>CM065594.1:76059244-76649149 GCA_033119425.1 Bufotes viridis | reverse complement strand
CTATACAGAGAACACCCTATAAACAGACACACCGGACTATACAGAGGACACCCCACACACACACTGAAATATACAGAGGACACCCTACACACACACTGAAATATACAGAGGACACCCTATACACATACACACCACAGTATACAGAGGACACCCTATATACACACACCGCACTATATAGATGACACCCTATATACACACACCACACTATACAGAGGACACCCTATACACATACACACCACAGTATACAGAGGACACCCTATATACACACACCACACTATACAGAGGACACCCTATATACACACACCACACTATACAGAGGACACTCTATATACACACACACCACACCATACAGAGGACACCCTGTATACACACACCACACTATATAGATGACACCCTATATACATACACCACACTATACAGAGGACACCCTATATACACACACCACACTATACAGAGGACACCCTATATACACATACACACTATACAGAGGACACCCTATATACACACACACCACACTATATAGATGACACCCTATATACACACACCACACTATAAAGAGGACACCCTATACACACTATCAGGGCCGGACTGACCATAGGGCCGGGCCCAGGGCCGTTTTTATGGGCGGCAGCAGTGGCGGCGGGCCGGCGGCAAGTGACAGGAGATGAACGCTTCCACTATAGAAGCGTTCATCTCCATAGTGATCTGTATCGCTGTCCTCTGGACAACGATACAGATCGCTGTGCTGTGCGGCAGGGGAGGGAGGCGTCTCCCTTCCCTGTTCCTCTGATAGGCTGCCGGCACAAGGCCCGCAGCCTATCAGAGCGGTGCAGCAGGCAGCGCGATGACGTCATCACGCTGCCTGAGCAGTACAGAGCGGGACAAAGGCCGGAAGAGGCCTGCATCACAGCGCTTCCAAGGAGGTAAGTATGGGGGGGAGGAAAGAAATGGAGCCTGCACATGAATGGGGGGGAGGAAAGAAATGGAGCCTGCACATGAATAGGGAGGGGCGGGGAGAAGAAGCCTGCACATGAATTTGGGGGAGAAGAAAAGGAGCCTGCACATGATTGGGGTGGGCGTGGGAAGAAATGGAGCCTGCACATGAATTGGGGAGAGGGGGTGTCTGGGGTTGGGGGGGGAGGAGCCTGCACATGAATTTGGGGGGAGAAGAAAAGGAGCCTACACATGAATTGGGGGAATAAAGAAAAGTAGCCTGCACATAAATTTGGGGGGAGAAAAGGAGCCTGCACATGAATTAGGAGGGAAAGAAAAGGAGCCTGCACATGAATTTGGGGGGGAGAAAAGGAGCCTGCACATGAATTTGGGGGAAGAAAAGGAGCCTGCACATGAATTGGGGGGGAGAAGAAAAGGAGCCTGCACATGAATTGGGGGGGGGGAGGTGGGGTTGGCTGGAGAAAAGGAGCCTGCACAGGAATTTGGGGGGGGGGGGGTAAGAAAAGGAGCCTGCACATGAATTGGGGGGGGGGGGGGGAGGGGGAGAAAAGGAGCCTGCACATGAATTGGGGGTGGCCGGAGAATAAAAGGAGCCTGTTATATCAACATTCCCTCCAGTGAGCAGAGGCTATTGATATATTTATTTGAGTTGATAAATTGTGCCTACTCTTGGCTCCTGGATTAGATCTAAAACTTAACTTTTATTAGCTTCCTAAATATTAACTCTATGTATAAAAGTTAGTGGCCGCTTGCCTGACTGACTTTCACTATTGCTATATCTTGCGGAGTTACCTCCACTACAATTAAGGGGGAGAATCGCGCGCACTATCTCCCCTTTACTAGTTTATGTGAATGCAGGTGTAGCGGTCATATATTTAAAAACACTGCACAGACACTATCCCCCGACATGTTTCGCCTAAACAGGCGACTTCAGGGGTATCGGATAGCGTCTGTGTGCTGCAGGGCGGTAAGGCTATTTAAAGCCTTTGCTCTCCACCTTCTACTACGTCATAATTCCATTCACCTATCGAATCTATTAATAGATAAAGGTTCTTTGTTACCTTGTTTCCAATTGGGCATAGATGTGTGGGGCGTATGATCTGACTCACTGCCGCGCATGTCATCGCACTTAGTCTTTCCAAGCTCATCTCTTGTTGCTGCGCATGTCCCGATACTTAATGTTCGAGACGTGCTTGAAGTGCATTGCGCATGTCTTAGCACTTAGTTTTTAGACCTCGTTTGCAGCCACGCTTTCTCCCATACTCTGCCTCTGTGAGAGCTTTATATCTAAAGTACGTTATCAGCAGCCTTCTATAGTTTCTCTGTATCTAACCCGTTCTCATCATATATGGATCTTTGTTTCGAGACACATCTCTCCACTTTTCATAGTGATGTTTTCTATCTTGCGGGCTATTAAATATAGCTCTCACAGAGGCAGAGTATGGGAGAAAGCGTAGCTGCAAACTAAGTATAAAAACTAAGTGCTAAGACATGCGCAATGCACTTCAAGCACGTCCCGAACATTAAGTAGGCGAAACATGTCGGGGGATAGTGTGCAGTGTTTTTAAATATATGACCGCTACACCTGCATTCACATAAACTAGTAAAGGGGAGATAGTGCGCGCGATTCTCCCCCTTAATTGTAGTGGAGGGTAACTCCGCAAGATATAGCGATAGTGAAAGTCAGTCAGGCAAGCGGCCACTAACTTTTATACATAGAGTTAATATTTAGGAAGCTAATAAAAGTTAAGTTTTAGATCTAATCCAGGAGCCAAGAGTAGGCACAATTTATCATCTCAAATAAATATAAAAGGAGCCTGCACATGAATTGGGGGAGGGGGGGAGAAAAAGAGCCTGCACAGGAATTGGGGGGAAGAGCCTACACATGAATTTGGGGGAAGGAGCCTGCACATGAATTTGGGGGGAGAAAAGGAGCCTGCACATGAATTTGGGGGAGATGAAAAGGAGCCTGCACATGAATTGGGGGAGAAAAGGAGCCTGCACATTAATTTGGGGGATGGGGAGGAGAAGAAAGGAGCCTGCACATGAATTGGGGGGAAGAAAAGGAGCCTGCACATGAATTTGGGGGAGAAGAAAAGGAGCCTGCACATGAATTGGGAAGAAAAGGAAAGAAAAGGAGCCTGCACATGAATTGGGTGGGGGAGGGAAGAGAAAAGGAGCCTGCACATTAATTTAGGGGATGGGGGGGAGAAGAAAAGGAGCCTGCACAAGAATTTGGGGGGGTGAGAAGAAAAGGAGCCTGCACATGAATTTGGGGGGGAAAGAAAAGGAGCCTGCACATGAATTTGGGGGGGGGGGGGAGAAAAGGAGCCTGCACATGAATTTGGGGGATGGGGGGGAGGAAAAGGAGGCTGCACATGGTTGGGAGGGGGAGAGAAACGGAGCCTGCACATGATTGGGGGGAGAAATGTAGCTTGCACATGATGGGGGGTGGCAGAGAGGAGACTGGCTCATGTTGGGGGGAAATGGCACTTATTACTGGCACATGATGGGGGAGAGAGGAGACTGGCACATCATGGGGAAGATTGGAGAGGCACTTTTCACTAGCACATGATTGGGGGGCACTATGGGGACATTACTGAGGTATTTTATATGGGGGCTCTGTGTGGTACTAGTATTATCAGGGGTTTATCTGTTTCTGCAGTGTAGTATTGGGGAGCACAGCGGCACAGTATTGGGAGTAGTAGGATGATTTGTCCAGAATATGGGAGGATGATGGAAAAGTAGTAAACTAAGATTTATTTTGTTGTCAAACTGCAGAGACGAAAACTGGTGGTCTGGTCTGCAGGTCTGAAAGGAGAAGATGAGGACAGAGAACATCTACATCACAGGAGACGTCACTGGATGTAAGAGGTAAGTGGGGCTGTATTTCTGTAGTGATCAGAGCAGGGGCGTATCGATTGCCGGAAATGTCCCTCCTGAGACCAGGCTCTGGATCCGCCACTGCGTCGGACTGGCCTGTACCCAGTGGCGGGGCCAGTTGACATTAGGCAAGTCATCAAGATTAGACTAAGTGAGCGGGGCCCTAGAAATTCTACTACATGGGGCCCCTCTCACTTATTCTAATCTTACCTAACCTGAATGTAGGCATAATAAAAATTATCTTTCATTCAGCCTGCATACACAGGTTGGTGAGCGGGCCTCATGTAGTAAAAAAAATATATGGTTAGAGTGTTGCAAGTTCTCCTCTGCGGCGCGCTGCTGCCTGTGAAGATGTTGGAGGCTAGGAGGCGGAGCTGACTTACCTCACGCTCCAGCTTGCGGAGGGAGACGGTCGTGGAGGTGTGCTGCCGCCAGACTACCGCTGCACTGCCGTAAAGAGGAGTGTCAGGACGGGAGTGAAGCCGCGCAATTCACTCTCAGGAAAGGTGCAGGAGCAGGAGGTAAGTATAAAGTATAAGGGGGGGGGGGCCCTGGACTCTGGCACATTATAGGGGGGGGGCCCTGGACTCTGGCACATTATAGAGGGGGGGGCCTGGACTCTGGCACATTATAGGGGGGGCCTTGGACTGATATATTATAGGGGGGCCTATGGCTACTGGCACAATATAGGGGGGGCCTATGGCTACTGGCGCAATATAGGGGGGGCCTATGGCTACTGGCAGATTAAAGGGGGGCCTAGGACTACTGGCAGATTAAAGGGGGGCCTATTGGCTACTGGCAGATTATAGGAGGGCTATCATACTGGCACATTATAGAGAGGCCTATTGGCTACTGGCACATTATAGGGGGGCCTATCATACTGGCACATTATAGGGGGGACCTATGGCTACTGGCACAACATAGGGGGGCCTATGGCTACTGGCAGATTATTGGGGGGCCTATTGGCTACTGGCACATTATAGGGGGGCCTATTGGCTACTGGCACATTATAGTGGGGGCTATCACACTGGCACATTATAGGGGGGCCTATTGGCTACTGGCACATTATAGGGGGGCCTATCATACAGGCACATTATAGGGGGGGCCTATGGCCACTGGCACAACATAGGGGGGGCCTATGGCTACTGGCAGATTATAGGGGGCCCATGGCTAATGGCAGATTATAGGGGGGCCTATGGCTACTGGCAGATTATAGGGGGGCCTATTGGCTACTGGCACATTATAGGGGGGGCTATTGGCTACTGGCACATTATAGGGGGGCCTATTGGCTACTGGAACATTATAGTGGGGGCTATCATACTGGCACATTATAGGGGGGGCTATTATAGGGGGGGCCTATCATACTGGCACATTATAGGGGGGACCTATGGCTACTGGCACAATATAGGGGGGGCCTATTGGCTACTGGCAGATTATAGGGGGGCCTATTGGCTACTGGCACATTATAGGGGGGCTATTGGCTACTGGCACATTATAGAGGGGCCTACAGGAAAAAGCTGTCAGTGAGGTGGTGTTGTGGTTCGCCTGTGTACGGCATTGGTGGTATTTGCAGAGTTGCTGGAGAACTGTGAGTGCTATTTCGGGGGCACTGACCTGTACAGGGTGTGGAGGATGGGGAGGTTGAGATCCACTTAGGATATTATAAGACTTTTCTGTAACTTCCTATATTGTTGCAAGGTCTGTATGTTGGTTGTTGCAAAGCTTGTGTGTTGGCTGAAGCCTTCCTATCTTGCTGGTGGCTGGCCCTGCCCCTCAATTGTGCTTCCGGTTTTGGCTCCGCCCCTAGACTGCAAGGGGTGGGGCCTGTTGGGGGTCATGTGATTGGGCTGCTCAGTCAAAAATGCCCGTCCCTATTTTTTGTCCCAGTCCGGCCCTGCACACCATACAATATAGATGACACCCTATATACACATACCACACTATACAGAGGACACCCTATATACACACACCAGACTATATAGATATATACACACATACATCACACAGTGTATAGATGACCCCTATGCACACATCACACACAGAGATGACCCCTATACAAACATCACACACTGAGATGACCCCTATACACACATCACACACAGAGAGATGACCCCTATACACACGTAACACACAGAGATGACCCCTATACACATATCACACACTGAGATGACGCCTATACACACATCACACACAGAGAGATGACCCCTATACACACATAACACACAGAGATGACCCCAATACAAACATCACACACTGAGATGACCCCTATACACATATCACACACTGAGATGACCCCTATACACACATCACTGGTCACATGCTCCTTCATGGTCACAGTTCAGTCCTCCTCCTGTGCCCTGCTTGGCTAAAGGACCTTAATCAGGTGACTGTGACATCACCAAAGGTCCTGCAGGTTTCTGCTGCAAATGCTAATTATAGCTTGTAGCCCCACCTACTCCAGTCTTCAGCTGATTGCTGGCCGGAGGGGCTTGCTGCCACCTCTGGAGGAGATGCCCTGCAGGAGAAGGAACTGCACACAGCACATCCTGGAGGAGATCAAAGAGGAGCGGTGAGTACAGCGCAGGCAGCGCTTCTCTCCCCCTCCTACTTAAGGCTAGTGAGCGCTTCCAATATGGAAGTGTTCTCTAGTATTCGCTTTATAAGATACACTTGCGACCGGGCCCCCCTGGCTTATGGGCCCGGTCGCAACTGCGACCTCTGCTACCCCTATAGCTACGCCAGTGGGTAGGGAAGAAGCTCTGAGAGGGAAGGTCTCCAGAGAATGATTAAAAAAGCAGGGCCCAGCGAAGACTGATGCTGTTCCCGCAGGGGAGAGGTCACTCATCAGTATAAAAATCTCAGAGAACCCCTTTAAAGTGGTTTTTGGGTAGGTATAAGTTATGCGGAATATACAGGGCCCCCATTCTCGTGATCGGTGGGGCTCCCAGCGGTAGGACCCCCACCGATCTGATTTATCCCCTATCCTATAGATAGGGGCAGGGTCGTTGCAAGTCTCAAAAGATCCGGGGCCCAATCCCCAATACATATAGTCCATTTCTCGACCCCCCCACCTCCCCGCACACTCGAGTACTAAAGACATTTCACTGTACTTGCTATACAGCAGCACATACCTCTCACATCCAGTGCCTCCCAGGTGACGTCTCCTCCGATGTAGATCTTCTCTGTCATCATCTTCTCTATTCGGGCCGGACAACTTTTTTTAGCTCTTCCTCACTTTTCTATTATCATCACCCAACCTTGAGTCCCAACAGTGTTATCCTGCTGCTCGCTGTGCTCCTTATTACCCCCAAATACTATCCTGAAGAAAAATGAGTGCCATACAGATAGTCCACCCCATAGTAATAGTGCTCCTCAAAGTCCCACCAATAGTAATTCCCTTCTAGAATGCCCTCATTAATAATACTGCCCCCTACAGTGCCCCCAACAGTGATAATGCTCCCCAAGAGTGCCTCCATTAGTAGAAGAGCTCTACAGTATTAGTAATGCCTTCAGAGAGCACTCAGTAGAAATAAGGCCCCACTATTAGAGTTGAGCGAACACCTGGATGTTCGGGTTCGAGAAGTTCGGCCGAACCTCCTGAACCCCATTGAAGTCAATGACGACCCAAACTTTTGGGCACTAAAAAGGCTGTAAAATAGCCCAGGAAAGGGCTAGAGGGCTGCAAAAGGCAGCAACGTGTAGGTAAATCCCCTGCAAACAAATATGGATAAGGAAATAACTTAAAATAAAATAAATAAAAATTAACCAATATCAATTGGCAACTTGGAGGAGGAGGAGGTGGAATAAGAGGTTGGGGTGGCATCAGGTGGGAATGCTATGGGAGTTGATGTTCTCATCACAGCCAGACGGAGGAGAGGTTCATTCAACTTTGGGTTGCCCCGCTAAATAATGGTAAAATGAAAACAAGAGGATTCAATAAAGAAGTGCCCTGGAGTACAAGAATATATGGTTAAGGGGAGGTAGTTATAAATGTCTATTCTGCAAAAGGGATGGACAGGTCCTGTGGGATCCATGCCTGGTTCATTTTTATGAACGTCAGCTTGTCCTCGTTGCTGTGGACAGGCGGCTGCGTTTGTCAGTAATGACGCCACCTGCCGTGCTGTATATGCGTTCAGACAAAACACGGGCAGCCGGGCAGGCCAGCACCTCCAAGGCATAAAAGGCTAGCTCTGGCCACGTGGACAATTTGGAGACCCAGAAGTTGAATGGGGCCGAACCATCAGTGAGTACGTGGAGGGGTGTGCACACGTACTGTTCCACCATGTTAGTGAAATGCTGCCTCCTGCTAACACGTTCCGTATCAGGTGGTGGTGCAGTTACCTATGGCGTGGTGACAAAACTTTTCCACATCTCTGCCATGCTAACCCTGCCCTCAGAGGAGCTGGCCGTGACACAGCTGCGATGGCGACCTCTTGCTCCTCCTCTGCCTTCACCTTGGGCTTCCACTAGTTTCCCTGTAACATTTGGGAATGCTCTCAGTAGCGTGTCTACCAACGTGTGCCTGTACTCGCGCATCTTCCTATCATGCTCCAGTGCAGGAAGTAAGGTGGGCACATAGTCTTTGTACCAGGGATCCAGCAGGGTGGCAACCCAGTAGTCCACACACGTTAAAATGTGGGCAACTCTGCTGTTGTTGCGCAGGCACTGCAGCATGTAGTCGCTCAAGTGTGCCAGGCTGCCCAGAGGTAAGGACAAGATGTCCTCTGTGGGAGGCGTATCATCATCGTCCTCTGTTTCCCCCCAGCCACACACCAGTGATGGGCCCGAGCCACATTGCTTTTCGTTGCTGGGTACTATTCCCTCCTACTCCAGTACAACATTTTCACCTGACCTCGAGTAATCCCAGGTGTAGATGCTAGGTTTATTACTGTGGCAATAAAGACAGGGATGAAATGCTCATTCAGTGTCAGTGCCAGGAAGCTGTATGACCTGTGGTGGCTATGCAAAGCCTGATTCCCCCTGTGCAGGATGTTTTTGTGGTACATGTGGTCTGCTGCCAGCATCCTCCATTGTATGCATTTTTGCTGGGGATTGCTGTTAGCCACGGATCACATGGGCAGGATTTTCTCCCCCAGGTTGAAATGCGCAACAGCATTTGGGGTCTTGAGCATCTTTTGCCATTTAGACCAATTTATTCTGTGATTGTGTCTGTATAAGTATGCCTGGAGGTGGGGCAACCTCAGGTTTGAATGTGCCTTGATTTTGATCTATGGGTAACATTCAGGTGCACCTGGGCAGCCTGCATCATAGGAGCCCGTTATAGGTTGGACTTACAGCCTCCTCCCTCCTCCCATTATATGTGTGATTTCAAGCTGGAGGTAACTCAGAGCTGTTGGCTGTGTGTCGGACTTTATGCACCTATCATAAACTGTCCATACGGCATAGGTAGGTTAGCATTAGGTCTCGTGCCACATTGAGAGACCTTGACGGGGTGCGCGGGCTCCAGTATGTTCTTGATGTAAGAATATGTTGGCGAACTGTCTCATTTTTAATATCAGTGTGAGGGTTTAGCCTTATATTGTCAATTGCATTTACCATTGTAGTGCACCAATTTCAGTGATTTGCAGTCTAAAGCAGGACAAACAATGTGTCTCTACATCAGCGCATTAAGCTGACACAGAGCCTCTTACTGTACCTGAGTGCATAGAGCAGGGCATGGTGGCGTTACACTGTGTCGGTGACTGAGAGGGTGAAGATTCAGGTTCATCTGCAGACCAGAACTGGAGGTTCAGCACTGGAAATGAGGGGTTCACTTCACACCTAAAACACCTATTACTGACAGCACTGTCACTGCTCACCTAAAGTCATCGTTTCCGCAGAAGTCACTCCCATCATCCTCTACACTGTCACTTGCTAGTTGCTTGCAGAAAAATGAAATTCCGACTCCCGTGGCACAGGACACTAAAGTTTCTCTGCTGGGCGCTAGGCAAGCCAATCAGCAGCCGGCTCTGCAAACACTGCTAATGCTGATTGGTCAGCCCAGCTCCCAGCAACGAGACAACATAGAGCGGTAGCCGGGACCACAGTGCGGGTGCAGCGCTAGCCACTGATGATGTGCTGAGTAAAGGGGGCCCAGAGGAAGCAGGGAGTTGGGACGCCGAGCCTAAGCCCCAGACAGGAGACAGAAGCAAGAATAGAATGTAATTAGGAGGTGGGGCTTTTTGTCCAAAACCAAGCTCCCTTCCTCCAGGGACCCCATAGCAGCTCCGTGATCTGCCTCTGTTGGAGGTACACCGCTGACTGTATCTTTTCATTTTTTTATTTTTTTTTCCAGTAGAATCTGTATAAGGCCCCATGCACACAACCATATCCATTTTGCAGTCTGCAAATCATGGATCAGAAAAAAATATAGACGTGGTCCATGTTACATCCACATTTTTTATGGACCTGTTGACTTCAATGGGTAGGTGGTCCTGAAATAGTTTCTGTCAATACAACAGTTTACTTTATCCACAGAATATCTGGGACCACCACTGATCATGAGAACTGGATCTGTCGCCCCCTTACTAATGAAGTGGCAGGTCGAGCGTGCACATAGCTACTCTGTTCACTCTCTATGGGACTGCTGGAGATAGATGAGTACAATGCTCAGCTATTTCCAGAAGTCCCATAGACACTGAATGAAGCAGAAGGGAACATGGTTGACCTACCATTCCATTTCTTTGAGAACACAGGATCCCCATTCTCATGATCATGTGGGAGCCAGCAGTTCCCACCGATCAGATACTTATCCCCTATCCTTTAGGTAGGGGATAAAAAAAAATAAGCTGAGCTATAAAACCAAGAAAGGCCATCACTATCTGATCAGCAGGGGTCCGACACCCTCCACCTCCATCCAGTTAATTATGAAGATTCATAAAGAGGCTCAGACACACCACTACTTAATATACACTGACTTCTTTATTAACTGCAAGGTATCAAATGTACAGTAGATGTTCTCATTAGAAGTCAGGTCACTGGTCTTAAATGTGGCCCTGTTGATGATGGGCCTTTGACTCATGAAGAGTCAGGCTTTCAGCACTCAGGAGAGGAAAAACCCCCAGTGGAGGAAACCTCTAGGGAACCATGGCTGAAGGACTGCCCTTCCCTAGGCTGTGGAGTAAAACAATGGCACTTGACAAGGACGGTAGATTTTTCCTTGAATCAATGGTGAATGTCAAGTGCATTGACTTCTGCAGAGACCAAGCCTGGAATCTGCCTTTTGATGCAGCAGGAAACTCACTTCTTCGGTGAATATATCTGACTGCGGAAAGTCCGGTGAATGACAAGTCCAGTGGTGAATGCAGAGACCGAGCCCGGAATCTGCCTCTAAATGCAGCAGGAAACTCACTTCATTGGTGAATACATCTGTCTGCGGAAAGTCCGGTGAATGTCAAGTCCAGTGGTTATTGCAGACACCAAGCCTGGAATCTGCCTTTGATGCAGCAGGAAACTCACTTCATTAGTGAATATGTCTGACTGCAGAATGTCCGGTGGGAGAGTGCAGAGACCGAGCCCGGAATCTGCCTCTTGCTGATGCGCAGGTCATCTGATCCTGACA
Organism: Bufotes viridis; assembly: GCA_033119425.1. Taxonomy (NCBI): domain Eukaryota; kingdom Metazoa; phylum Chordata; class Amphibia; order Anura; family Bufonidae; genus Bufotes; species Bufotes viridis. The sequence goes on along the minus strand of CM065594.1, from coordinate 76,637,751 downwards.
TGGTGGCCACCATGCCGTTGACTTGTGGTAGAGTCATCACCTCCAGCTGTATGCAATATTAATTGCAGGGACACAGTGAGACCCCTGCTCTGGTACAGTGATCTGTAGGTGTAAAAAGTACAACTAATTATGACTGAACATGGAGCAGCGGCAAATTACATGTAAGTGACACACAATTTACTCCCGTCACTGTGGGTCATTGTAATCCTTTTAACTGTATTAAACTTGGGCCTATGTTTCTAACAACGATATCAACCCTTATCATTGTCATTGAATGTTATAGCTGTTGTACTGGGACCCACTGATGTATCCAACATAAACAGAATGCACCGTATAATTGCGGGCTGATTTCTTTATAGGGTTTAGAGCTCAGTTTTCCTTATACAAATCGCCAAAACCCTTGCATTCTTACACACTTCCATAGTTAAAATTCTGGGAGCCATTGCTAAAGATGATCTACATATCAAGGTCAATGGGAACTCCCCTAGTGGTGATTGCAGGAAGTTAGGATTTTATTATACTTATATGCCATGTATCAGGCAGTTTGGATACTTTTCCAGTAATGGCCACTGCTCTGCTCATCTTCATGGAGAATCTAAACCCTAAATTATTCTGTGTCATCACTCTGGTGTCTCCAGAACTTGGCATCATGTCTGTTAGTATTATGAGCTACTGTGATAAATGACATTACATTTTATGACTCCTGTAACAAGGATCTTACCTTATTTAGGGCTTTTCTTTTTATTCCTAAGACCAATACCTTCTAGCAGGGATCACTGGTGAAGATCAGGAGATGGTTTATTCTGCGCCTCATTTTGTCTCAGACCTCTGGTAATCCGATCTGCTGCAATTGCCTCTTAACCCCAGGCTGTTATTATTTCCAGTGGTGACCAGTGGATACCGCTGTGTCCAAATTATACAAAAAAGCCCCATAAATATCAAGAAGCAGAAAAATCACAAATCATCAATATACCTAATCAAGATACAAGGTCTTATCGTGGATGCGGTCCCTATCATCTGATAGTCTGACACATGTTCCCGGGACATAACTGCCTGATAATTAGGTCTCTTGGATCGAGTTAAAACAATAAATTAGTACGCCCCCTATTAATAAGTATAACTATAGACACAGTAAAGGTATGGGGCCCAGAGGCTAAAAGGCCAATGCTTTTGGGGTGTGATTATCCTGAACCTTCGGTGGTTGTCTAAGTACTTACTACACATACATATATTATCACATGAGAAGACATTATTACAATCAGTACATGAAGATGATCAAACTTAGAAAAGTCACTGGTTACTTACCGATGCCCACAAGTCTGTGGGTTCTAGACCTGTACCATGGGTCAGCGGTTGTAATCTGGGGTTGGGTAGACACTGCAGCTTTGGTGATGTAGAGGATCCAGGTCTGTTTCGGTAATATCAGGCTTCTGGTCAGGGCGATCTCTTGGCCCATCATAGACTCGACATGTCATGAAAGACATGGAGTCGCTAATTGACCTTTTGGGAAAGCCTGTGATCCTGCCATTCTGCAGGCAGGATATTAGATGGTCTCTCATCACGTTGTGCTGGAAGATTGCTGTGGGTTCACCGTCATCTGCCAGAAACTCAAAGGCAAATGCTATGGCGAACACCCCACAGTCATAGGTGTTTCTCTGCTGATCCACATTGAGAAATTTTAGATGTTTCAGGGGCTCATGGACCACTACACTGTAGATGTTATTAATCTGCTGGCAAACAGATAGAGGCAAATTGCTGGTCTTGATGCTGTCGGCCACTAGGATGTCGCCATTTTTGAAGCAGGTGGTCAGCCAGTGCACCCTGTCCTCGTCGTAGTGGATTTGTACGGCCTTCTTTAGCACACTGTACCCTGAAAGAGAATAGCAGCTGCGGGCTGCAGGCCATCAAAGTCCCCAAACTGATTCTGCAGGAGATCCTGGGCCTTGTTAATGATGTCATCAACCAGCATGCCTTCCTGGCCGCTGCTCTTCAGGATAAATAATTGCTCTGGAGACAAGTTGTTCTGTGCTCTCCAGGTATAGGCCATCTCCACGTGTGCTGTTCCCAGCTCCGGGCTTCCTACATCGTTGGTAGATGAAGCGGACATGTTTTCTGCCGCAGCTCTTTTGGCTGGTGGAAATGTCCCGGACTGACTGTCATTGGAGGTTGGTGCTTTTCTTTTAAGACTGGCTTTGGAAGCTTCACAAGATGCCTTCAAAAGGTCTTCAGCAGACTCAGCCATTTTCTTGTCCTGTTTTTGACGAGTCTTTCTATTACATCGTCGCTACAGCTCTTTGGTGTTTTTTAGCAGGTGGTGCTTTGTGGACAAGGAATGGCTCCACAGCATCAGTGTCCCGGGGTCTTTTTGTGGGGTCCCCCCTGTTTGGTTTTTCTCCCAGGGACATGACTTGTGGTATTAGGGGCCCCTGATGTGCAACTTTTGGATCAGCAATAAAATTGGTTGGTGTCTTCTCAGCTGTGTCATGGCGGATGACGTGGTTTTTACGTCTTAAGGAAACTGACCGGAAGAAGCTCCTGGCCTGTGTCATGATGGTTGATTTCTTGGCCAGGAAGCTGGAGTTCCTGATCAGAGTTCTCCATTTTTGATTCAATTTCCTGAATCGGGTCAGAAGGAATGAGCCAATCGACATGCAGGATGAGAGAGAGTTGATCAGCAGCCGCCGATCAACATAGCGCCGACGCCTATGAATCCTCATGATGGCGTCCAATCTTCTTTCTGAAGTTTTGTGCATCCAACATGGAGTCACACCTTCACAAATTCATCATTGTGATGTCATCCAGTGACATCACAGCTGTAGGCCCAGTTCTAGAACATTCTATGCAAATGTGGTGACATCACAATACTGTGCCAGGATGAAGGCAAGATTATTTTAACCACTTAATGGCCAGAGCCCCTAATATGTTAATGAACTAAGATATATGGATAGTGTTTGTTTAACCCCTTAAGGACGAAGGGCGTACATGTACGCCCTTCGTCCGCACTTTAAAGATGGCGCCCGCTCCCGCACGGAGCGGGCGCATAAGCTGCGGGTAAACGCTTGATTCATCAAGCTGACACCCGCAGCTCATGTCCGCGACCGGCAGCGATGCTGATCGCGGACATTTAACCCCTCAGATGCCGTGGTCAATCCTGACCACGGCATCTGATCGCGCAAAACCGAAAGTTTCACTCGGTTTGCCCGGCTCCCTGATGGCCACAAGGGGAGCCGAGCATGCATGTAGTACCCTAGGTTTCTGTGAATGAAACCTAGGTTACTACACAGTATTCCTATGGAGCCTATGACTGTAATAGGCTCCATAGGAAATATGCGTATTTTCTCATATATTCCAATGCTATTGCATTGAATATATGAGAATAGCAATCTGATGATTGCATCTTATAGTTCCCTATGGGAACTATAAGAAAGTGGTAAAAAAAAAGTTTAAAAAATAAAAATGAAATAAAAAAAATATAAAAATTCAAATCACCCCCCTTTCCCCAAAATGAAAATAAAATAAATAAAAAAATAAAAAAATTACACATAATGGGTGTCGCAATGTGCGAAAACGCCCATACTATAATAATATTGAAAAATATTCACCATACGGTAAACATAAAAACGGAAAGAAAGCGTCCAAATGGCTAATTCGCCATTTTTGGACGCTTCATTTCCTAAAAAAAAAATGAATAAAAAGTGATCAAAACATCATACGCACCCCATAATGGTATCAATTAAAATTTCAGATTGCCCCGCAAAAAATGAGCTCCTACACTGCTCCGTACGCATAATGACAAAAAAGTTATAGGGGTCAAAACATGGCGACTAAAAAAAAAAATAAAAAAATTCCCACTTTTAATTTTTTTTTCACTATCAAAACGCAAGAAAAACTATACATATTAGGTATTGCCGGATTCGTACTGACCTGAAGAATAAAATTAACCAGTCAGTTTTATCGCAAATCGAACGTTGTAATTTAAAAACCCGTAAAACTGTAGTGAAATTGCTTTTTTTTTGCAATTTCACCCCATTTGGAATTTTTTTCCCGTTTCCCACTACATCACATGCAAAAATAAATGGTAGTGTTAAAAAGTACAACTTGTCCCGCAAAAAATAAGCCGTCATATGGCTATGTGAGCGGAAATATAAAAATGTTATGGCTTTTGGAAGGCAGGGAGCGCAAAACAAAAACGCAAAAATCCCAAAACCCCCGGTCCTTAAGGGGTTAATGGATGCAGATTTTCAGTTTTCGAGAATACATTGATTTTTACCTTTACACTACATTTTCTGCTTCACATTTTTAGTTTGATTTGGTTGCTGATTTTTTTTTAAATCTGTATAGTTCCAAAACTTAGGGGTCAGATCTTATATTATATGAAACACTCTAATACTTTAAATAAAATTATAGAATTTGAGACGCAGATGCTGCAGAAACTCTTTTCTGAAAAGTAAGGGAGAGATATTCCTGTCCACCGTTGATTGCTTGGATAAGGCCTCGTCATAAGAATCTCTGCAGTATATGAGATGTGTATTTTTGTGACGTGCCCACACTGGTGATTACGACGGGTTTGTCCAAATTGTAGAGTACATTTAATTTCGGCCACCCATTGACACCATTGTTTGTTTGTTTTTTATAATTTTTTATTATAATATTTTTTTATTTCAATCATCTCAAAAAAAAACAAAATTCATAGAACAAAATTACAAAAGAGCCTCCCCATTCCACCCTCCTCCCCTTAACCCACCCCCCCCTGCAGGGAAAAGAAAAAAAAAATTAAAAAAAAATTTCCTCAACCATCCCAGTCCTTCCAGACATTGCCCCATTTCGCGTAGGTCCCTCTTTGTCCGTACATAATCCTCTCATAGATTTCCACCTTATCCACTAAACGTAGCCAGTTATTACAGTCTGGAGCAAAGGGAGAAAACCATTCTCTGGCTACAAGAAGCCTGGCCAAAAACATTACTTTGGTCAACAGTCGGCCCTTCATGGGCCGGCAATTAACCTCTGATAAATCCCCTAAAACCCATACCTTAGGAGATAGAGGAATATCTATTTTAACCCCTTAAGGACGCATGACGTACCTGTACGTCATGTTTCCCGAGTCCTTAAGGACCCATGACGTACAGGTACGTCATGAGTAGTTCCGATCACTGCTGCTCAGCCGGCAGTGATCGGAACAAGGTACCTGCTGAAATCATTCAGCAGGTACCTTGTTACAATGCCCAGGGGGGTCTTGTGACACCCCCCATATCGGCGATCGCTGCAAACCGCAGGTCAATTCAGACCTGCGGTTTGCAGCTTTGTGCGATCTCTGATCCCCGCGGTCTGTGACCGCGGGATCAGAGGGTTAATGCCCCAATGTGTTTATTTGTAACTCCCCTGCAGCCTCCAATCATATTGTGGCTGCGGGGTGCAGGGGGTGGTTGCGGCGGCGGGAGGCGGTGCTGAAGGCGGGCGGTGCAGCGGGCGGGATCGCGATTGCGATCCCCCGCCCGCCTCCTCTGTTATGTATCCCTGGTGTCTAGTGGGTCTATCAGAGTGTCAGCACATTGCTGACACTCTGATAGAAACGGCTGGCATCTGTGCTTGATCAGATGCCAGCCGTTTAACCCCTTCCGTACCGCGGTCCGTACGGACCGCGGTCTAGAAGGGTTAACAGGGAGGGAGCTCCCTCCCTCTCCCATCGGGGGCTGCTGTGCCTTGCAGCCCCCCAACAGGATGGGATCGCAGAGGGAGGGGGCTCCACTCCTTCTGCTTCAATCACCCACTGCCCTCTTATGGCAGCGGGTGATGGTTGCCATGGAGACAGGACGCTTTCAGAAGCGTCCTGTCTCCATGGTGCTGAAAGTCTGAATAGACCTGCTAAAGGTCTATTCAGACTTTCTAAAGTACAAAATACAGCACAGTGCACTATATAGTGTACTGTACTGTATTATACAGACACCAGATCCACTGGATCTTTCAGAACCAAGTGGGTCTGGGTCAAAAAAAATGTAAAAAAGTGAAAAAAAAGTTAAAATGAAAGAAAACACATATCACTGAATAAAAATTAAAAAAAAATAATACACTACAATATTAGGTATCGCCGCGTCCGTAAAAATCTGCTCTATAAAAATATCACATGACTGAACTCGTCAGGTGAACGCCATTATAAAAAAAAAAAAAAAATGGTGTAAATAAGCCATTTTTGGGCAACTTACATCACTAAAAGTGTAATACAAAGCGATCAAAAAAGCATATGCCTCCCAAAATATTACCAATCAAACCGCCATCTCATCCCGCAAAAAATGAGCCCCTACCTAAAACAATTGGCCAAAAAATATGCTTCTCAGACTAAAACATGATTTTTTTTGTTTCAAAAATGCTTTTTAGTGTTAAATGTATAAAAAAAAAATAAAAGGTAGACATATTGGGTATCTCCACGTCCGTAAGAATCTGCTCTATAAAAATATCACCTGACCTAACCCCTCAAGTAAAAACTGTAAAAAAAATTAAATAAAAACTTTGTCAAAAAGCCATTTTTTTGTCACCTTACATCACAAAAAGTGTAATAGCAAGCGATCAAAAATTCATATGACCCCCCAAATAGTGTCAATCTAACCGCCACCTCATCCTGCAAAAAACGAGCCCCTACATAGGACAATTGCCCAAAAAAAAAAAATATATGGCTCTCAAACTATGGAGACACTAAAACATGATTTTTTTTTGTTTTAAAAAATTATATTATTGTGTAAAACTTATATAAATAAATAAAAAGTATACATATTAGGTATTGCCGCGTCCGTCACAACCTGCTCTATAAAAATAACACATGACCTAACCCCTCAGCTGAACACATCAAAAAAATAATAATCAATACGGTGTCAAAAGCCATTTTTGTCACCTTACATCACAAAAAGTGTAATAGCAAGCGACCAAAATGTCATATGCACCCCAATATAGTGCTAATCAAACCGCCATCTCATCCCGCAAAAAATGAGCCCCTACATAAGACAGTCGCCCAAAAAATAAAAAATAAACTATGGCTTTCAGAATGTGGAGACACTAAAAAATAATTTTGTTCAAAAATGCTTTATTATGTAAAACTGAAACAAAAACCCCTAAAAAGTAGTCATATTTGGTATTGTCGTGTCCGTTACAACCTGCTCTATAGAAATAGCACACAATCTAACCTGTCACTTCAACAATGTAAATAGCAAAAAATAAAAACAGTCCCAAAACAGCTATTTTTTTGCAAATTTTCCATTTTAATCAATTTTTCCAGTAACAAAGCAAGGGTTAACAGCCAAACAAAACTCAATATTTATTGCCCTGATTCTCTTGTTTGCAGAAACACCCCATATGTGGTCGTAAACTGCTGTATGGCCAAACGGCAGGGCACAGAAGGAAGGGAATGCCATATGGTTTTTGAAAGGCAGATTTTGCTGGACTGGTTATTTGACACCATGTCCCATTTGAAGCCCCCCTGATGCACCCCTAGAGTAGAAACTCCAAAAAAAGTGACCCCATTTTGGAAAGTACGGGATAAGGTGTCAGTTTTGTTGGTATTATTTTAGGGTAAATATGATTTTTGGTTGCTCTATATTACACTTGTTTTGAGACAAGGTAACAAAAAATAGAAATTCTGAAATTTCATCTCCATTTGCCAATAACTCTTGTGAAACACCTAAAGGGTTAACAAAGTTTGTAAAATCAGTTTTAAATACCTTGAGGGGTGTAGTTTCTAGAATGGGGTAATTTTTGGGTGGTTTCTATTATGTAAGCCTCACAAAGTAACTTCAGACCTGAACTGGTCCCTAAAAAGTGGGTTTTTGAAAATTTCTGAAAAATTTCAAGATTTTCTTCTAAACTTCTAAGCCTTGTAACGTCCCCAAAAAATGAAATAGCATTGCCAAAATGATCGATACATGAAGTAGACATATGGGGAATGTAAATCAATAACTTTTTTTGGTGGTATTACTATGTATTATAGAAGTAGAGAAATTGAAACTTGGAAAATTGCTAATTTTTCAAAATTTTTGGTAAATTTTGTATTTTTTTATAAATAAAAATGAAATTTTTCGACTTTATTTTACCACTGTTATGAAGTACAATATGTGACGAAAAAACAATCTCAGAATGGCCTGGATAAGAAAAAGCGTTTTAAAGTTATCACCACATAAAGTGACACTGGTCAGATTTGCAAAAAATGGCCGAGTCCTTAGGGTGAAATAGGGCCGAGTCCTTAAGGGGTTAAGTCTCCGAACCAAGGTTGTTTGAATCGTTCTCCAGTATTTACTCACTATCGGGCAGTCCCAGAACATATGTAAATGATCTGCCCTGGGATCCCCACAGCGAAGACAGTCAGAGGAGGCTCTAAACCCCCTCTTATGGAGCCATAAAGGTGTCACATAAATTTTGTGTAGAATATTAAACTGTACAACAGTGTGATTAAAATTGTGCGAAACCTGAGTTAAATTCTCCCCTATATTCTCCCAGTCCGGGGGACCCACCTCTGACAGTAAAACAGACCAGGATCTCTGTCCTGGAGAAAAGCATTCCGAAAAAAAACTTTTCATCAAGTGTCTATAGCAGTGTGATAATTTAACTTTCATACCACCTTTCTTACAAATCAAATTGTGCAAAAATTCCGGAGTGTCTACCTCAAGTGAATAGCTATCGGCAGTATTAAGAAGTGTCGACCTCAATTGAAAATATGCATACCAAGCCACCTCACCTACGTTTAAGTTTTGTTTTAGCTCCATAACAGACAGGATTTGTCCGTCTCTAACCACCTGATTCAGATATTGAATATTTCTCGTCCTCCAATATTGCCAACAGTTTAGATCAGGCATCCTCAAACTGCGGCCCTCCAGCTGTTGCAAAACTACAACTCCCAGCATGCCCAAACAGCTTACAGGTATCAGCCTACAGCAGGGCATTGTGGGAGTTGTAGTTTTACAACAGCTGGAGGGCCACAGTTTGAGGATGCCTGGTTTAGATCATCTAATTTCAAAAGCTTTGAATTATGCCATAATGGGGTACAGATAAGTGATGTCTTGATTTTAAACCAGCTCTTTATCACCAGCTAGCCTTTGTAGCCATTCTGCAGAAAGGTTTATATCCAATCTCTATATTAAGTAAATAATCGGACTCTAATACTGTAAATAGATCTGAGAAGCCTGAGTCTTTCACCAACTTTCTACAGAGTTGGCTATTTTCCCAGTCATTAAAGAAGCAGAGTTGAGAAGCCATGAAATATCCCCTAAAATAGGGGAGGTTAAGACCTCCCCTGTTATAGGGCATAGAGAAATAAAGCGCCTTTAGTCTCACTCGCTTCCTCCCCCATAGTAAATCATTAATGATCCGTTCTATCAGCCTAAAATACTTATCTTCAATCCAAACAGGCAAATTACGAAGAACATAAAGTACCTGGGGCAGCACCACCATTTTTATTAATGAAATTCTGTCCCCTCTCGCAGGCAGAATTTTTTGCCATATCTTAATTTTTAATCTCACCTTTGACAATAAAGGAATCAAATTAAGTTGGAGATAGTCTTGGATTTTGGCAGAAGCTGTTATCCCCAGATATTTTATCGAATCGGAGATCGATACCCGATTAGCGAAATTATCCGCAGACCTTCGCAATTTGTCTACAGGGAGAAGAACAGTCTTCCCCCAATTAACCTCCAGGCCAGAAGGATAAGAAAATAGGCTGACCAGTTCCATTATTTGAGGGAGTGTTTTTTCTGTTTGGTGAATAAAAAACAAGATATCATCTGCATACAGAGATATACGGTCCTGTTTCTCCATTACACCAAAGCCAGCCACTCTCGAGTCTTGCCTTATACTAGCTGCAAGCCCCTTTTTAACATAAAGCCATTTTGATCTGGATGAATCAGAAGGGACATAACCTGAGAGAGCCTCTTGGCCAGGACCTTTGATAACAACTTAACGTCCGTACTTAATATGGAAATTGGTCTATATGAGCTCAAGTCCGACAGATCTTTATCTTTTTTAGGAATGCAAAGGAATGAGCAGTGCCACTAGCATTTGATGTTTTTATACAAGGGCTATTATTGTGATGTCATAAACAGCAGCACATAAATAGCAGCACCGTTACCATCCACCACTATGGATATCGCCTTTCTTCAATTGGTGCTCGCAGTGGTAAATCCCGGGACCCCTGATGATGTATATGCATAGAGGGACTGCAGAATAATCCTTTATTTACCAAGCATGGCGAGAATTTGACTGTATTGAGTCTTTATTACAGGGGTTCTTATTGATCATCCATCCTTTGGATACATCATCGGTATCTGATCGGTTGCGGTCCGACATCCGGGACCCCTGCCGATAAGCTGTTTCAGAAGGCAGTAGCGCCACAGCCTTCTCGCCGGCCAGTGAAGTCACGACTAGGAATGAGCGAACCTGTGTTTCAAGTTCGGCGTACAAGGTTCGGGTTATCTAAGACTTATGGGCCGTGGTAGCGGAATCCATAACGGAATTCTTAGATAAACCGAACCTTGTACGCCGAACTTGAAACACAGGTTTGCTCAACACTAGTCACTACTGTGTAATGTGGCCTGGGGGCAGCTCAGCTCCATTTCAGTGGAACCTGAGATCTGCTTGATGTGCATTACACACACAGCTCTGCTGCATCATACTATACAGATGAACCCTGCTGAAGACAAAAACCTCCCACAGCATTTCTTCTCTTATGGAATGTGACTAAGCAAATGGTTCTGACATCATCAAAGGTCCTTTACCCACTTGAGAACAGCACGTGACTTCATAGATCACATGGCAATGACCTCATCAAGGTCCACTGGCTCTGATCATCTACGTCTCCTAGCGTCCCTGATCACATGACCTAGCAGTAGCCTTCCTGCCTGGATGAGTCACGTGACCGCCGTTGTTAAGGACGGGGGTTAACGTCCGGGTATCTCTGTAACAACAACAAGAGCAGTAGATCCCGCCCCTCGCTCGCCTCCCAGTGGCTGCCTCGCGCCACTGTCTGCGTGGCCACGCCCACTCCTCTCATTGGCTGCCTCTACGCCATTGGGCCGCCGACGTGCGAGCCCGATGCTTAATGGTCGGAAAGTCTGTCAGTCTTCCCGACGTCACAAAGGAGAGGCGTGGCTTGGAAGCGAATTCGGGTTAGTCGCTGAGAAGGTGTTGGGGCGGAGAGTTGGGTGAGGGTCTTATCTCCCCATGTGGAAATATCTGGAGGGTCGGGGGTGAAATGCGGGTGTATTCACCCTGCACAGAAGGGCTCGTCGAATATTGGTAGGAGAGGGGGAAGGGGGCAGCAGTGCTGGTGACTCTCACCCAGTGTACTCCTACCATCAGTGCCAACTCTCATGGGTATCCCCACCGATGAGTGATCTTCTGACTGACATGCGGAGGTAGGTCATGCCCTCTCAGGATGAAAGTGTAAGCTCTTGTGGTCATCGTCCTAAGGTTAGGTCATTATACAGGTGTGGAGCATGTATTGTCCCTGAGGTGACGTCATATTTCATCATACCCGGGGGGTGGGGGTATTGATGACCTGGTATTAGTATGCCCTGACCTTGTAATTCTAATAATTAGAGTATTCTCCTCCTCATCAAGCAGATGTCATCTCCCCGCCCCCCCAGTGCTCTGCGGGGGTCCTGCTGCTGACACATCTCCTCCTGTCCACCTAACTCCAGATCTGTGCACACCTGGCCCTGCCCTCTGCATTAAGAAATAGTACCTGTATTGCAGGATCGGTCAGGTGACGGGACAGATTGTGTCCATAGTGGAATCCTAGAGTTAGGCTCTGTTCGCTTTTGTTTTAGGCTGTGTTCACACTGTGCTTCTTCTGCAGTCTACCGCAAGAAACAAATAGCAGGCAGGTAAAACGGCGTCCAAAAATGGATCGGATGGACTGGGGGGGTGGGGGTGATTCATAATACCCTATTTGCATAGAGTAGTCTAAAAAACAAATCGCCCATTGTAAAAGGGAGTCGGTCACCTCCAAAATCACTTTTAAAGCATAAAACCATGTCGGGAAGGTGCCCCGAAACATAGCTGTACCCTTCTTGTGAAAATCCATTCCTCTGGGGGCTCATTCACACAACCATAGGCCACCCGTGCCCATATTGTTGACCACAAGCAGCGGGTCTGCAGTATACGGCACCGGCCATGTGCTCTCCGTATCACGACTGACGCGAATGGGTCCGCAGTCCTCAAGAAACGGAGCGGAGGCACGGATCGGAAGCACCACAGGGCACTTCCGTAGAATTTCGGTCCGTGCCTCTACGCTGCAAAAAATAAATAGAACATGTCATGTTTTATTGTGGTGCGGACCGTCTCCTTCAAGTCGGTGGGTCTGCAAACAGCAGGCACACGGATGTTGCCCGTGCATTTGATCCGCAGCACAGGGCACACGCTCTTATGCATGAGCCCTAATCCGGAGAAATGCTGCTTTTAATTTTTATGCAAAAATGTGTCTTATGTGACTGACGTCTCCTGAGGTTTCAGAGCAGGTAACCGTGACGCGGGAAGAGCCAGGTGCACCGAACAGAGCGCCCCGCCCACCAACAACTGATTTGCATAAAAAGGATTTCTCAGGATTAGAGGAATATTGTTGGCTTACCCTCAGGCCATCAATATCTGAATGGGGGGGGGGGTCTTACACGGGCACCCCTGCAGACAAGCTGTTTGAAGAGGCAACACTGCGGCTTCCTCACAGCGCCGTACATTGTATAGTGGCCGTGCTTGGTATTGCAGCTCAGGCCTATTCACTTCCATGAGACTGTGCTGCGCCTAGGCCATGTGACTGATGAACGTGAGCTGCAGCCCTCGTCGGAGCACCACGGCCTCTTCAGACAGCTGAATGGTGGGGGTGCCAAGAGTCAGACCCCCGCCGATCAGATATTGATGAGCTCTCTTGAGGACAGGCTAGTAATATTAAACTCCCAGAAAAACCCCTTAAAGGGTTGTGCCGGCATACTCTATCAAAAAAAGAGACGTAGCTGCATGCTATAATGTGTATCGTGCCCGGTTAGATTAGGACCCATGTGTGTTACTTGCTGGGTATCGGACAGTTGCCTTGGCAACTCGTGCGCCCAGTGTGCAGCTGGATCTCCCCACCCCCCGATGTCACATTGTTTGGGAGCGTGTCCCTATGCAATGCCTTTTAATAATTTACTAAAGTTTATTTCGGTATGGCTGCACCTCTAAGGTTGTCATTGTCAACATTAATGCCCTCTTCATACAAAGTTGTTTTGGAGGTTTTTGTTAGTTTTTTTTTTACTGGTAAAAAAGCGCCAGAAAAAAATGTTGTATTGAGCATGTTTTTAATCACCCTTTTCAGTTCAGAAACTTCAGACTTGCATTTTTTCACATGGATGAAAAAAACTTGCTGCTTAAAATAATTCCATAGACGCAATAAACACACCTATTATGTAAAAAAAACTATATATTCTGCATCTCACATTTTCCATAGGCTTTCACCGAATATGTGGAATTTTCATTTTTCCTTCACAAACTCCACATAAAATGGTGTGAATCCAGCTCCAAAGGGGCTGTTCGCACTGGTGGTCTTTTGGGCAGACCCCTCAGTGTGACCGGAGCTGCGGAGGGAATCATGCTTACCTGATCTGTCTCTGGGTTCCGGCTCTTTCTCTCACCCGACTCGACTGCAGCTCTGGAGTCTCTCCGTGTCGTCATCCGGTTTGACACTGGTCACGTGGCCGCTGCAGCGTCATGTGCCCCGTGCATCACATGACCCAGTGATGTGATGCTTGTGGGGCACATCACCCCTGATATGGACATTTTTTTATTGCTTACTTTACAGTATGAATCCCGAATAAGTAAAACTGTAAGCATCTAGACAGAACGGTGTTAAAAGTATACGGGGGGTGAGATTTTCGGAACTGTTTAAAATAGGGCTGAAACGATTACTCGATTGAATTGAGTAATTCGACACAAAAAAATCCTCGATGCAAATTCCTTGCATCGAGGATTCATTTGTGTCATGTGACGACGGAGCGGGAGTGAAGTGCTTGCTACTACTCACCGCTCCGTGGTCACCCGCCGGCCCGCGCGCTGCACTGTCCTCTTGACATATCGTCAGGACATAGTGCATGTATGCGTGCATTATGACCTGAAGCTGCGTGACGGGACGACAGTGCAGCGCGCGGAGAAGAAGACAGAGATGTTGTGGAGCGGCGTATTAAAGGGCTGCTGGAGATGGTGGCACTAGGGGAGCTGAGGCACGCTGGCATCGGAGGGGGTGATGGCACTGGGGGAGCTGATGGCACAGAGGATTGATGGTACTGAGGGGGAGGGGGCGGTGAGCTGATGGCAACCGGGGGGAAGGGGGGTTAAGCTGATGGCACAAAGGACTGATGGCACAGGGGGGTCTGATGACATTTTATAGAGGAAAAAAATTTTTTGTATTTTTTTTTCCAATTAGAGTACTCGATTACTAAAATAATCGATAGCTGCAGCCCTAGTCTAAAAGAAACACTCTTAATTGCCCACAGCAGCCAATCACAGCACTGCTTTCATTTCTTATCATGCACTTAAAAAATCAAAGGTGATCGGTTGCTATGGGCAACAGAGGTTTCTCGTTAATGTCATTGGGGGACACAGCACTATGGGTATACGCCCAGATACCACTAGGAGGCGACACTACATGTGAAAAAGGTTGGCTCCGCCCAGGTGTGCTATACCCTCTCCACAGACACTAGGCTAATCCGTTTGAGTCCATTCACACGTCCGCAAAACGGGTCCGGATCCATCACACACAGTGACATGGACAAGAAAAGGCATTTCTATTAAGGTGTCGGCCATGTGCGGTCCACAAAATCCGGAATGCACATGGTCGGTGTCCGTGTTTTGCGGACCGCAAGACACTTACAGACGTATGAATGCACCCCAAGTCTAGTATGCGTAGGAGGCAGACACGACCTGCTCTTCTCCTGCAGGTCTTGCTGCTAATTTTTTTTTCTTCTTTCTCTTCACTTGACAGGTGCAGGTTTTATGCTGCAGCAGGGGGTCTTCATCGTGCAAGTCCACTTTAGTATCACTCCCTGCGGGTGCGTACCGCGGTACCTCGCCGGTCACCCAGTCCCCCATTACTGCATCCTCAGTGGAGTACCGGTAATCCCACTCTTGTGCGAGTTAACCCAAGGGGTGACCCGGCGGCGCCTGCAGACGCCAGATGGTGAGTATGCTCCCTACTCTAGTTAGGGATCATTCCCTCCCATCCATCCATACTCCATCGGGGTCCCCTCCGCCCTGGCCGTCCTTCCCGTCCTCAGCCTCCATTTTCTCTCTATATGGGGGTCGCTATGATCTCCCCCCTCAAGTCATTCCTTCTTCCCCAGTTCCTGCGGTGTCTGCCCGCTTAGGGTGGTTCATTTTCGGTTGTGGCATCTACTTTAGTCCCCTGCTCCGGCTGTGACAAGGCCGCGTCTGTTTTCTGATTTTTCCCTGCCATCCAGGGGTTTCTTTTGGGTAATTTTTCTCACCAATAGGGGTTGCTTTGACCCCCTTTCCGTGTCTACCCTTTTTTTTAGCCTTTTGGAGCTTTTTTCGCTTCCCAGCACCCTGCCGCATCAGTCCGCCGCAGGTGCCTCATTTTCGGCTACACTATCTACTCTAGCCCCCGGCTTCTGCCGGGACTAGGCCAAAATCTTTCCCGCCATTTTTTTTCTGGCTTCCTGTTTTTATTCTAGGGGTGTTGCCTCCTAGAGGTCTCTACACGGAATTTCCGGTGGGAGGACGAGATGTCCTTCTTCCCAGAGGGTGCTTTCCCCATCTTCACAGTGCCTCCTGCCCCCATGTCATTGGTGGGACGTATTATCTTGGGCACCTGTTTGGTGGTTCATGTTGTGGCAGGTCCTCTTGCCCTCCATCCCTCCCACTGGGTTGCATCTGCTCCTGCGGGTTGCTGTGCTATCGGCCTGGCTGGCCTTCACGCGCTGACTGGATCCTGGGCTCAGTCGGGTCACCCTAAACTCTGTTCAGGGTCACCTTCTCCCCATGTGGGTCCCTCACCTCCACTGTAGCCTGCGCCCATTCTCAGCTATGATGATATTATGGCGCTGTTCCCTGCCCTTATGCGGCAGTATCACCCTGACTGCATCATGCAGCCGTATTGCTCCCTTATCAGGCGAAGTATGGATGCCATCTCCAAATGCTGTAGCCATTACACCTGTCTGGTTCTAGTGTACATCACACAGTCATACTACTCCTTTATCAAGTGAAGTATCTATACCATTTCCAGATGCTGCAGCCATGTCTGCACTCTCATTGTAGTGTGCACCATGTAGCCAGATTACTCCTACTCTGTCGGAGTATTTGTAGTATCTCCAAGTGCTATGCCCTATTGGTACAGTCTGTGGCCCATACGGCTCCTACATTACCCTTTCCTGTCTCTAATGTGCCCCTCTTCATGCGGAGTGATGGTACCATCCCCAGCCACTGTATTCGTCGGTCTTTTCTGGTTCTAGTATGCATCTGGCACCCCATTACCGTTGTTCTCGGTGGTGTACTCGTACTTCCTCAAGACGCTGTATCCGGCAAACCATCCTGGTTGTAGTATGTACCTCGTAACCATATGTACCCCCCCCTTCCAGATCCTTCCTCTGGCTCTAGTGTACACTTGTTCAACTCTGTTCTTGCACAAGACATCTAGCCCTGCTCCCTATCTTCTAGCTTTTTTCTTTTTCCCACCTTGGGTGGAGTTGGGTTTTCCTTTTTGTTCCTTTATTGCATATGGGCTTTTTTCCCAGGCACTTGTCCTTGGGGTCCTGGTCCCATAATTTTTTCTTTTTTTTTCTTTGGACTCTTCCTGGTCCTGGAGCCTCTCGGCTCACTTCCTTAGTTTTCTATCTACCATTTCATGCTATGTCCTCTCCTGGTCCTGTTGGGTCACATGGTTCTCCCGCACCTGTGCGCCCAACTTTTTGCATGAGATTTCCTTCCCACCCTCGAAGAACTGCTTTGGGACTTCCCATGGTACTGTGTCTCCCAATGACATTAACGAGAAAATTGGATTTTTGTACTTGCCGTAAAATCCGTTTCTCGTTCAATTCATTGGGGGACACAGATCCCTCACTTTGTCACCGGGCTGCTTTTCTTCCTTCCGTCCTCTGTCCAGGACATGTTGGTTCTTTGCTTTTGTTTCTTTCTCCTGCTGCTAGTGGTACAAACTGATTAGCCTAGGGCAGGCATCCTCAAACTGCGGCCCTCCAGATATTGTAAAACTACAACTCCCAGAATGCCCTGCTGTAGGCTGATACCTGTAGGCTGTTCGAGCATGCTGGGAGTTGTAGTTTTGCAACAGCTGGAGGGCCGCAGTTTGAGGATGCCTGGCCTAGGGTCTGTGGAGAGGGTATAGCCCACCTGGGCGTAGCCAACCTTTTTCATATCTAGTGTCTCCTCCTAGCGGAAGCTGGGCGTATACCCATGGTGCTGTGTCCCCCAATGAATTGAACGAGAAACGGATTTTACGGTAAGTACAAAAATCCAATTTTTCTTTTGTGGGCACTTTCACATCTGGTTTTTCGGTGGTTTTTTTTTTTTTTTTTTAAGCGTTTGTTGCAGTAAAAACACCAGCTCCAGATGTTTGCAGGTCTTTGGGAAATGTGAAACATAGGGCACGTTTTTTTTTTTTTTTTTGCTACTGGTGGTTTTGTTGCTTAGGTGACATTTATTTTTGTCTTTCTTGCTTCCTTTCAAAAACTCAGCAACCTAGAGCTCTTTCCGTTTTCTTGCCACTCCGCCTTGAAGAAAATGCTAGTGGTTAGACAAACTGGGGGAGATTTAGCAGAATTGGTGTAAAGTAGAACTGGCTTAGGCTAGTTTCACACTAGCAGCAGGGGAGTCCATCAGGCTGTTCCGCCAGAACTCTGCCCCCGTTATAGTCAATGGGGACGGAGCAGCAGTCCTGGGGCACACGTGAACTAGTGTCAGGACGGATCCGACAGGCTGTTGACACGCCGGAACAGCCTGACAAACTCCCATGCCGCTAATGTGAAAGTACCCTTAGTTGTCCATAGCAAACAATCAGATTCCACTTTTCATTTTCTAATGGAATGCTGATATTACACCAGTTTTGATAAATCTCCCTTACTGTGCCAAAAAAAAGCCACAAAAAAACTAATGCCTGTGGTTATTTTGGCAATTTTAGTGGTAGAAAAACACCAGATAGTGGTTAAAAAAAAAAAAAACGGACTGAGTGACTTGAAGGCAGAATTGTGATGCAGATTCCAACCCAAGAAGTTGCTTTATTGGGGGCTGTGCTGCTGTTCATGTGCCTGCTGGTTTAGAGTCACTGTACTTTCACACAATTTCATTTAATTGAAAATTGTGTAATTAGAAAATGGCTAAATCACTTTATTAAAAAAATTCTGCCTGCATCCACCTAAAAAAAAGCTGTAAAGTTATGGCCACTAGGGGGTCTCACTTCCACCTAAGTTGTCTGTTGTCAGGCAAGCTACGTCCCTAGTAACGGAGACAGAAGATGGCTGAGAGGAAGTGGGGGCGTGTCAGGGCTAGCTGAGCTCCTCAACCTGATAAAAGAACTGCTTCTACACTGCTTCAGGACATCACATGAGCCTCCTACCTTTCTGTAAGGCTTACTTTCACACTAGCGTTTTGGCTTTCAGTTTGTGAGATCCATTCAGGTCTCTCAAAAGCTGTCCAAAATGGATCCATTTTACCCTAATGCATTCTGAATGGAAAAGGATCCGCTCAGAATGCCTCCGTTCAGTCACCATTCCGCTCTGGAGGCGGACACCAAAACGCTTCTCTGACACAATAGAAAACGGATCCGTCTTGAACACCACTGAAAGTCAATGGGGGACGGATCCGTTTTCTATTGTGTCAGAGAAGCATCAGAAGAAGTCATGGCTATAGAACACATAATACAACCGGATCCGTTCATGACGGATGCATGCGGTTGTATTATTGTAAAGGAAGCGTTTTTGCAGATACATGACGGATCCGCAAAACGCTAGTGTGAAAGTAGCCTAAGGCCTCATGCACACAAACGTGTTTGTTTTTTTGTTTTTTGTTTTTTTCCTTTTGCGTTCCGGAAAGTACTGAAAAAGTCATACGGTTGTGTGCAAGAGGCCTAAGGGTGACCTATCCCTCCTTTTCAGCTTTCAGAGTTCCCTAGAAGAAAGCATAGTGGGAAGTGAGGTCACTGCATACAGTACTGGCAGAAGGGAGACACCCTTCTTAGAGAAATGCATCTAGCTGTGCAGCAGAAACTGGGAATAATATGGCTGGCTGAAAGCCACTTTAGGGAAGCCACAGTTATGATTGTACAAAGAGGCACAGCTGTTATGCAAACTTTTTTTTTTTTTTTCTTAACAACTCGGGTACGCTTTAAAGCCTCAACCACGTCTTTTATTCTTCATTCTGTCCTCTTCCTCTCATTTGCCCCTTCTCTCTTCCTGCAGGAACACCCAATGAAACATCGTCACCTGGTCAGAATGGCAGGAGTAGTTGATACGAGTATATTTAGTGGTGATCATTGACCTGTCTTGGCGCTGCACATTTACTTTATTTCTAACCTCTTTTTTATTTGTCTGCAGGTTGCCATTTTTAAAAATGGAGACTGAGCGAATGATAATCTGCCCTTTGTCTGCCATCTAGAGGTTTCCTCCTTTTAATTCTTCTCGCTAATTTTATATCCTATGCAATGTCAAACAAGAAGGAGCCTCCTTTTTTTAACGAAGATAACCTTGGATCCTTCCATTACAAGCTACCTTTTTATGAGACCATGGAGCTCTTCATTGAAACTCTTACAGGGACTTGCTTCGAACTTCGGGTGTCGCCCTTTGAAACCGTCGTCTGTGTGAAAGCCAAAATTCAGAGGCTTGAAGGTATTGATTGGGCAGAACCGTGGCTGTTTGACTTAATATGTTACTTGCATTCCAGGTTAGATCAAAACAAAACTGCATGAAAGTGTAAGGCCAGACATACACAAGTGCGTTTAATGTGAGAAACTTGCGGCGTGTGTCAGTGCGAGGTCACGGTCTGACCTCTGCTCCTTTTGATGGAATTGCACAGCGTTATAATGATTTATAATGCTGTCTGACCCTGACAGTCCTTAAATCTACTGAATTACACTGACCTAGTGCTGTCAGTGTATTACAATGGATTCCAGGACTCTTGGGGTCACACAGCATTATAAATCATTAGAACGCTGTGTGATCCTGTCAGAGGAGCAGAGGTCAGAACGGGACCTTGCACTGACACACGCTGCAAGTTTCTCATTGAATGCACTTGTGTGTCTCTGCCCTAAAGGGCAATATAGCGATCAATCAGATTTCAGCTAATAGAAAAGAAGTGATATATTTGGCTGCTGTGGACTGCATCAGCATTTTTTTTTTTTTTTTTTTCTTTAAATAATTTTTTTATGATAGCCAGTGTGTAGTTGGACCAGTAGCATCTGTTTGGACTGTACATTGGTTTGTTACATTAAAGCAGGCATGTCCAAACTCCGGCCCTCCAGATGTTGCAAAACTACAACTCCCATCATTCCTGGACAACCTACAGCTATCAACCTACAGAAGAGCATGATGGAAGTTGTAGTTCTGCAACACCTGGAGGGCCAGAGTTTGGACATGCCTGCATTAAAGGGTTACTTCAGCACTGCTTAAAAATTGCTTGATAAGTGGCATGTTACTTCTTATAGGCAGATTTGATGGAGGATTTTATAGAGGTCAATAGGGAAGCAGAGAAATAATAATAATTTATATAGCGCCACCATATTCCGCAGCGCTTTACGTACTCGTAGGCTTCATGTACAAAACAAAAGTAACTGGCTAATATACAACTGAAACACTAGGAGTCCTGGCCCTGCTCACAAGAGCTTACAATCTATGTGGAATTGGTGGGGACACATAAGGCCTCTTTCACACTTGCGTTGTTAGGATCCGGCGTGCACTTCCGTCGCCGGAAGTGCCCGTCGGATCCGTAACAACGCAAGTGAACTGAAAGCATTTGAAGACCGATCAGTCTGATCATATGGGGAACAAAGGAAAGATCAGAGTCAGACGGGATAGTGCTGCAGACTAAAATTGAAATATCAAGTTTAGGTGGATTAGTAGATGGGGGAGGAAATACATTATAAAACGTTCACAAGATGATGAGGGTGGCACTACTCCTCTCTGTATAATATCTTTGTATAAGAGGAAACGGTGACTGGGGCAGTAAGTCCTTCAAGTCAATATCGGTGGTGCTCAGCAAGCGGTAAAGTACGTATAAATATAGTCCACAAGAATGAAGAAAAAGTGAATGGCGGCACTCACCATGACTTCTATAAAGTGCTTGATGCTTTAATATTTCGTATGCAGGAACAAGCAAGGGCTGGAGCGGACAAGCTTTACACTGTCATTCACTGCAGGCGACGGCCGTTTCGCGCCGGTTAGCGCTTCGTCTGGCCTAGCTTGTCCGCTCCAGCCCTTGCTTGTTCCTGCATACGAAATATTAAAGCTTCAAGCACTTTATAGAAGTCATGGTGAGTGCCGCCTTTCACTTTTCAGATACAGAGAGGACATGATGTTAGAGACAGCTGCCAGACCGATACTGGTGTTTTGGAGTAAAGCAGGGGTGATTTCAAGGGATGAAGTTTATAGTTGGGTGTCGTCAGCATAGAGATGGTACTGAAAGCCAAGTCTACTGATGGTCTGTCTGATGGGGGCTGTGTAGAGGGAGAAGAGCAGAGGACCTAGTACTGAGCCCTGAGGAACGCCAACATCAAGAGGAGAAGAAAAGCCAGCGAATGATAGACTAAAGGAGCGGCCAGAGAGATAGGAAGAGAACCAAGTGAAAAACCACGAAACCTCAAGTACTCTTCTGATACTCTTGTAAAAACTCCTCCAAAACCTCCTATATTAGAAATCTGCCACCAAAGATGACCTGTTTTCAGCTAGGAATCTGTTACAGATGTTTCTGCCGCTGATTTTTGCTGTGTGTGCATAGGGCCAGTTCGAGTTTTTTGGCGCTGACTTGGGAGTGTTTGTGCCTCAAAATCTGCTCCAAAAAAACACTTCAAAACAGCCTCCCATTCATTTCTATGGGAAGCCGCACGCACTTGCTTTTAGAATTGTCTGTGTGTTGTTTTTTTTGTTTTTTTTTTTATACGGATCCACCCCAAAAAGCTTGAGCTTTGTATTGAAGTAAACACCCATTGATTTAAAAAAACAAAAAAAGCATTAAAAAACGGGCTGAAAAAATGTGTGGATTCCACGCCCATTTTTTATTTTTTTTCTGCACATTTTCTTAATCTGCTATGTGTATATCCCCTCAAAAGACCTCCGACTTCTACAGTATTGTCGCCTGCGGCCGTACTAAGTTGGGCGTGCCTGTCCTTGTATGATCTTGCAGTTTATCCAGCTTCTGGCATGGCTAGCTCCGGGGGGGACAGCCGGCCGGTCTGGGTACTGTAGAAGACTTGGTCCAGGCGGTCTACGGCTGTTTCTGTTGGTGTGTTCGCTGGTTTTCCACATGCGTTAATTATTGTGTTGTCACTAGGGGACGTGGCGTAAACAGTCTTTCCAGTAAGTCCACTCTTCTTCTCCCCTGCTGAGTTCTAACAATGGGTAAACCTCCTCTCGGTACATGGCGTTTGCCGAAGGTCACTTTTGTTTTGTTTGTTTTTTAATTCATTTCCCTTTATTGGTGTCACAGGAAATGGTCATTATTCGGCAGTAGCGTCCATGTGTAGTACTACGGTATGGGTTATCTCCTGTTGGGCTGAAGTAGATCCGCCATTTTACAAAGAATGTTTGGGAGAGATTTATCAAACTGGTGTAAAGTAGAACTGGCTTGGCAACCAATCGGATTCCAGCTTTCATTTTTCAGAGCTTCTCTGGTGGAATCTGGTTGCTACGGGCAACTAAGCCAGTTCTACTTTACACCAGTTTTGATAAATATCCCCGTAAGATGAGGATTTGTAAAAGGCCCTGTTGATTCGTACATGTCATAGTGTAGCCAAGCATTAGAATGTGGGGGTCCTGCCCATCATTCATCTGTGGATTGCTAGTGCTCAGGATGTCCCCGGAGAAATAGTGGAAATGCTGTTGATGAGAATCTTCTACTTTTAACGTGGTTTTGTAATTCTACACGTGGAAGTGAGAAAAACTTTGAAAACCACCTAAATGTTATCTGGGCAGAATGGTTTTACTTCTGAGGGGGTTCTAACCCGAAAAGTGAAAGCAGAGTCATTAGTTTGACCTCCAACCAATAAATGTGTTCCTCTAGCAGCTCTCTGTTCCTGAGGGCCCGACAGTCATTGCAATGCTTCCAGGGAAATGATGTCTTCTCCTGTGCATAGGCAGGGTTTGCGCCTGCGCAGCAACCAGAAAAGGGGCCATGCAAGACTATAACCACGCCATCCTCGTCAGTGGGCTGTCCAGTATCTCCGCATTGCCCCATTTATCTGAGGCTCAGCTGTAATACCAATAACAGCCTTTGGCTTAGAGTGGCGCTGTTTCTGGAACCATTTGAACCTTGTGGTAGCTATGATGTGAGGTCATGTGTTTTGTGCCTAAACTGTTAGCAGGTACATTTAATTGGCATTTTTTGTTAACGGGAATGTATCAATTCTTTGTTGTTGTTTTCTTAATGCGAATTAAGATCCGATGGTGAAATGTTTTTTTGTTTTTTTTTCTATGTAATCAGTTTTTATTTTCTGATTTGTAGATTATTATTTTTTTTCTATTTTGTGTAATTGGTTATGGGGGCAGCCAACTTGCTTGATTGCATCTTTGACTTGTGCTTAGCAGTTAGATTTGCTTTACAGCAGTATAATGATGTGGAAATAAAAAAAAATTTTTTTTTTTTAAAGGGAACCCATCAGCTGCACTATGATGCACTGACAGGCAGCCTGGCTGATTCCAGCGGTCTGTCACTGCTGTGGCGCAGTCAGTACCTTTTTAAAGCACCCACCTGCAGCATTTGCCAGCACTGCGAGGGAGACGAGTCCGATGAGGCTTACTGTCCCCACGCTCTGCTGCCTCCGGGCAATGATTGACAGATTATATTTTTTTCTATTCACAACAAGGAGGAAGACTGCCACTCATTGCCTGGAGATGGAGGGCAGAAACAGTAAGCATCATCGGACTCCTCTACCTCTCGGTCCTGGCGCACGCTGCGGCGGGTCAGTTCTCTAACCCTGGGTTCACACCTGAGCGTTTTACAGCGCGTTCCTACACGCTGTAAAACGCTCAACAGGCAAAAACCCATGTTTCCCTATGGGCATGGTTCTCATCTGAGCGTTTTTACAGCGCGTACGAACCCGCTGTAAAACGCCCTACGCCCAAAGAAGTACAGGAGCTGCTTTGGGGCGTATTGTCGCGCGTATTGTGATTGACGCCACAGTGGTCAATCACACGAACGCGCGTTTCCTATTTCCACAAACGCGCTGTAAAACGCGCGTATCAAGTACGCTCAAGTGTGAACCAGCATCAAAGTACCGACTGCCATCACAGCAGTGACAGACCGCTAAAATCAGCATGACTACACGATGCAGCCCTTAGGGATTGACACAATCCCTTGAATTGGCGCTATGATGGTAATGAGCTGTAACCTGCCCACATCTATTATATTAACCTTTTTCATCTTTTTAGGCATTCCCATTGCACAACAACATTTGATTTGGAATAACAAGGAACTAGAGGACGAGTGTAGCCTTAACGACTATAAGTAAGTATTTGGCTCTAAAATAAATGGGTTTTTTTGTTTGTTTTTTCTCTTTTTGCTGTTTAAGTTTCTTTTTGGTCTATGTCACCAACCGCAACACTTTGTATTTTTCTCAAGCATCTCTGAAGGTTGCACTCTAAAGCTGGTGCTGGCTATGAGAGGAGGTCCAATTAACACTCGTAGAGGTAAGTAGATTATGAAACTTTCGCAGGACCAGTAGGTCTAGGGGGCTACTCTTATGGGGGTTTACACACTGCCCGCGAAATGCTCATTCATTGGGTGATCCTGTCGTGCAAGAAAGGAAATTATCATTTTTGGGCATCAGATCTTGCGGTCTAAACAGCCTTTGCTGCCCAGAAACAATGCAGCTGTATGAGCGATGGCAGGAGCCATCACTCATCCTCATACTGTAGAGGTGATCGCTGGTGGTCACCTCAACCAATGAGCAGCCAGTTGTTGGGAAGGAAGCTGCTCCTCAGAGCGTGGAAACCCGCCTAAGGCTACATTCACACGTCAGTATTTTCCTATAACCGTATTCAGCATTTTTCTATAACCTTTTTTGAAGTCCTTTTTTTTGTGGATCAGTTTTCTGTAATTAGTTTCCGTTTTTCATCCGTTTTTTGCAGATCAATTCATTTCTATGGCCGAACGGACCGCATTTTGCGGAATATAATAGGACATGTTTTATATTTTTGCGTACCTGCGGAACGGAATCACGGATGTGGAAAGCACTTATTGTGCTGTCCGCATATTTTCGGGAACCATAGAACAGTGTTTCCCAACCAGTGTGCCTTTGGCTGTGCGGGCATGCTGGGAGTTGTAGTTTTGCAACAGCTGGAGGCACACTGGTTGGGAAACACTGCCATAGAAAATGAATGGGTCAGCATATGTTCCGCATCTGTTCCGCA
Source organism: Bufotes viridis (assembly GCA_033119425.1). Lineage (NCBI taxonomy): Eukaryota > Metazoa > Chordata > Amphibia > Anura > Bufonidae > Bufotes > Bufotes viridis. The sequence continues at coordinate 76,612,165 of CM065594.1, read as the reverse complement.
AAAATCGGAAAAGATGCGGAAACAAAATACGGACGTGTGAATGGGGCCTAAAGGTCATTTTTACACGGACTGATTATGAGACAAATCGTCACGGATGAAGGTTTGTATAAATTCCCGTTCGCGATCTACCTGCGCTGGCAGTCACCTGATGAACGAGCAAACACTCATTCATGTCATTCAGATTATGTCATCCTGCCAGAACAAAAAATCATCGTTCCCACGCATTGTGGTATATAAGCAACAATCTGCTGCACAGTAATAATGATTTTTTTTTTATGGGCACAAGTGATCACTGTTTCAGTCACTTGTCCCCATACAGTGGATGTGATTGCTGCATGTAAAAGCAGCACTCTCCTCCATAGATGACCTGACAGGGATCGGGAGCATCTGCTTCGTTCCCGATAAATAGTCTGATCATTGGTCCGTGTAAAGGGCCCTAAGACTTGCCGCTCCACTACGGATTAGATTTTTATTTTTTTGCTTTTGTAATACACACTACATGCAATGTATTCTTTGGACTGCAGCTGTAGCTCGATGGTCAATCGGTAGCACTACAAAAAGTATCCGTGTAGCCCTAATCTAAAACTGAGGCATTTCATGCAGTCTAATATTTTTTTGTCTACCCAAAACTAATTTCTAGTTTTTTTTGGGAAAATTGTACAGACTAGCAGCATTTAACATCAAAATATGTGACCTGGAGGATATGAAACGGAGCAATGGGATTATATGGGGAAGAGGGCGTTCCCAGGAGTCAAACAATGAACATCCTGCTCCCTTTCCCAGTTACATAAATCATTTGGATATCTGTCAGTGGGAACACCGTGCCAGACTTGAACAGGTGCTTCCCTGTAAATGCCCGGAGTCTCTTTTATAATAGGCCCTGGATGCAAATTCTACACACCCAGGCTTTACACTTTGTGACTAGTCTGCCGCCGGTTCAGCTGGTGTCGCTCGCAGCATCCATTGACTTTCAAATAAGTACAATTCACAGCCAAGTCTGCCGCACATGAAAATGGGATAGTTTAATCTGTTATTTTTGTTCTTTTAATTTGTTTTCTTTGTTTAGTGCCATTGGATGACCCCGTCAGAGACCTAGCGGAGTACATGGATCCAGTGCGAGACGATGTGTGGGAAAAGGCCACCACTAATAAGCAGGTTACATTTTTGGTATACCGTGAAGGAGATCAACTGAATTTCTTCCGAGTAGTTGACCGAGGGGATGGTACCTTGACACCATTATCGGAATCTCTCAGGTACGAAGAAGCCTTTTCACGCCCATCTTAGTTGTCCCCCCTGTGCTGCCGAAGTATATGGTTAATTTATGATGAGGCATATATATGCGCCTGTATTAAAAAAAAAAAACTACGTCAGCCTGGATTTGTGTAGTTTTTCGACTACTTTCCAACCCCAACAAACCTACACTCTGCCCCCATCCCGTCTATCTGTTGTACTGGGCATTGAAATAGTTGCAAAAATCCAGTTTGCAACTATTTTATTTATTTTTTGAGCCAGACAAGATATAATAAGTGACCCCCGCTGTGTACAGAATGGAGTTCATGCTGATCAAGCATGTTTTGAGGGCTTTTTGTCATGCGGAACTTATAGAATACCTTGATGCCTACAATTTTCACATGGAGCCGTTTAGTGGCCGTAGAATTCTGTGGTCACGCCCTTTTAGATTCTGTTGTGTGCGTGAGCACTTAAGATTTCCTGGCTCTCAAGCCAGTACATGCATGTGTCCGAATTGCACCTGTGGTCATCAGGCAGCATATCTAAGGGCTCATTCACATGACTGTAGTGTTTCACACGGTTACCGGCCTGTGTGCGTTCTGCAATTTGCGGACCGCACATGGCTGCCACTATGATAGAAATGCGGACAAGAATAGGACATGCTCTATCTTTTTTGCAGGGCCGCGGAACACAACTGTGTACTGTCTGCATCTTTTGCAGCCCTATTGAAATGAATAGGTCTGCAACCGTTCCGCAAAATTGCGGAACAGTTGCGGACCCGTTCATACGGTCGTGTGAGCCTTTAATATCATATGTCAGAGATGTCACCTGTCTAGGATCTCTGTGGTCTGATCATAGTTCAGCTATGGTCTCACACTGTAAAGAGGATTAGGTAGACCTATTTTTGTGCCACAAAAGCCTTGTACCTATCTGACCATGTCAAGAATTTCTGGTTTTCGCTTCAGTGTTTGAAGAGCAAGGTCATTTGTAGATCTAGACTGATGTGCGAAGAAGATACTGCTGTTTGATCTCTTAAACTTTAAGGCGTTTCCAGAATTGATTGATTGACCTATATACTACAAGGGAATGGCACTGAGATTGCAGTACATTTCCCGGTCTCTGCCGTGTAAGAAGCTGTGCTAGTTCCGGGGTGCCACGACTCCTTCTATCAGCTAATTGGTGAGGGTGTCGGGAGCTGGATCCTCAGCAATCTGATATTGATGGCTTATCCGAAGGATTGTTCATCAATTTTTAAGTCCCTGAATCCCCGTTTAAGGGGAACATGCACCTTTAGATACAGTAGCTGTCAACTGCTTGTTCGGCCAAGCTATTCCTCATGAAGCCATCCCCCCCAAACACAAGCACGCACAGTTCAGCCAAGCTTGCATGTGTTCTCAATAGAAAGAAGAGAATAAGCTACAGCCAGAAATTCGTATTGGTGGCTTTTCTTATGTGAGAACAAAGGTTTAGGCATGTTGAAATCCAACCTGACGTTCTTGCCCCCTTCAGCTAGAATTGTGATGCATTAGGCTAGTTTCACACCAGCGGTAAATTCTTCTGACGGGTTGTTTTAGCAGAGGAACATCCTCCTGAAAGACATTACCCTGCCGGAGCCCACTGACTGTATTGGAACTTGCTGGGGATCCGGCCTGTTTCCGGCATTATTGCTGAGATTCGGACGGACTAAAAACGCTGCTTGCCTGGTTGGGGTCTGGCGTTTTTTGACTAGGCCGGATATAATGTCTTCCACTAGTCTGTTCCTCTGCCAGAACAATTTACTGCTAGTGTGAAATTGGCCTTAGGTGTGCTGCTTTAGGTCTGCTGAACTTGGCCGGTTGCGTCTACGTTCATCTCCACCTTTATGTGTAATAGGTATCAAAGCCCAAGAGAGGGTCAAGGTAGATACTAAATAATTAGCAGGCCTTGAAGAGGACCAGTTTAGTTCTGTGAGGACATAAGTTGGTCATACATATTGGATAGTAGTTGGTTGATGGTTGAACATTCACTTTGCAGACACAGCCATACACATTTTGGTCCATGTCGACCATAAATGAAGCCATGCGACGGACAAAAGATATTTCTTGGAACAATCTTTCATGCACGAAGATCTTTCTTTAAATGACTTCTTTTCAGACGATCAACTTTAGACTGATGTGTGTGTGGCCACTTTAGAACTGGCTACATACCTTTCAGCTGGCTCATTAATTTTGGCACCATTAGTTGTAGCACCCAAATTGTCAAGTGAGCAGACTTCACTACCCAGTGACATTTTTGACCCAGCAGCTACTCGATCTGCCAGCACATTATCATCCAGAAAAAGAACACCACATCCGCTTGAAACATTAATTATTTCTGAGTACATTTCTTTTATCCTGTACATGATCTGTTTCTGTCTTCTCCATAGTGGAGGTTCGGTCTATAACTTGTACGCTGAAGATGAGGATGGATTTGAGGCTTCTCCATCTGGCCAACAGATTATAGAAAATTCAATCACTATGAACAAAATGAAGTTGTTGAAATCAAAGATGGAGAGCATGAACCTCAATAAAAAGGTCTTTAAAGCAGTGAATGCTTTCTCTGAATTAGGGCCTCATGCACACGGCCGTATGTATTTTGGGGTCCACAAAAAAAAAGTATCCGCAAAAAATCCAGATGACATCCGTGTGCATTCCGTATTTTGCGGAACTGAACAGCTGGCCCCTAATAGAACAGTTCTATTCTTGTCCGTAATGCGGACAATAATAGGACATGTTCTATATTTTGCGGAACGGAAATACAGACATCCGTTTTTTTTTTTTTTTGCAGACCCATTAAAATGAATAGTTCCGCATACGGTCCGCAAAAAAATGGAACGGACACGGAAAGAAAATATGTTCGTGTGCATGAGCCCTTAGTGTGACTGTTTTCTCCAAACTGTACTTGAGATAACATAGCATTGTATTGTACGCAGGTTCTAGTACTCCCTTAGGTATTATGTTTTTGGCGGTATATACCCATCATGTTAGTGGGTGTTTCTGTACGTAGCTGTTGGTGGATGAACTACTTGATAGCTGGATTCCTTATAGGTTTTACAGTTTTGTAAGTAATTTCAACAGAACTATTAAAGGTATCTAAATGTCTCAAGATAGGGCTGACGCTGCCTATATAGAATACATTCTGTCTTCATCTAATGTGTAACTTTTGATTTTTGTAGTGTCACTGCCTGAGACCTTTACCATAATTTATTGAAGTCTATGTTTGTCACTTGGCGCACTACAATTTTTTTCAATAATTTTGTTTTTGTAGCCGAAGAAGTCCTCTAAGTTGAAACCCCGGCCCCCTAATGCTCCACGGCCTGCAAGTGGCTCAATGGCTTCTGCCCGTCACAGACTTCTCAGAGTTCTCCCCCACATTGGACAAACGTGTCTACCTCCCGGGAACCCGTATGTGTCCGAGTCTTCCCACAATGCACTTTCTACCCTTACTGCTGCTACTAGATTAATACCTTCCATCACTAGTGACTTTCTCAAAGAAGAAGAGGAGACCTGGGAAAGCTCAGCATTAATTCCATCACTCACTAGTATTAATTTACCTCCCAAGGTTTCACGAGTGGAACTTGAAAATGCGAGTCAATCAACAAATACAGTCCTCTCCCCTGTTACTCCTTTGCCCAAGAAAGATGGGCTGACAAAAGACAGTGACTCCATCTTACATCAAAACCTAAACCTTTTCCCTTCGGAAGATATGTCTAGATCAATTTCCGAATCCTTTGCGTTGTTGGCTGAGGCAAGTCCTTCTGAGCAGTATGGAGAACTGTGCAGCTTGAGAAAAATGAAATCTGATTTTGAATTGACAGAAGTCGATGAAGAAGCCTCCGCCGTCGAAACGCATCAGACGGCACTCACCAAATCGCTGAACGCTGAACTGATGGAGACCTCTCTTATCAATACTGCTGAAATAGGTCCACCGAGAAGCAAGTTTCTGTCGCCCATCCACTTTTCTCCACAGTTGAACAATGCCACTTTTTCTAAGACGTGTCAGCCTAAATGTTTTGATTTGGGAAGCCTGAGACCACCTGCTTCTCACAGTCATTTCCATTCCCTGCAACTCCGAAACATGGCTGATCCTGCTTTTTCTAGGACTACTAGATTCAGAGGAGTGAAAGTGGAATCTCCAGGGAAGCGATCAGATGTGATTACCAAAATGGAGGCTAGAGACATGACCGAGTTGGTTAATAAAGCATCGAAAGAACCCATGGGGTCACTTAATAACTTAGGCTTTTTTGCTTCGCTGGCTCGAAGCGCAAGTAGAGACAACTTAAACAGCTCCAGCAATCCCGGCAGACTACGAAATCTTGTTGCTCCACCAACCACTCTCCAGGAAGAGAAAATTTCTCTACACGACAGTTTGAACGTCTTTAGCGTGAGTATCCAAAGTACTGATTAGCAGGTTCTCGAATGCTGCTGTTTTCAGCATTGTGGCCAAAAAAAATCTCCACTAAAAACCTTTTCATGCAGTACAGACATAGCTGCATAAGGAAAACTGCAGCACTTAAAGTGAACCTGCTGGACAATTTCTGCTGTCGTGTCTGAGAGCAGCAACTGATAGAGGGAGAGTTGCTGAGCTCAGTGATGGGCAGGTTTATATGATTTGGAGCAGGATCTCCGGGAAAACCTTGACAGGACTCCTAGAGAGACAGTAAGAGTCCTGATTACCCCACCTGCACAGGAGTATTCCTGTGTAGAGATGAGCGAACTTCTATTTTTAGTTCGGCGTCCAAAGTTCGGGTTATCGTGGCATCCCGTTATGGATTCCGCTACCGCGGATCATAACTGCATTTGGAATCCATAAGGGGATGCTTCATTGAACCCGAACCGTGGACAAGGACCTGGGGTGACGTCACTGTCATGTGATCAGTGCAGGGGGCGTGGCTCAGCACTGGATTGGATAAGAGGTGATCCAGTGCTGAGCCACGCCCCCTGCACTGATCAAATGACTGTGACGTCACCCCAGGTCCTTTAGGGTTGTCCACGGTTCGGGTTCAATAAAGCAGCCCCTTATGGATTCCAAATGCCGTTATGGTCCGCGGTATCGGAATCCATAACGGGATGCTACAATAACCCGAACCGGAACCTTGGACGCCAAACTAAGAATAGAAGTTCGCTCATCTCCATTCCTGTGTACACCACCATATTCAGCTCTCAAACAGGGCAGCATAAATCACCTGACAGGTTCACTTTAAAAAGTAAGTCTTATTTTAGGTGACCTCAAAATAAGATGCCGTGTGTGCATGTGGAATAACAGTGAAGCTGATTACATCTATTAGACTAGACCGGTGGTGGAGAACCTATGACACGCGTGCCATCTGTGGCACTCAGAGCCGGCTCTGTGGGGGCCGTGGGTAGGATTGCCACCTGTGCACTATTACTAAAGAGCACTTCCATTGTGGAGCGCTCATTAGTACAGTCTTTGCCCTCCTCGTCTGCTTGTGTTAATAGCCTGGCCTGCACTATAATAGAAAATGCCTATTCTTGTCCGCTATCCGCAAAAGACGGACACCGGCCATGTGCACATGGCCTGTACTATAATAGAAAATGCCTATTCTTGTCCGCTATTGCGGACAAGAATAGGACATGTTCTATTTTTTCGTGGAAACTGAAGTGCAGATGCGGACGTGCAGATCTGGAAATGCGGATGCTGACAGCACATAGTGTGCTGTCCGCATCCATTCCAGCCCCTTTGAAAATGAATGGGTCTGCACCCGTTCCGCAAAATTGCGCAGAGGAGGTCAAAGATTGGCATGTTAAGCCAGCCTGTGATATCCCTTGCACTGCCGAAAGGTGCACTTAATTTATGACTAGGTGCAGGCTGTGTCATAAATTAGGCGCACCCTCCTGAGGTTGGGGCGCCTAAATTAAAATCTACTCCAGCCCCTAGCTAACTGGGAAAATGGCATAAATGATGGTAATTTACAAGAGCTGATGGCCCTGCATCTGCAATGCCCCTGACGATCCTCAGTGGCACCATAGAAATGTATAGTGCGCCCAAATTCAGGTACATGGGCATTCAAAAAGGTTGTCTCACTGCTCCCCTCTCCATAGACTTGTATAGACTGTGCGCAACATGTAATCTGATCCTTCAGTAAACAGGCGGCCATCTTTTCTCCCAAGACGGCTTAGTAGAGAATGTAGTTTAGGAGTAGGAGAAGCATTTTTCTTGCAGAATTACTGTAGACAAATTCTGCATATTAAATCTGGTTTTACTGTTTAGTTTATATCACCTACTGGTTGGCTTAGTTTATGCCAAAAATGTGTTGAAATAGCCAGATTACACCAAATTGGTCTAATCTGTGCCAGATTTATGCACCAGTATCCTCCACCAGTTCAGCTTCATTAATGTGTGTAGGAGGTAGACAAAGTCGGATCACGCCAACCTTCTGGTTAAGGCTACTTTCACACTTGCGTTAGTGTGATCCGGCAGGCAGTTCCGTCGTTGGAGCTGCCTGCCGGATCCGCCGTTCAGTGTGACAACTGACAGCATTTGTAGACTGATCTGGGTGCGGATCCGTCTACAAATGCATTGCAAGAACGGATCCGTCCCTCCGCTTGTGATGCGGATGAACGGATCCGTCTTGCAGTCTTTTTCACAGTTTTCCCGGTCTGCGCATGCGCAGACCGGAGGGACGGATCCGTCCTTCAGTTGTTTCACAACGACTGATCGACTGATCAGGCATTTTGGACGGACATAATACCGCAGCATGCTGCGGTATTATGTCCGGCCAAAATGCCTGACAGTGACTGAACGGAAGGCATACTGATGCAAACTGAACGGATTTCTGTCCATTCAGAATGCATTGGGATATGCCTGATCAGTTCTTTTCCGGCATAGAGCCCTTTTGACGTAACTCTATGCCGGAAAAGAATAACGCAAGTGTGAAAGTACCCTTAGAAGTCATGGATATTGTAAAAAGTCATTATTTTTTTTTATTTTTTTTGCTATATCTGAATAATAAATGTGTCAAAAAGGAAGCGCGCAGATTTTGCACAAACGGTGCCAAGACAGCGGCGTACTTGCCATGCTACATTTTGTCCATTCTGTATTGTGTCCTTATCATCTTTGTGTCCTCCATTGAAGCTGTGTTGTCTTTCCAGGCACCTCATGGACTTGGACAAAGTGTGATTAATGCAAACTGCGGAAAAAGCACAGGTAAGAGAATTAAAGGGGTATTCCAGTTTTATAAAGTTGTCTCCTCTCCACAGGGTGCTCCATATGCCATGGAGCCCCCCAAAATGATTGGAGCAGCCAGTTAGGCATGTACATGGCCACTCCATTCATTTCTATGGGAGTTCCAGAGATAGTACAACTCTCCGCTATTTTCAGAACTCTCATAAAATGAATAAATTTGCCATGTGCTTGTACGACCCGCCGCTCAGTTCATTTTGGTGGGTTTCACAGGGTACAGGGGCCGCACTTTCATGTTCAGTGAGGGTCCCAGCTGTAGGATCCCCACCGATATAATAGTTATCCCCTATCCTGTGGACTGTTTCCTGGGTTATTTTTTTTTATTTTTTTGGGAGGGGGGGGCTTGTTGTTTTTTTCTTTTTAGTACTTTGGCCTTTTTTTCTCAAATCACAGTTCTGGCTTTTTTTTTTTTTTTTCATGAATTTCCCATAGATTTCCCCGTAGAAAGTAAAAATCGCCAAAACAAGTAAAACATGGTGTGGCTGTGAAATATAAAAGAAGGACTTGCACATCTCCTTCCTCCTAGATCCAGTTCTGCCTTAAAAACTGCATCAAAAATGGCCACAAAATCCTGTATAGGACACCAAAAGCTGTCCCAAAAAGTATTGTTAATCTACATAAAAATAAACTAAGTACATAATGAACCCGTAGATATGTCTATTTTACCCTATATTTTATATCCTTTTGATATGTATCACCGCCTTGAGCATTGTATATTATATATCCAGCCACGGCCACATGTGTCGCTGCAGCCAATGACTGGCCTCAGCAGTGACGTGTCCCTAGGAGTCACAAGCCACTTGGAGACATGTCACCACCGAGACCAGTGACTGACCACAGCAGCTAGATACATGCTTTTGTCAACAGTTAAAAAAGTCCAAAAGGTTGGACAATCTCTTGTCATTGTAAACAATGGGGGCATCACAGCGGGAAATGTGGATTTAGCGTTCTAGGACACTTTGTAAAAAATGGAGAACACCTAATTGCTATGTGACATTTTGGAAACATTTTTCATAGTAGATGGCTAGCTGGCTGTGCTTTACAGTATTCCTTGTCCCTCCCGTACAGTTGAAGCCACACATCTCTTTCCTCCTGTTAAGTCTGCTATTCGGAGTAAGAAGAAGGCATCCAAGCACTGCTTTCTCTGTGGGAAGAAAACTGGCTTGGCAACTAGCTATGAATGCAGGTAACTGTTCAGATGCTAGGCTTGGCATTCAAACTGAAGGCTCACTAAAACTAGGTCAGGAAACAGCTGTAAGGCACTGTTCTCACAGTGCAGTTTCTCTGTTATTTATTTATTTTGCTACTTTGGTCCAAAAAGTGGGAAGTATAAATACTTTTGAAAAGTGAAGCAATTCTAAAATGGGGTGCAGAGATATAATATATATATATATATATATATATATATATATATATATATATATATATATATATACCTTTTGTGAATAGGGGTTTTAAAAATGATAACATAGGAGCTTCCCGTGTTCTCCATATGTTTCAGGTACACAGGTCGATGTTCCAGAGTGCTGCTTAATCTTGTTGGTTTGCACATTTAATTGACAGAAATAGTCGTCCACAGCTCATCTTTCAATCAAACCTGCTGTTTATTGCTATTTCAACACGTGGACTTTGTAAAGAGGTTATTCCACGAAGAATGATTTATAACCCATAATTATAAACATTTTTATATCCTACATTTATTGTATTTGTTTGGATCCCCAGATAATCCAGGAATAATTTTAGTATAGCGCCACCTCCTGTTTTTGTAGAGCAGTCTTTCTGTGTCCACCTCTGTAAACGTGCAGTGGTGGTCACACGTGCTCTGTTTTGCCCCTTTCTGCACGTTAAGGTTTGCGGAGGGATGCAAACAATATTCCTGGAATATGTTAATAAGTGTAAATATAAAAAATGTTTTGAATTGTGGGCTGGATTTAACTGTAATTAACATTCGTCATGGGACAACCCATTTCAAAAATGTAAAAAAAAAAGGATTTGGATTTCACAACACATGTATTGTGTGTGTGAACCCAGTCTAAGGCCTCATGCACACGGCCGTTGTGGTCCGCGTCCGAGCCGCATATTTTGCGGCTCGGGCGCGGACCCATTCACTTCAGTGGGGCCACAAAAGATGCGGACAGCATTTCTATAATGGGCCGCGTTCCGTTCCGCAAATTGCGGAATGGAACGCGGAGCAGCTTCCGTGTTTTGCGGATCCGCGGTTTGCGGACCGCAAAACACCATGGTCGTGTGCATGTAGCCAAAGGCCTCATGCACACAAACGTGTGCACCCCGTGCCCGTATTGCGGGCCGCAAATTGTTCATGTAAAACATATTTTTAATAAATTTCTGGTGAACTTATTTTTTATTTTCCATATCACTACTTATATTAAAAAAAAAAAAAAAAATCCTACAATCTTTCATTTTTTGCACTGGCCACTGAACAGATTACTTTTCAGCAGTCATCTCATTATCACAGGAAAGATTGCAATGACAGATGTCACCTATATATAGATAAGACAGGATCCACCATTCACAATAGGGGTAATTGTCAAAGCTCATCAATTCTTTCCTTGTATAACGACCTCTGCACAGGTCACATGCCTAGAAAACATTCACGTGGGAGTCTAAGGCCCCTTTCACACGAGCGTTTCCGGATTAGGTCCGGATGCGTTGCGGGTGCGTTCAGTGAAAACTGTGCGATTTCACAGGCAAAGCCATTCAGTTTTGCCTGCGATTGCATTCAGTTCAGTTTTTTCCGCACTGGTGCAATGCGTTTTGACGCGTTTTTCACGCGCGTGATAAAAAACTGAAAGTTTACAAACAACATCTCCTAGCAACCTCAGTGAAAAACGCAACGCACCCTCACTTGTTTGCGGATGCAATGCGTTTTTTCACGCAGCCCCATTCACTTCTTTGGGGCTAGGGATGCGTGAAAAACGCAGAATATAGAACATGCTGCGATTTTCACGCAACGCACAAGTGATGAGTGAAAAAAAATGCTCATGTACACAGACCCATTGAAAAGGATTCAGTGCGGGTGCAATGCGTCCTCCTCACGCATTGCACCCGCGCAGAAAACTTGCCTGTGTGAAAGGGGCCTAAGTCTCCTCCAACCTATTGCTATGGCATGGTGTTTAATGCTGTTAACAACTCTGGATCTGTCACTAGGTTATGTTGCCTTAAGTTAGGACATCATAAAACTGGTGATTCCCTTTAATTACTTAAATTAACAAAAAAGGGTGTGAAAAAGGGGTGCTATCTGTTAGCAAGTGTCAGTTTCCCTGTGGCACCCCAAGAAGTGAAATGAAGCTTTACAGTCTCGTGACACTTAGACGCTGTTTCCTGCTTAGATATGCTTATGTCCATTCTGTACATTAATAATATATGTGTGATATTTTTTCTCTAGGTGTGGGAACAATTTTTGTGCCACTCACCGTTACGCAGAAACTCACAGTTGTACCTATGACTACAAAATAGCGGGTAGGAGGTATCTGCAAGAAAGCAACCCAGTCATAACTGCGCCAAAACTCCCCAAGATCTAACTGTTCACGCTGTATATGCCATCACACCAAGAAACGTTTTCTTCTAATCGTGCATTTATTTTTTTGCCTTTTCTCCGAACTAAACATTTGCCAAGTTCCAAGCATCCATTCCGATTCATTAAATGACGTGAAAAGTTGTTAAAAGGAAAAAAAAACTCACGTTAACATCTCTCCTCTTCCTTCACGTTTTGTGTTAAGTTTTAGATTGGCAAAAAATGCTATTTCACTAGACAAATCTTACAGAAGATGCACTTTACTGAAAAAATATTTACTGTATAACTGGGGGATACAATGATGGAATGAGTCTTGTATTCATCTGTTTGTGTTGTCTGTTTTTATTCTTGTCTGTTTTTGTATGGTTAAATTATTTCCTCAATATGCAAAACTGTATGGGGACGGGATACGATCCTTCAAGGGAACCTCTACCAAACAAAACCTTTGGTAGAGGTTTCCTGCTTTGTACTGGATTTCATCCAGTGTGGAGCTGAATTGCAGCCATCTGAATGCAGCCTTAAAGGGATATGCCAGGATTTTACTATTGTTAGTCAGTCAGTATGTGGTCAGCATGGATCAGACACCCTGCACCCCCTCTGATTAGCTCCGGCGACAGAACTACACCGCTCCATTTATTGTGTAGCTGGCCGCTGCTATTCATAGTGGTTAGAGCTATTGCAGGACAGCTGATCGCCATGGGCGAGGAGTGTTGGACCTCTGTTGATAAGATTGATGAATAATAAAAATCCTGAACAACCCCTTTAATTGGCTTGTATCTGTTAGTCTGAATGAGGATTAAATAGCTAATATCAACCACACTTTTGGGTTTGCAATGAAGTGTTTCCTGTTACAATGCCTCCAAATTAGGCGTTTTTATTCTTTTGTAATCGTTCCTTTTTAAACTTCAGGGTTTTTTCCTTCAGAAATTCAGATTGCTGTCATAAAAAATTAAATAAATATTGTCTTTTAATGAGTTTGTCATTTTTATTCCTTCTGGGTGCAGAATGAAGTAGCAGGGCATACAGTGGATTTTGATGAGTAGATAACGATTACAATTTGAACGGTAACCATTCATCTTGGACCAGGGGCAGATTGGCCATAGCAAGAAAGTTTCTCGGTGGGCCGTCTGGGACCTCCTAACGGACGGCCAATGGAAGTTTTTGGGAATGTATTTTGTGCTGCTGGTAGTATTTTTTGATGGACTGTGGTATTTGGCTCTGTTGGGGTGTTATAATATGAGATTGTTGGCCCTGCCTTCCACCCATTTGGACCCAACTAGAAAATGGGGCCACTTGTAGTATTTTCTCTAGGGCCACTTTAAGTTCCTAGTCCGCCCCTGTGTTTGACCATAATCGTACAGGGTAAATGTTTGTAGCAGCGGAACGACTGTACTGAAAATGCCCGTTCACTGTTTGTAACATCATTCATGTACGGTAAGCGATCATAATGATAGAGGTGGTTCCACAAACGCCTAATTTGGTTAAAGTCTGGGGAGTTATGGGGCCAGGGTAATACTTGGAAGTCTTGCTTATGCTCTTCCAACCATTGTATGACGTCACATTGTCTTGCTGGAAGATGCCATCTGCCCAGGGAAGACAATTGGCATCTATAGATATATGTGATCTGCAAGCATGGATTCATACTCAAATCGGTAGAGAGTGCCTTCCACATGGATGAGTGGGCCCAGAAAAAGCCACGAAAACATTCCCTGACTATAACGCTACCACCACCAGCTTGTGTTCTTCCACCAATGGTTTCAGGGTGTTTGTTCTGTTTCTCATCTGACATGAAAACTTCCATCCATTTGATTAAGCAGAAAACATGACTCATTTGAGAAGACAACACTTTGCCAATCAGCAGAGGTCCACTTCTTTTTTTTATTTTATTTTTTTTATTGAGAATATACAGAAATATAAACAGTTATACAATCTAAATACTGATACAAATATACTTTAGTATAAATGCAAAATTAATAAAATACATTTGTATATAGAACAGTACATTACCAATTAATACAAAGAAAGAAAATATTTAAGCCCATCCCTACCCCTGTTGGCTGTCGTCACAACAGTCCTTTCATTAACCAACACTGAATCCATTGATTTACTGAGGGTAATGAGAGAGACCCCCAATTTTTAACTAAAATAACTTTTGCAACCATCAAACCACTCATCCAAATCAGTCTAACCCGGGTTGGAATTGAAGTCTCTGGTGCAAAGTATCCCAACAACACCGTCAACACATCCGGTTTCTATGGATGAGAGGCCTCATCTTGTAGGATTGTAAAGACCCGTTCCCAAAACCACTTCAATTTGTTACAGTCCCAAAGAAGATGGCCAAAATCCGCATTTAGACATCAACATTTCGGACAGCAACAATCTCTGTCTGTTTTGGGGAAATTTTGCTTGAATTTTTGGCGTATAATACAAGCGATGTAAGATTTAAAATTGAATTAGTCTGTGAGCATTAGAAATTGTAGCCTTTCTGACATTTTTATAAATACTAGCCCATTGTAATGGGGAGCGACACAACTCTTGCTCCCATTTTTGTGTGCTCTTAAATACAGTTACAGCTGCCAATGACTTGCGGAGTTTACAATAAAGGTTGGAAAGTTTAATCCCCTGATCAAGCTGAACAAAACAATAATCAAAAGTGCTGACGTGTGGACATATAGGTCTTATTAATAGTGGTGTCATATGCGTGCTGCAAACGTGAACACATCTAGTGGTGAAACATCAGTAAGGTTATATTGGGATAGGACTTAAATTGTCCCAGAGAGAAAAGATGAGACATTAACAACACCTTTACGGCGCCAATAAGCGTAATCCGTAATTTTTAAGATATCCATCAGATTCCTATTCTCCCACAGGAGTAAACCAGAAAGCACACGAGACTCCAAGAATAATCCTAAACTTATTCCAAACCCTCTGTAGGGTCCAAGGTATCAATAGGGACTTCCTCAAACCCAAGTAACCAGATTCTAAACAAGTAAAAATATTTTCTAGTGGCTTGTCCGTAACAAGTGTCAAGTATTGTGCAAGTAAACTCTAAAGTTACAACATCGTTGTATTTGTGCACATAGAAAGTATCCTCTAAAAAAGGGACGTGACAACCCACCCTCCGATTCAGACAGCCATAGATACCTTCGTTTTAGGCCTCATGCACACGACCGTTGTTTAATTCTGTGTCCGTTGCTCCATTTTCGTGATTTTCTGCGGACCCATTGGTTTTCAATGGGTCCGTGGAAACCTCGGCGAATGCACCCTTTGTCCTCCGCGTCCGTGGTCCGTGATTCCAGTCCGTCAAAAAAATATAACCTGTCCTATTCTTGTCCGTGAAAAACGGTTCACGGACCCATTCAAGTCAATGGGTCCGTGAAAAATGCGGATGGCCATCCGTGTGTCATCCGCGTTCCGTGTCCGTTTTTTTTGCGGATCCCTTGGTAGGCACTTGGGAAACATTGTCAGCCTGTCTTTTGGTAAAATCTTTTGGGTCATGTCCGCTAAAAAAACCGGAAGACACACGGAAACACAACGGAAGGCAAAAACGGACACGGATCACTGAACAACGGAACCCTTTTTGCGGACAGCATAAAAAAACGGTCGTGTGCATGAGGCCTTATACGCACCCTCTTCCTTCCCCATATTAGGTCATTAATTAACTCACAGAACACAGGTGATAGGAGTCACTTCAAACGGTCTTCAGATGTTTTAAGCACCAATCTGTGAAAGAAAATATCAGTGATCCAAATAGAGAAGCACAAATCGGGTCCAATTCTGATACCGGCGCGGAAACTGAAGCCTTTTCTGCCGATTGCACCTTCATTAGCAGAGGTGCAGAGACCATCCGTCTGCTTCAGAGCCCCAAATACAGTTGGGGTCTCTGAACTGTTGTTTTCGACAGTTCAGAGACTCGCCACACGTCACTTCCTTTATGAGCAACAGATGTAGCAGAGTTAACAGTTACAGTTATAATGCGTTAACTAGATGTGATAACTCACCAAGTATGACTGTTAACTCTGCTACATCTGTACACGGTGCCGACATCAAAAGTAGAAAATGGTTATAATAATGTGACGTGACGGCGACCTGAATGGAAGCATTAATTTCTGGGAACAGAAACAAGGTTTATATTAACCCCTTCAACCACCATGACGCAATCGGTGGTTTAGGTAATGAATGGAACGGTCTGTTGCAGTGACCTGTGCAAGCTGTATTGACTTGGAACGACAATCCTGTTCACCCGTCTAGATCTCTATAAGGCCTCTTTTACACGACTGTGTTTTTTTTTCCGTTTTTTCGGGCCGTTTTTAGTGTTCCATATATGGAACTATTCATTTCAATGGTTCCACAAAAACAACGGAAGTGTTTTCGTGTGCATTTCCGTTTCCGTTCCGCAAAAAAATAGAATATGTCCTATTATTGCCCCCAAATCACAATCCGTGGCTCCATTCAAGTCAATGGGTCCTCAAAAAAAAGGAGCGCATACGGAAATGCATCCATATGTCTTCCGTATCCGTTCTATTGAAAATTTTAAGCGCAGCCCAATTTTTTCTAAGCAATTACTGTATACTGTAAATGCCATACGGAAAAACGGAACCGTAACGGAAACAAAAAACAGAAAAACGGATCCAATAAAAACGACCCGGAAAACACTTAAAAAGCCATCCTAAGGGGGCTAATAGTTATTAAATAAAAAGTTAAAAAAACATTTTTTTGTCACCTTTCCACCCCAAAAATTGAATAACAGTGATCAAAAAGTCATATGTATGGTGTATTCGTAAAAATTGTACCAAACCACAGTTTGTACTGCAAAAAACAAGCTCTGTGGATGAAAATATAAAAAAGTTATGGCTGTCAGAAATTTTATATTAACTTTTTACGCTGCGACGGTAGGCTCCTATCACTAACCCAACGTATAAAAGCGTCGGATCGCAACGCGATCCGCTGGCGACTCTTGCCGTTGCAAATCTCTGTGACTGCGCTGTCATTAAACAGCTGCAGTCAAAGGGAGAAGTCCGTAAGCAGTAGTGGTCTGACTGTGATAGACGCTTTTTCTTATGTAAGACTGCCACGTGCTGGCTGTGAATTAACCCCTTCCTGCCCTGACTGTGGCACGAAGGGGTTAATTAAAAAAATAAAATGAAAATAAATACAGATTTTTTTTTTTTAAAGTTTTATTAATAGTTACTAGCATTAGCAATAGTATAGAAGGTATATCTAGGTACACACCCATACAAGCATCCCTCCCCTTTTTCATTCATAGAAGAAATTAAAAAAATTATATATATATATTAGTTTTAGCAATAGTATAATGGAATTTGCGTGTTTAAAATATAGAAACCTAGAGCACACGACCGTATGTATTTTGCAGTCCTCAAAAAACATCCATGTGCAACAGCTGGCCCTTAATACTATACTAATACCCAGTACTACCCTTGTCCGGAATGCGGATTATAGTCCGTATTATAATAGGACATGTTCTATTTTTTTTGCGGAACAGAATTACGGACATATGGAAACGGAATGCACACGGAGTAACTTACGTTTTTTTTGCGGACCCATTGAAAAAAAAACGGAACAGACATGGAAAGAAAATACATTTGTGTGCATGAGCCCATACACACATTTTTTTTATTTAAAAAAAATCTAGATATTCGTTTTAGCGATATTTTGTATAGCAGTTTTTTTTTTCTGTGTAAAATACACAAACAACGGACAAAATAGAGGTGCTAAAACTAATATATGCTGCTGCATGCATGCTAAACGGTCTGTCTATATGACCCACTGGTTTTTGACGTCACCAGTTTGACTATGATAGCGGCAATGGCTTTGTCCATTTGCAGGTAGTTTTTACTGTTCTGTTACTATCCCTGCGCATACTTAGCCGCGCTTCTGATAGAAAACCTGCGCATATCGTCCCTGTCTACTTGTTGATCATGTAGGAGGATGCTGGACTTATCTCATGCGGCCGTGGAGGACGTTAAGGGTTAAGGAGCTTTAGTTCCTCCCCTGCAGGCGTCCCAGTGGTTGCATGTCATTCACTCCTCCTAGGAGTGTGTCCCTTATATTGCGGCCGCCACCGTGCCAGAGATTCTGTCACACAACACCAGTGTGGCAGCGTATGTTTCCACTACATGCTCTTTAGTTTTGATCTAGACTCGCTCCTGATAAATCTCTGATGAAACGCGTCGAGCCCTGTGATGCAGCATGTGGGAGCTTCAGTTAGTGGTGGGCAGGTGAGGTTGTCTTGTGAGCCCCTCTGGTTTGGTTGGTTGTTGATACAAATAACCATTCTGTGGGTACCTTTTATAAAGGGGTCAGTTCTTGTTAGCTGGTCATACTCCAGCAAGTTTGGATACTGACCACCAGGTGCTCTTATACTTACCTGTATACACCAACCACCCAGTTTTGTTTTGAAATCCACTTCAATTATCCGATTTGGGTCAAAAATCACTAGACCCAATAGAATTATTAGGCAACCTTACCAGAAGGTGTGGTTTTATATGAATGATAATTGTTATACATTGCCCCGTTTTTAACTAGTATTAATAAAGTATATTAGTTCTATTCTGTCCGTGATATTCAGTTCTCATTGAGACGTGTACCTTGTATATTTTCCAGAACGGTGAATTGTTATTTTGATTTATTTGTCGGATGGCAGGTTTTCTTGCTAGTGGCATAAACAGGGAACAGTGGGAAAGTGAAGCCAAATTGGTATTTTTAGAGGCTCAATTATCCACTACGAGCCCAGTAGTGACTTTAACAGGGGCATTTAAGAATCTGAATCGTGCCTATAAAGAAAATATCCGGGGATGGTGAGAAATCCAGACTATGGACACTTATTTAAAGAATAAAATATTGCCTAGAGGACTTAGGATTCCACTACTCCCTTCGGCACGATTCAGATCTCCTGAATTTACAAAGAAATGGGAGACTGAATCCATTGAATCTTCTCTCCGTCTTAGGCCTAATTCACACGTCCGTAGTGTGTTGCGGATGCGCAAGTTGCAGATCCGCAACACACCTTGCAGGGCCGGTGCAAGGATTTTTGCCGCCCTAGGCAAAAGAAAAGTTTGCCGCCCCCCCCCCCCCCGTCATTCTTCACCCCTCCTTCTTTGTCATTCTCCCCCCCCGTCATTCTTCACCCCTCCTCCTTTGTCATTTCCCCCCCCTTGTCATTCTTCCTCCCCTCTTGTCATTCTTCTCCCCCCCTCTTGTCATTCTTCCTTCCCCCCTCTTGTCATTCTCTCCCCCCACCCTTGTCATTCTTCCTCCCCTCTTGTCATTCTTCCTCCCCTCTTGTCATTCTTCTCCCCCCTCTTGTCATTCTTCCTTCCCCCTCTTGTCATTCTCTCCCCCTCCCTCTTGTCATTCTTCCTCCCCTCTTGTCATTCTTCCTCCCCTCTTGTCATTCTTCTCCCCCTCTTGTCATTCTTCTCCCCCTCTTGTCATTCTTCCTTCCCCCTCTTGTCATTCTCTCCCCCTCCCCTCTTGTCATTCTTCCTCCCCTCTTGTCATTCTTCCTCCCCTCTTGTCATTCTTCCTCCCCTCTTGTCATTCTTCTCCCCCCTCTTGTCATTCTTCTCCCCCTCTTGTCATTGTTCCCCCACTCTTGTCATTCTCCCCCTCCCTCACCCGCCTGTAATGTAGCGTGGCCGAGCGCTTTATGGTCCACGGGTACAGGAGCTTTAGATTCCTGTGCCCTGACGGACTGACAGGCAGTGCACACTGTGTGCGCACTTCATGTCAGTCCGGCCGGGTACAGGAGACACATGCTCCTGTACCCGCGGCCATACAGAGCTCGGCCGCGCTACAATGGACTGACAGGAGGGAGCGCTGAGCGCTTCCCTCCTGTCAGCTCCTCTCTTCATGCTGAGCCCGGGCGGTGCGTCCTCATGGACGCGCCAGCCCGGGGAGTGCTGCAGCCGTCTGAGGCTCAATTCAGAGCGCTCGGGCGGCTGCAGCATGAGGCAGGGCCGGCGCTCCTAGCAGCGCCCCTTGCCAAGGGGCGCTCTACGCGGCGGCCTAGTCCGCTTATAGGACGCGCCGGCCCTGACACCTTGCCACCAGCCCCATAGAGATGCCTATACTTGTCCGCAATTGCGGGCAAGAATAGGACATGCTCTATATTATTGCGGAGCCACCAGCCAGTAGATCGGCGGCGCGCTCCGCAAATGCGGATGCGGAGAGCACAGTGTGTGCTCTCCGTATCCATCACGTCCCCATTCAAAATGAATGGGTCCCCACCCATTCCGCAGATTTACGGAACGGGTGTGGACGAACATTGCGGACGTGTGAATAGGGCCTAATGCGCCTTTTACTGGAGGAAGAGAAATCCCTCTTTGAGATTAGCACAGTTTCCCTTCAGGAACACATTGACGCTATCAATAAATTCTCCACACATACTAAGTTTCCTCGCAAAGAACAGGCTTTGGAACAGGCAGTGCAGAAATATACTGCGCAGCTAAAAGAGAAGAAACAATCTCTGTATTTGAGGGACACTGCGATTTCAGGAGGGACGGCTTTTTGATTATAAAGCCAAACCAGTAGTGGCATTGGAGGCTGACACAGAAGGTGAAGCAGAAACTGAGCCTAAGGACTCATGCACACGACCGTATGTGTTTTGCGGTTCTCAAAACACGGAAGCTGCTCCACGTTCCATTCCGTAATTTGCGGAACGGAACGCAGCCCATTGTAGAAATGCCTATTCTTGTCCGCAAAACGGACAAGAATAGGACATGCTCTATTTTTTTAGCGGGGCCACGGAACGGAGCAATGGATGCTGACATTGAAGTGAAGAGGTCCGCGCCCGAGCCGCAAAATATGTGCCTCGGACGCTGACCAAAACAACGGTCGTGTGCATGAGGCCTAATGCGAATACTAATTACCCCAGACTGGTGTCCTCTAGGGCTCTTTCTAGCAGGGGGCACCCACGACAAGGGGCAATTTTTTATGCCAGGGAACTCCTATTTCGAACTATCTGCTGAGGGAAAGAAAAGATCCCCAATAATGTGTCCAAAAGCACCTTCACTATATAATGTGACCTCCGATAAATTACAGGTTGTCAACTTGTCAGATAGGGCATTAATGGAAGCAGAAATTAGCATTTTCAAAAAGGGACTGTGGACTGTCTTTTGTCCCTATTCATGCTTTTGATTTGTTTGGATGGGTGAAGGATCTTAATCTCTTTGTGGGAAAATTTAAATGGTTTTTCATGAATCATGACAGGCGTGGAATTAGGTAAAGATATGGCAGATCTAGCAGACATGAGGAATCTAGTGCATCTGATGCGTGAAAATGAGAGGGTCCCAGGTGAAGGCCTCTTTACATCCATGAAAATTCGCTCTCAACTGAATCCCCCTATAAGTGACGCCACTCCGATGGATGTCTTCTTGAAACTAGTCACTGAGGATCTCGTAAAACTGAAGGGTTTCAGGTTAAATTAGATGGCTGATTATCATTGGAAAAAGATACCACTATAGTAATCAAGGCGGCGGACAAAGGGGGAAACGTTGTGGTGTTGGGATTCCAGCAATACCTCAACATGTGTTTAAGTATCTTGAAGGATGGTAATTGCTATGGGTTATTGTCTGGAAATCCCACTGAGCAACACCTTCTGGAGTTAAAAAACCTCCTTAATCCATCCTTGGCGACCAATCTCATTAGGAAGGCTGAGTATCAAGCCCTGTTGCCCAAGTATCCACAGTTAGCCTGTTTTTATAGTTTGCCTAAACTACATAAGGGCTTACAGTCTTTAAAAGGCAGGGCAATAGTGTCGGGCACCAACAGCCTCACTCACTAGATCAGTAACTATGTTGAGGTCATTCTCAAACCCTTTGTGTTGTTTTTGCCTTCCTATGTGAGGGATTCAATGGAGGTTGTTAATAAACTGGATGGCCTCTACGTGGAGGGTGATGCATTTTTGTCAAGCCTCGATGTGGAGGCCCTCTATAGCTCCATTTCTCATGTGGAGGGTATTTAAGCAGTACGCTATTTTCTGCAGACAAGAGAGAGGGAATTTAGGCCTTGTAATGAATTTGTCATTGACCTGCTAAGATTCATTCTAGATCACAATGTTTTTCTTTTCAATCGTCACTTCTACAACCAGCTCAGGGGCGTGGCCATGGGGAGTCCATGCGCGCCATCTTATGCCAATCTATACCTGGGCTGGTGGGAGAAGGAAGTTGTGTTTGAGGAGGAACTTTCAGAGTGGTCTTCTCATATTTCGGTGTGGCTTGGGTACATCGACGATGTGCTGATTTTGTGGCAGGGGCGGACTGGGCAGGGGGGCAATTGCCCCGCGGGTGCCTCTGTAAATGGCCCCCGTAGTGTCACCCTGGGCCGGCCTTTAGGGTGTGCATGTGCCATTGTGGAAGTGTTCATCTCCATAGTCCTCAGGATGGCGATACAGATGTCTGTGCTGCGGCAGAGGAGGGAAAAGCGTGTCCCCTCCCTGTTCCTCTGATAGGCTGCCAGCACTAGGCTGGCAGCCTATCAGAGGCTGGTGCAGGCGGCGCGATGACGTCATGACGCCGCCGGAGCGGTACAGCGAGGGACACAGGCCGGAAGAGGCCTGCATCGCATCGCTGGAGGTAAGTGAAAGTGTTTTTTGTTGTTTGTTTTTTGTTTTATGGGGGCTACTGGCACATGATAAGGTGAGGGGGGGGGAGGCTACTGGCACATGATAAGGTGAGGGGGGAGGCTACTGGCACATGATAAGGTGGGGGGGGGAGGCTACTGGCACATGATAAGGTGGGGGGGGGGGGACTACTGGCACATAAGGGCAGTGGCGTTGCTAGGGCTGGTGTCACCTGGTGCGGTAGAAAATGGTGTCACCCCCCCCCAGCACAACACCCCCCCTCCCATCGGTGGCGATCTCTCTGCTTAGCCCCGCCCCCACGTCAGCTGTCTGTTTACTATCTAAACCCCCATCCATGTTATCGCTTGGGTTCAAATTCTAGCACCCCCAACAGGCCCCCAACCCCTGGCGATCTGTCTTCTGTCTGCTTAGAACCCCCCCACACACACACACACACACACACACACACACACATATTTGCATACATATTATACCCCTCCAGGACCTCCCATCCCAACATCCCCACACCCCTCCCTAGATCCCCCCATCAGTGTCCTCCACACATCCTCCCCATCAGTGGCAACCATACATCCCCCATCAGAGCTTCATATTAACCTGCTATACTACTATTATGGCTAAAAACCTCAGTAATAGTTTCCTATATATATATATATATATATATATATATAAATATTTATATCAGAAGCATAAATATATATTATCATACTTCTGATGTACATGAATGCAATATTTAGCCTCTATTTCTAAAAGGTTGCCACCAGGACTAGAACTCACAACCATTCACATCAGAGGCAAAAACCCTAACCCCTGAGCTATGAAGCTCAATGATAAATTGTGTTGGAAAAACCTCTTAGTAGTGTATCATGTATTAGGTATTCCTATATAGCAGAAGTATAATTAAATAAAAAAATAAATGTGTAATTACTATA
Organism: Bufotes viridis; assembly: GCA_033119425.1. NCBI lineage: Eukaryota > Metazoa > Chordata > Amphibia > Anura > Bufonidae > Bufotes > Bufotes viridis. The sequence goes on along the minus strand of CM065594.1, from coordinate 76,588,647 downwards.
TATAAATGTAGTAATTACACATTTATTTTTACTGTATTTTGTGTCATACATTTCTTTTACAATTACTGAAAAAGAAATATGTAATTTATACTTCGGCTGTATAGTGTATCATGTATCACTCTGCTGTATAGGAATACCTAATACTTGATAAACTACTATGAGGTTTTTCTAATACAGTTTACCATTGAGCTCCATAGCTCAGTGGTTAGTGTTCTTGCCGCTGATATGAAAGGTTGTGAGTTTGAATCCTGGTGGCAACTTTTCAGAAATAGAAGCTAAATTAGATTAAAATACATTGGGTGTCCCCAAGCATACTGACAATGCTTGGGGATACCCCCTTCATGTTCATAGCACTGACTCCATATATGGACACAACCATATATGGAGTAAGAGCTCAGACCGGGATTCCCTCTACAGCGATCAGTGCAGTGAATAAATTATCTTGTGCTGGCAGCCAACACTGGTGTCACCCCATCAGTGGTGTCACCTGGTGCGGCCTGCACCTCCCGCACCCCCCTCGCAATGCCACTGCATAAGGGGGGCTTCTGGCACATAAGGGGGGACTACTGGCACATATGGGGTGGACTACTGGCACATAAGAGGGGACTACTGGCACATAAGGGGGCTACTGGCACATAAAGAGGGGTACTGGCACATAAGGGGGGCTACGGGCTCATAAGGGGGACTACTGGCACATAAGGAGGGCTACTGGCACATAAGGGGGACTACTGGCACATAAGGGGGACTACTGGCACATAAGGAGGGCTACCGGCACATAAGGGGGGGCTACCGGCACATAAGGGGGGCTACTGGCACATATGGGGGGGCTACTGGCACATAAGGGGGGTGCTAGGAGTGCTGTAAGCGGCCAACATCTATCCTCTCCACAATGCTCAGCCTCCTGTGACAGATCAGGAGAGCGGAGGTGTGGGGGCGGAGATAGCTGTCAATGCTGTCAAAGGAGGCTGTGCTCTCCTCCCGCAGCTCCCCGCCCAGCCTCTTGTGACAGCGAATCAGGAAGTAGAGGGGGGCTCAGTGGGCCTCTGGATGTTACTGGCCCCCTGGGCCAAAAGTTGCCAGTCAGCCCCTGTTTTGTGGACTGGGACTGTGAAGGAGTTTGAGGAATTTGTTAGAATCTTGAACATCAACAAATGTGGCCTATTTTTTGTGGCCTACGTTCTTGGATCTTGTTGTTATGAAAACTAATGACGGCAAGATCCATACCAGTTTGTTTCCCAAGAAAACGTCAACGAACATCTTATTACACTGGGATAGCTGCCATCCCTTCCCTCTGAAAAGAGGGATTCCAAAAGGGCAGTATCTCTGTGTGCGTCGTAATTGTTCTTCAGTCTCAGATTTCAAACCAAAGACCAGGGACTTGGAAAATAGGTTTCTTAGACGTGGATATCCTCGCGAGATTCTCACGTCAGCGTACCAGCATTCTTTGACATGTACCTGTGAGTCCCTCCTCAATCACAGAGACAAGAAAATAGATGATGAACAGATTCGCCTCATAGCGACCTTTGATGCTGCCAACAGACCAATTCAAGAGTTCTTGCGGAGACATTGGAGTGGACACGGACATAAAACATCTAGTTAGAGATCGTGCTGCTATTACCTATCGTAGAGGCTGAAATTTAAAGGACTGTTTGGTTCATAGTTTCTTTCTGTATGGGCGCTTGTTAGGGATCACCTAGCAGTCTAATACTGCCTGCAATTGCCCGATGAACAAGCAAATGCTCATTCCTTGAGCAATTTAGATCTTTCAGCACGATGAGACATCTGGATTTGCCAGCGGCAATTCGTGCTAATCATGATCTGCCGCTGGCACACTGCTATCCTGCATGGGGACGATGATGGAATAGTGATGGTTCCTCCCTATACTATGGAGGACATCGCTGCATGTAATAGCAGCGGTGTCCTCTGCTAGATATCTGCCAACAATCGCTTGCAGCATCAGGGTGTCTAGTACACCCTTAAAGGGGTTTTTACTCAGGACAAGGGCTTGTTTGTTTACCTAGGCACACTGCTAGGCGGAGGCTTCTGCCCAGCAGTGTATTTGGTGACGTCACCGGCTCTGATGGGCCGGCTTTAGAGCTGCCCTAGCCATTTTACAGGCTAGGGCAGCGCTAAAGCCTGCCCATTAGTGCCAGTGACCACCGGGCTCACTGCTGGGTGAAAGTCTCTGACTGGCAGTCCCTATGCAAAGCTCCATAAAATGCCTTTGCCCTTCGCGATTCAACATGAAATGCTCCGATGCTCATATTAGTGGGGCTGCCTGGGTGAAATTGTGGGTATGTCCGAGTTCAGCTCTGAACCTGGACAACCCCTTTAAGTCTCTACTAGCTATGTACTTAGAGCACTGGTACCATTGTGTGATATCAATACATGACTAAATCCTGTAATACACCAACAGATTATCTGACGAATATCTGTAATTTAGCCCTAGGTTATGCAATATCACAATGGACAACTTGCCTTGGTTAAATGCTGGGGTGGGGGTTTAAAGGAAATGTGTCCCCAAAAATGTTATCTGCCAGTGAAGACTGGATAGCAACACATCTTTTTTTTCTAATCTGTTTTTATTTCCTATTGCAGATTTTTAAATTCAATTTCCTGAACATGATGGAGGGTGGCCATCTTGCCTGAGCTGTTCTTAACAGCATTTACAAAGCATTAAGCAAATTGCTTTACGGCAGCCCCATGGGCCATAGACACAATGGTCAGTAGGGGACCTTTTTGACTTCTGTTGGAGAGTTTTCTAGGCAGCTCTGTGACCTGTGCAGAGGTCATTGTACAAGGAAAGGATAGATAAGCTCTGACAATCACCTATTGTGAATGGAGGATTCTGTCTTATCTGTACACAGAGGTGATATCATTATAGGCAGGATTAGAATGACAGATAAGGAGATAACTGCAGTGAAGTATACAGGCCAAGAAGTTGCAGCTATTATTAGGCTTAGCCGCCAGTGCAAAAACTGCAGGATGTTATGGTTTTTGTTTAAATAAAGATATTGACATGGAAAATTAAAAACAATATCATAAAAAATTCTATTATCTTCTATTAAAAATATGTTAAACATACAAATATAATTTAAACAATATGTCATTTTCTGATAACACATTCCCTTTAAGAGAAGGGACAACTGTGCAAAAATGTTAATAACGTGTTACTATTGAATTACTTAAAGGTCTGAGCGCTGAGACCCCCACTGATCTCTAGAGTGAGGGGAGAAAAGCGGAGCATATCGCGCTCAGTCTCCTTGCTGCAGAGAACTGAGTCGAGATGGGCCCATAGACTTCTATGGAGCCCGTCTCTTGCAGAGAGGAGAGATCACTCTAGAGATTAGTGGGGATCTCAGCACTCAAAGAGACACCAATCAAAACCTTTCCTATGTCTCTATGACATATCAAAAGTTTCCTGAAAAGTTAGTGAAACTTTAACTCTATCAGCTGCATGGTAACATAGTTTTTGCTAAGAAATCGGTATAGTCTTGGAAAACCCCTTTAAGTTTGTGGCAGTGTAATACACTGTGAACTACAAGTAAAGTACTTAATTGCCTATAAACACTATAATTTCCAGCTTCTTGTTCCCAAGTATCTACTTCACAACACTGCTCTCATAGTAAATTGTCAAGTTTTAAAAGCCTATTGCTTTCATTGCCATGTGGGATACAGATCACTGCCTTGTCAGGTACCAATTTCAAAGCAGTAGAATCTCTGAATGTCTAAGATGTTACATTTGGCTCCAGAAATAATTGTCTCAGTGACTGACAGCTTATAATTGGCTTTCTGTGTGAACGGAAACATGGCCAGATGCTCTGCTCTTTCACAGTCAAAAAGATATACTCAAATTGGGCAAATGTCTAGGGCAGCACAGCTTAATGGACATTTATTGCTTACAGGGACACTTCCGTCAGAAACAGGTATTTTTTAAAAACTCAATATTCATAGAAAATATTGCAGCATCGCCTAGACTAAGAAAAAAGACAATTGTATAACAAATAAAATTGTAACAGATAACAGAAGGCACCTTTACGCGAGTCAATTATTGTGACAATTATGGTATCTATAAAATGGTCAAATTCAGCACAGACAAGGGTTCGATGTGTGAGTGATCGTCTTCTCTCTGCTTTAGGCCTCATTCAGACAGCCATATTGCAGGCAAGAATAGAACATGCTCTATCCTTTCTGTGGAGCCGCGTAACAGAATCACAGATGCGGACATTGAAATGAATGGGTCAGCACCCATTCCGCAAAATTGTGGAACGGGTGCGAACCAGCTCATACGGCCGTCTGAATGAGCCCTTACTCAGAAAGTATGGCTAATTTTACAGCTTTCCATGGCTTGGCTTGGCTGCAAAGCAGCTGTCAAAATAATAGCGAGACTGACCTGCCAAGCAACTTTTTCTGTGTCCTATGGACGTCCTCAGTCGAGGCATACCTCAGTCGTTCTGGGAACATGGGACAGCCACCGAAATTTCGGACTGGGATCAGGAAAGGTTGGGAGGTATGCAGATGTAGCCGTTATTTTGATGTCATTTGAATGGGACAAGCAGTTGTGGGAGCTAGATGATACACAGGTAATTTTGGAGCAGATGCTTGCACGAACACCGCTACCTCTTCAAACAGCTGATCAGTGGGGGTGCCTGGTGCTATTGTTGACCTAGCACAACCCTTTTAAAGACTGTCTCAAACTAAGCCAATGAATAGTTGGTGTAAAATTAGGCAAAAGTGTTTCTCCTTGCACCATGTTTATCATCCAGCCTGAGCCCTTGTGATCAATCTGGTGCAGGTTTAGACAGCCTGGCTAAGCTAAACTCCTTAAGGACCCTGCCATTTTTGACCCTAAGGACCAGGCTATCTTTAGCAAATATGACATGTGTAACTTTATGTGGTGATAACTTTAAAACGCTTTTACTTATCCAAGCCGTTCTGAGATTGTTTTCTTGTCACATATTATACTTAATGACAGTGGTAAAATTGAGTCAAAATATTTCATTTTTATTTATTACTTTACATTCCCCATATGTCTACTTAATGTTTGGATCATTTTGAAAATTACATTTTATTTTTTTGCGATGTTAGAAGGCTTAGAAGTTTAGAAGCAAATCTTTTTCAGGACCAGTTCAATTATGAAGTCACTTTGCGGGGCTTACATATTAGAAACCACCCATAAATCACCCTATTTTACAAACTACATCCTTCAAGCTATTCAAAACTAATTTTACAAACATTGTTAACCCTTTAAGTGCCCCACGAGAATTAAAGGAAAATGGTAATGAAATTTAAAAAATTCTCTTTTTTATAGCAGATTTAAAATTTTTATCTATTTTGTTCTGCTCTGGGTCTAATGGGTGCAGTTCATTAGATCAGGCACTGCCAGATTCTTTAGCTTACCGGTTCTGGGATCCGCTTCACAGTTTTCTCTCAGACCTGGCCACAGCATGCTTGCTTCCTGCAGCACTTCCTTAACCCTTGGTTTACGCGCGTTTTTGTCGCGCGTATTACAGCGCGTTTTTGCAAATAGAAAACACGCATCATACGCGCGTTCGTGACTCTGGAGACCAATTGAAAAAGGCATATCTACACTTAAACGCGTGTTAAACGCGCATTTTACTCGCGTTCCCATTGAAGTCTATGGGTGCAAACGCGCGACAAAACGCCCCAAAGAAACTCAAGAACTTCTTTGAGCGTAGGGCGTTTTACAGCCCGTTCAAACGCGCTGTAAAACGCTCAGGTGAGAACCATGCCCATAGGGAAACATGAGTTTTCTCCTGTTGAGCGTTTACAGCGCGTAGGAACGCGTTGTAAAACACGCAAGTGTGAACTGAGGGTAAGGGCTGGCATGCAAAACTTCCTGGGATTTATGGGTCCAACAGCCAAACAAAACTCAAAATCTATTACCCTGAATCAGGAGTTTACAGAAACACCCCATGTGTGCTCAAAAACTGATGTATGGGTGCACAGCAGGCTTCAGAGTGGAAGAAGAAGGAGAATGGCTTTTGGAGAGCGGATTTAGCTATGTCGCAAATGAAGACACCCTACCCTAAGATGGCCCTACAGTGGAAACCACCAAAAAGTGACCCCATTCTGGAAACAACTCCCCTCAAAGAATATTTCAAGGTGTGTAGTGAGCACTTTGACTCATCAGGAGTTTCACAGAATCAGGAAACACTTGGTTGTGAAAAGGAAAAATTACAATTTTTTCCAGAAAAAGTTGCTTTACACACACATTTTTCACTTTCACAAGGGGTCACAGGACAAAATGCACCCCACATTTTTTCCCCATTTCCCCCCAAATACTGCAACACCCCATATGTGCTCAAAAAATGATGTATGGGCGCACAGCAAGCTTCAAAGTGGAAGGAGCACCATATGGCATTTGGAGAGCGGATTTAGCTGGAATGGTAATTGGGAGCTATGGCGCATATGAAGACACCCTGAGGTGGCCCTACAGTGGAAACCCGAAAAAAAGTGACCCTTATTCCAGAAACTACACCCCTCACGGAATATTTCAAGGTGTGTAGTGAGCACTTTGTCCCATCAGGCGTTTCACAAAATTAGGAAACACTTGGCAGTCAAAAGGAAAAATTATAATTTTTTCCAGAAAAAGTTGCTTTCCACCCACATTTTTCACTTTCACAAGGGGTAACGGGACAAATTTTCACCCCACATTTTATCCCCATTTCCCCCCAAATACGGCAACACCCCATATGTGCTCAAAAATGATGTATGGGCGCACAGCAGGGCTCTAGAGTCAAACAGCAAAATATGGATTTTGCTGACCTGAATTGGCAGACATTGATTTTAGGTGCCATGTCGCATTTAAAGATTCCTGAGGTCCCCAGAAATTAAAAACCCCAAGAAGTGACCCCATTGTGGAAAGAGCACCCCGTACGAACATTTTAAGTGGTGGAAAGGGTACTTTTGACCTTACAGGTGTTTCACAGAAATGAACATTTGGTGGTTGGTGAAATATGGATCTGTAAGCTATGCGGACTAAGGTGGTAAAATTACAGGGTACATCATGGATGAAATAAAATGAATACTCCATAGATGAGTGGTAGATTTTAAAACACTCCTCCATGCACAGGCCAGGTTTTTCAGGGCAGTGGTAAATGGTGTCTTTCCTTATCCCCCTTTTGGAACACACCCTGCATCTTTTTTGGGTCTTTCCTTCCTTGCTGTCTGGGAGACTTGATCTGGAAAATGTTGCCCTGGTACAACACGGGCACCATGACTTCCTGAAGTACTGGGACCCTCCCCAACCTGGCTTTGAGAAATTAGGGCCTTGATAACCGCCTCTTGAAACTGAAGGAAAGTTCCTGTGTGGCCTGCAGATTGTAATAGCACGTACGCATTGCACATTGCCCTCAGTACAAGGTGTACGGCCAGCTTTTTGTACCACACTTTCGTTTTTTCGTGTTGCATTGCAGGGCTTCAGAAGTTGATCTGAAAGATCCACCACTCCCATGTGCCTGTTGCAGTCCAGCATACAAACTGGTCTGGGGGTAGTGGTACCTCGTACAGGAGCAGGGAAGCTGGCGTTAGTGTGAATGGTGGTCAGTACAAGGACGTCCCTCTTGTCCTTGTACTTAACCACCAGCATATTCTCTTGGAGGAGAGTGCTACTTTCACCCTTTCTCAGTGGTTGCCCTACCAGGGATCTAGGGAGGCCTCTTTGATTTTTGCATACTGTCCCGCAAGTCCCAGTACCAGCAGGCAAACTGGCAGGCAAACTCATCTCTGCTATAACCTTCTCTCACTCTGCTGTACTGACAAGCTGACTGGATAACTTGGCTTCTTGTGTAGGCTGCACTTCACTCTTTATTCGGACTTATCTTCAGCCAAGGAATAGGTTAGAATCCTGGCAGCTCCAACATGGATTCTCAACCAGCACAAACCAGAACTGCCCCACCTCCTTCTCGTAGTAAGCAGTACTGGCCCACTTCTGACCAAAGGGGGGGAGAATGGAATGGTGAGTTCCATTCTATCTAACTATAGCTCTGCCATGTTTGCTGCCACCTGCTGGTGAACCAGGCACATTACATGAAGAAAGCTTGAGAAAGCTGACGGCGAAACGCGCGTCGGGGCGCGTTTGTTTGGCGACACTGCTGTGACCCATTGCTGGTGTGTATATTACTATGTTGTTTATCTTGTGCGACTATCCTCGTGTTTACTGTGGTTAAAACTTCTATAGTGACCGGCTACTTAGCCCAAACTAGCAACTGTCTGTTTTGTTGGGTCCCATTATCTATTTGGTGTGTGCACTGACTGAGGATATTTGCGCATAGTTGCTATCAATTTTCACCAGTTATACTCTGATTGTGCCATGTGGTGTGTCGCTTTTTGTGTAATTGTTTTAAAACTTGTTTTTTAACACTTTTTGTACCAATCATGTTTCATAAATTGTTCTAATAAAGACGCATTGTTATTTATATTCCTTCATTTTTTGACTCTGATATCATTCTTTTGGATCTCCACATTACATGAAGAGTTACATAACATTATAAATGCACACTGTTGAGGGATCTGGAAATAAATATATAGGCGACATACAGGTTAGACCATAAAATATAGTAGCAAGGTGCAGAAGTGGTAACACCACTCTGGGGTGTTACACAAATACCGTGAAATTAATTGTGCGGGGGAGGGTTAACTTAGAGAATTGGGCCATATTCATTGGGGCTTGGGCCCCGTGTCTTTTAAGACCCTAGCAACACCCCTGCTCCTAGGTCAGTCCCTTCAGGTTTATTGGTCCCATGTGCTATTTGCAGCTCAGGCCCATTTATGTTGATGGACGTGGGCTGCAATACCAAACACAGAGTATTACTAGAATATATACTGGAGAGTGAATCTGGATCCTCAACACTATGCTTTTGATATAACAACTGTCTTACCATAATTACGTGGCATATCCGCCCAATTTGTAATACATTGTATGCTGTGCAAAAGAGGCATTAGTATACAGTTTGATCAAAGAGCATAGGCCCACTTACCGCGACAAGGAAGCCTCTACAAGTGGGAAACTACTCTAACCTATAAATGGCGCAGCCGTGCGCGGCGACCACAGGCGCCTCAGCACCGCACCGGCAGCAGACGGCGGGACCCAGGAGCAACCCCACTGTGCAGCAAAGCCTCCTTGGCTCTGGGTCCCACCGCCCCACCAGCACAGCACTGAGGCAGCAATGGCAGACACGCAGTACTAGAATATGCCATTAGTTAGTGTTCAGTGGCTCCAAACTGACGAGTAGAACATAGGGGCCCCAGCCCTGGTAAAGCAGAATGACCCCATTACATTATGACCCTACACATCACTACTGCTGACCAGGCTCTGGGCGGGTTCTACAACTCATTCGTTATTATGCTATGAATACCCCAGTTATCCAACACCCATATCACCCGTGTCAAGAAAGCACCCAACTACTTTATGGGGTTGCTGGTGGTTCTCATGTGAAGGAGGATGCCCCGTTTATACTTGAGATATCACCTACAATGTGCTGCAGGTGCAAAATTATAGTCTATGACATGAGATTAACAAATGCCCCGTTCATTTCCTTCTGACAGTTTTCTGAAGAGTACATTTTTTTTTATAGGATTGAGTCTCTTTTCTTCACTCCCACCCTCACTGACTACTTTATTAATAGGGCTTAGCACACATCGTACCCATGTGCCCAATGAGGTCAGAATATACAGGGACAGGGCCGGTGCAAGGATTTAGGCAAGATAAAAATTGACGCCCCCCATGTGCCAGTAGCCCCCCTTATGTGCCAGTAGTCCCCCCCCTTATGTGTCAGTAGCCCCTTATATGCCAGTAGCCCCCCCCTTATGTGCCAGTAGCCCCCTTATGTGTCAGCAGTCCCCCTTTATGTGCCAGTAGTCCCCTTATGTGCCAGTAGCCCCCTTATGTGCCAGCAAGCCCCCCTTATGTGCCAGTAGCCCCCTTATGTGCCAGCAAGCCCCCTTATGTGCCAGTAGCCCCCTTATGTGCCAGTAGTCCCCCATATGTGCCAGTAGCCCCCTTATGTGCCAGTAGTGCCCCTTATGTGCCAGTAGCCCTTATATGCCAGTAATCCCCTTATGTGCCAGTAGCCCCCTTATGTGCCAGTAGCCCCTTATGTGCCAGTAGTGCACCTTATGTGCCAGTAGTACCCCCTTATGTGCCAGTAGTCCCCCTTATGTGCCAGCAAGCCCCCTTATGTGCCAGTAGCCCCCTTATGTGCCAGTAGCCCCCCACATATGTGCTCCACACTGACTTGTTTTGTTAAAAATTAAAAAAAACACATACTTACCTCCATGGCAGCGATGCGATGCAGGCCTCTTCCGGCCTGTGTCCCGCGCTGTACGGCTCAGGCAGCGCGATGACGTCATCGCGCCTCCTGAACCAGCCTCTGATAGGCTGCCTGCCATCACTAGGCCGGCAGCCTATCAGATGAACAGGGGAGGACGGGACACGACTCCGGCCCGCCCTCCTCCTGCACGCTCCGCTGCCGCGACTCTGCTCTGGCGCCTGGGGGCGGAGAGACCGCACCGGGTACCACCCCAGGGACTGGTGTCATCCGGTACAGTCCAGCGTCCGCACCCCCCTCAGGCAGTGCAGCATGATAGCGGGGCGGCGCACTGGCCACCCCGTTCTATTACCACAAGTTTTTTTTTTTTTATCGCAGGGTTCCGGCGCCCCCTGCTAAATTGCGCCCTAGGCGATTGCCTAGGTCGCCTTACAGGTGGCGCCGGCCCTGTACAGGGAATACACCTAGCAGATGCAGGGATTTGTTCTCGTAAGGTAAGACCTGGTCATTTAGACTATGGTGGGGACAGGATGACTGAAAGTGAATCACAGCGCAGTTTAAAATTCCAGTCAACCCCTTAAAGAACCCCATGGTTCAGACCCCAATGATCACAGTGTTATGACATAGCCTAGCAATGTGTCATAACATTAAAAATATATTTTTTATATTTTTTTAAATTTTCATTTGTGACATGAGCTAAAAAAAGACTTAGTATAATTATGGTGTTTATTTATTTATTTATTTATTTTAAAGAATAATGCTGATAGATGGTGATCAGCTGAATGGATGGAACAGGTACGTATAGCTTGTTCTCAGCTTTCTCAATGATGACACTAGATAAAGCTGAGCTGATGGTAAATGTTTTGAAGAAGGGTGCTGACAGATGGTGGTCAGCTTTTGGGGATAGTGCTGAGAGGTGGTGTACAGCTTGGTGGTCGATATCTGCTACCTGTCAGTCGAGTCGTTCTCCGAGTGTGGACCCCGAAGGGCTTTGGTGATGAGTATAACTTAAAAAGCTCTGCATGTCCTCCATCAACAACACGTCTGTAAAGCGTCCTGTCCTTGCCTGCATGGTCGTGGTAGGAGGAGGTTTACTCTTACCTCTTCCCCTGTTAGATTCCCGTTGTGCTGTGACATCACCCTTATACGCTGTGTAAAGTGTAACTTTAACTTGTTTTGGAACTGCTGCATCCTTTCCGAATTCCGGTAATTCGGTAACATTTCAGCCACTTTCTGTTTATACCGGGGGTCTAGTAGCGTGGCCACCCAGTACAAGTCGTTCTCCTTCAGCCTTTTTATACGAGGGTCCCTCAACAGGCATGACAGCATGAAAAACCCCATTTGCACAAGGTTGGATGCCGAGCTACTCATCTCCCGTTCCTCGTCCTCACTGATCTCATTGAAGGTCTGTTCTTCCCCCCAGCCATGTACAACACCTCGGGTCCCAGATAGGTGACAACAGCGAGCACCCTGGGGTGCCTGCTGTGGTTGGTCTTCCTCCTCCTCAAAGCCACATTCCTCCTCTGACTCCTCTTCCTCAGACTTCTCTTCCAGCGTTGCCGCAGGTCCAGCAAGCGATGATGATAAGGCTGTTTCTGGTGGTGATGGTGACCACAACTCTTCCTCTTCCTCTTCACGCTCATCTATGGCCTGATCCAGCACTCTTCGCAGGGCACGCTCCAGCAAGAAAACAAATGGGATGAGGTCGCTGATGGTGCCTTCGGTGCGACTGACTAGGTTTGTTACTTCCTCAAAAGGACGCATGAGCCTACAGGCATTGCACATGAGCATCCAGTAACGTGGCAAAAAAATACCCACCTCCGCAGAGGCTGTCCTAGCACCCCGGTCATACAAATACTCGTTGACGGCTTTTTCTTGTTGGAGCAGGCGGTCGAACATTAGGAGTGTTCAATTCCAACGTGTCGGGCTGTTGCAAATCAAGCGCCTCACTGGCATGATGTTTCACCGCTGAATATTGGAAAAGTGTGCCATGGCCGTGTAGGAATGCCTGAAATGGCCACACACCTTCCTGGTCTGCTTGAGGATGTCCTGTAAGCCTGGGTACTTACACACAAAGCGTTGTACGATCAGATCTAACACATGATCCATGCACGGCACATGTGTCAACTTGCACAAATTCAATGCCGCCAACAGAATGTTTCCGTTATCACACACCACTTTGCCGATCTCCAGTTAGTGTGGGGTCAGCCACTGATCCACCTGTGCGTTCAAGGCGGACAGGAGTGCTGGTCCGGTGTGACTCTCTGCTTTCAGGCAAGTCAACCCCAAGACGGCGTCACACTGTCATATCCGGGATGTGGAATAGCCTCTGGAGAGCTGGGGGGGTGCAGTTGATGTGGAGCAAGACGCAGCAGCAGAAGAGGACTCAGCCGAGGAGGTTGGAGTAGGAGGAGTAGAAGAGGTGGCAGCAGGCCTGCCTGCAAGTCGTGGCGGTGTCACCAACTCCGTTGTAGAGCCACGCATTCCATGCTTGGCAGCCGGTTTACCCAAATCGCAGTGTACGTGATATACCTGCCCTGACCGTGCTTTGCAGACCAGGTATCAGTGGTCAGATGGACCCTTACCCCAACACTGTGTGCCAGACATGCCATGACTTCCTTTTCCACAATAGAGTACAGGTTAAGGATTGCCTTTTGTGAAAAAAAAATTTGGCCGGGTACCTTCCACTGGGGTGTCCCAATAGCTACAAATTTTTTGAAGGCCTCAGACTCCACCAGCTTGTATGGTAAAAGCTGGCGGGCTAAGAGTTCCGACAAGCCAGCTGTCAGATGCCGGGCAAGGGGGTGATTCTGTGACATTACGCTCAAACATTTCCTTGACAGACACCTGACTGTGGGCAGATGAGCAGGAACTGCTGGAGGTGAGAGGCGGAGTGGCGGGTGGTTGAGAGGGGGCAAGGAAGACAGCAGTGGTTGACATGGCTGAAGATGCTGGACCAGGAGGAGGATGGTGGCTTTGAGTTTGTGTGCTGCTTGTACTCATGTGTTGATCCCATAGGCATTTGTGATGTGAGATCATGTGCCTTCGCAAAGCAGTTGTACCTAGCTGGGTGTTGGACTTCCCACGACTCAGTTTTTTTTTGGCACAGGTTGCAAATGGCATCGCTGTTATCAGAGGCAGACACACAAAAAAAATGCCACACTGCTGAGCTTTGCAATGACGGCATTCTGGTGGTGGCAACAGCATGCGTTGATTGGCGTGCTGTCTGGCTGACCCCAGGCGCCGATACATGCTGTCTGACTGTGCCACTAGCTCCTTGCGACGATCTTCCCCTGCTTCCAACTCGTCTCCTCCTTCTCTCTGTCTCCCCATCTAAACTTTCCCCCTGTTCTTCTTCTCTTCGAGCAGGCACCCACGTGACATCCACAGACACATCGTAATCATCAACCGCTTCACTTGTATCTGATAACTCAGCAAAGGAAGCAGCAGCGGGTACAACATCATCATCATCATTATCATCACACTGTACGTCCATGTGTGTAATGCTGCCGGACTGAGAAATATCCCTGTTATCTACATCCTCTGGCAATAATGGTTGCGCATCACTCATTTCTTCCAACTGATGTGTAAATAAATCCTCTGACAGATCAAATGAAGCGGCTGTGGTGCTAGTGTTGGTGGTGGAGGCGGGCGGGCCAGTGGTAACTTGAGAGGTGCCCGAAGCTGAGCTGGAGGCGGATGGTGCGTCAAGGTTCCGAGCGGAAGCTGTAGAAGATTGGGTGTCCTGTAAGCCAGTCAACTATGTCCTCAGAATTTTTCGAGTTCAGGGTATGTGGCCTCTGAACACTGGCCATTTGTTCTAGGACCAAAGGAAATCACAGCACCATGACGGCCCCTGCGGGGTGGCCTGCCTCTGCCTGTCATTTGTTTTTGGATTAGTGGTACTATGCATGCAAGGTACTGTGCCACCCTATATGAGTGGTGGACAGTGGCAGAGGGCACAGTACAGTCTGTGGGCCTGACACACACTGGCAGGCAACTGAAATTATATTAAAGGGTAAAAATTAAATGACTTTTTTATCTGCAAGGTACTGTGCCACCCGATATGAGTGGTGGGCAGTGGGCACAGTACAGTCTGTGGGCCTGACACACACTGGCAGGCAACTGAAATTATATTAAAGGGTAAAAATTAAATGACTTTTTTATCTGCAAGGTACTGTGCCACCCGATATGAGTGGTGGGCACTGGCAGTGGGCACAGTACAGTCTGTGGGCCTGACACACACTGGCAGGCAACTGAAATTATATTAAAGGGTAAAAATTAAATGACTTTTTTATCTGCAAGGTACTGTGCCACCCGATATGAGTGGTGGTGTAAGAGATGTCAAAAATAGGCACCCCATAAAAATAATCTTTTATCTATATAATTTCTAGCTTGAACAATCCACAAGTATGACGGTATCATATTAAATTCATGACATTGCTATTAACCACCAGTAGATGGCAGCAGAGAGAAAGCTTGAATAGCAGAGCTACAAACAACAGGGGGGAACTGAATAACGCAGATCTTGGTTTATGGGAGGACAGGATTTACTGCTATATTTCCTGTATCCCCATACTGAAGGTCATGTGTTTGTTCCTTCCAGGTAAGGGAACACAAATTCAGAGCCATAAATAGGCTAAAATTATGAAAAACACATTCCTAGAATCAGCTAAGGCTGCTGGTGATGCAGTGTGAGTATATAAAACAATGCACAAGTGTTAGTGAAGTACAATGAGGTGTCACATGGTACTAATATGTAGTGACTATGATTATTATAGAAGCTAATGTCACTCTATGATATTATACTGCACTATTGGTTTACTGTGATGCAGATTAAATAATCAGAGAGCAGCTTTCATGGTAATGGTTTAATGTCTCTTATAGGAAAGTTATACCTGTTATTGAGAATGTATTATTGAATATAGAGATGTGTATTAATATGTAAGGACAGGATTTACTGCTACATTTCCTGTATCCCCATACTGAAGGTCATGTGTTCCTTCCAGAACATGTTCAATAAAATCACTTCTGTCTTCACCCAGCCTGCTCCCTTCGTACATTAGAATTATTGAGCATACTTTCAGCATATGTGCAACAGTGGGCACAGTACAGTCTGTGGGCCTGACACACACTGGCAGGCAACTGCAATTATATTAAAGGGTAAAAATTAGATGACTTTTTTATCTGAAAGGTACAGTACCCTATATGAGTGGTGTGCACACAGTACAGTCTGTGGGCCTGCGGCCTCTCACACACGGGCAGGCAACTGCAATATAATATATATATATATAAAAATAAAAAAAAGCAGACTGATGTACCAGCCCTACAAAGGGCTTTTTGGGGTTCTGTAAGGACGCTGTCCTTACAGCAGATGAGTCTTTGAGGACTGGAGTGGACACAGAACACTGGCCTAGCTAACGCTTTCCCTATTAATTAAGCAGCAGCAGCACTCTCCCTGCTGTAACTAACACTGCAGCTTCAGAATGAATTGAAGATGGATGCTGTCCTTGCTTTTTGATAGGAGGTGGGAGGGTCTGGGAGGGAGGGTATGCTGATTGGCTAGAATGTGTCAGCTGACTGTGAGGTACAGGGTCAAAGTTTGCTCAATGATGATGTATAGGGGCCAGACTTATCATCGCATATGTTCGCCCGCCGCGGCGAACGCGAACAAGCGATGTTCGGCGGGAACTGTTCGCCAGCGAATAGTTCAGGACATCTCTACTCAGTAATCAGCAGCACAGCAGCACGCCCTTTGTTTAACAAGATATTTAGCTAGAGAATTGATAGCAACACACTGAGCATGCTCGACCCATGCCATGGTAATTTATGAGGAAATACAGTGGTTAGCAGAGGAAGAAAACTACTTTTATAACTAGATAATTATTGATGATGAATTAGTCTAAAACAGGGCTTGACAAATTTCCTTTGAATCTAGGAGCCAGCTAAAAAAGTTAGGAGCCAGGCGGAGCCGCGTCATAAAGCCCACAATGGATGCCCCCATAGTGCCCCCCCCCCACTTCTCCATAGAGCCCCCCAATAATGCATGCCAGTACATAGGGCACCCAGTAGATGCCCCCATAGTGTTCCTACCCCTGTTTTCCATAGTGCCCCCCATAATGTGCGAGTATATAGGGCCCCCCATAATGCTTCCCCTTTTCAATAGGTTATATGACACGTCAGATGCTGCCACCGTCTAAGTGATCGCCACTTGCGGCCGCCATGACATGTGGAAACCCTTCCAAGGATTACAGGGTCCGGAGGGGAGGGCAGAGGGTCCGGAGGAGAGGGCAGAGGGGTCCGGAGGAGAGGGCAGAGGGGTCCGGAGGGAGGGCAGAGGGGTCCGGAGGGGAGGGCAGAGGGTCCGGAGGGAGGGCAGAGGGTCCGTCTTGTGAATCGCTTTCCCCCTTGTCATTATCTTTCCCCCTTGTCATTCACTTTCTCTCTCCCCCTTGTCATTCACTTTCTCTCACCCCCTTGTCATTCATTTCCCCCTTGTCACTCACTTTCTCCCTCCCCCTTGTCACTCACTTTCTCCCTCCCCCTTGTCACTCACTTTCTCCCTCCCCCTTGTCACTCACTTTCTCCCTCCCCCTTGTCACTCACCTTCTCCCTCACCCCTTGTCATTCACTTTCTCCCCCCTTGTCATTCACTTTCAACCCCCGTTTGTCATTCACTTTCTCCCCCACCCTTTGTCATTCACTTTCTTCCTCCCCCTTTGTCATTCACTTTCTCCCCCTCCCCTTTGTCATTCACTTTCCCCCTCTCCCCCTTTGTCATTCACTTTCTATTGTCATTCATTTTCTCCAAACCCCCTTGTCATTCACTTTCTCCCCCCCTTCCTCCCCTGCCTCTAGTGTAGCGTGGCCGAGCTTTGTATGGTCCCACGGGTACAGGAGCTTTAGTTTCCTGTACCCGGGCGGACTGACAGGAAGTGCACACTGACAGGGTGCGCCCTCATGGACGCGCCAGCCCGGGCAGTGCTGCAGCCGCCTGAGGCTCTATACAGAGCGCTCGGGCGGCTGCAGCATGAAGGGGGCCGGCGCTCCTAGTCCGCGCCGGCCCTGCGCCTGGCCACCTGAACGGGCTGACAAATACCCAGGCGCCAGGACCAAATTCCTGGTCGCCATGGCGACCTGGCGCCTGGGATTTGTCGAGCCCTGGTCTAAAACATAAGTTATATTTATAGTAACTGGAATACCCCTTTGAAGGGGTATTACCATCACATATAATGGGGGCATATCACTAAGATATACCCCCATTATCTGATAGGTGCTCTATAGCTCTGTGGTTAAGGTTCTTGCCTTTAATGTAGATGGTTGTGATTTCCAATCCTGGCAGAAACATTTCAAAAATAGAGGCTAAATAAAACTTAAATACACAGGGTGTCCCCCAACAGTGAAAAGTTTGATTTTATTGAAAAAAATAACAAGCAAAATGATATACGGTATGATCAAATAACACAAGGTGTTAAGCCACCCCAACCTTTTTAACTTGTGTAAACTTGGCCTGTATTTTTAGTTTGGAAAGGTGGCAACCCCAACAGGATAAGACTACTTTCACACTAGCGTTTTTGCTGGATCCGTCATGGATCAGCAAAAACGCTTCCGTTACTAATAATACAACCATCTGCATCCGTTATGAACGGATCGGGTTGTATTATCTTTAACATTGCCAAGACGGATCCGTCATTAACTCCATTGAAAGTCAATGGGGGACGGAATTCGTTTTCTATTGCGGCAGAGAAAACGGATCCGTCCCCAATTGACTTGCATTGGGGAATGCTGGATCCGATTTGCATCCGCATCCCAGGATGGAAAGCAAAATACAACATGTTGCGGTTTGCTCTCCGGTCTGGGAACGCAACTAAACGGAACAAAATACATTTTGGTGCATTCCATTCTGTTCCGTTCAGTTTTGTCCCCATTGACAATGAATGGGGACAAAACTGAAGCGTTTTTTACGGTATTGAGCCCCTATGACGGAACTCAATACCGGAAAACTTAAACGCTAGTGTGAAAGTACCCTTAGTAAATCTACCTCAATATGTTTCTGGTATTTTAGAAATAGGTGGCGTTTCACTGTTGACCAGTAGATGGCACTCTTGAGTAAGGACATATCTTCCTGGGGTCATAGCCACATATCAGTTCAGTAGTAAATGAGCTCCTGTGGACTTTTCTCACACAAATCTGCGTCTGAGCAACGATCTAAAATAGAAGTCTAAAAGTTCAACTCTTAAATGTTTAATGTGCATTTACTGCCGGAGCACTGAACATCTCTTTTGCCAGCAGTAGGGTAAATGCTTGGTTTGGCAGCATGATCTGAAACATGAGTAGTATGCCAGATCTTCACAGTATTAATCGCTGTCCTAGATACAGGGGTATGTGGGATTTTTCAAGGGGAAAGGAATTTCAGGGACATAGATATGCAAGTACGTGTGCGCACAATATGAATACATGCACAGAGGATGGTGCTAGACACAGCCAGTGTCCTCATGAAAAATGCAGAAATTATAAGATTGCACTGTAAACTATGCTGCCATACTGTACACCTAAACGATGCAGCCATACTGTACACCCTAATGATGCAGCCATACTGTACACCCTAATGATGCAGCCATACTGTACACCTGAACGATGCAGCCATACTGTACACCCTAATGATGCAGCCATACTGTACACCCTAATGATGCAGCCATACTGTACACCCTAATGATGTAGCCATACTGTACACCCTAATGATGCAGCCATACTGCACACCCTAATGATGCAGCCATACTGCACACCCTAATGATGCAGCCATACTGTACACCCTAATGATGCAGCCATACTGTACACCCTAATGATGCAGCCATACTGCACACCCTAATGATGCAGCCATACTGTACACCCTAATGATGCAGCCATACTGTACACCTGAACGATGCAGCCGTACTGTACACCCTAATGATGCGCCACTGTACACCTGAACGATGCTAGTGCAGCCATCTGTACACCTGACGATGCAGCGTACTGCACCCTAATGATGCAGCCATACTGTACACCCTAATGATGCAGCCATACTGTACACCCTAATGATGCAGCCATACTGTACACCTGAACGATGCAGCCATACTGTACACCTGAATAATGCAGCCGTACTGTACACCCTAATGATGCAGCCATACTGTGCATCCTAATGATACAGCCATACTATACATCCTAACGATGCTGCCATACTGTACACCTGAACGATGCAGCCATACTGTACACCTGAACGATGCAGCCATACTGTACACCTGAACGATGCAGCCATACTGTACACCTGAACGATGCAGCCATACTGTACACCCTAACGATAAAGCCGTACTGTACACCCTAATGATGCAGCCATACTGTACACTCTAACGATGCAGCCATACTGTACACCCTAATGATGCAGCCATACTGTACACCCTAATGATGCAGCCATACTGTACACCCTAATGATGCAGCCATACTGTACACCCTAATGATGCAGCCATACTGTACACCCTAATGATGCAGCCATACTGTACACCTGAACGATGCAGCCGTACTGTACACCCTAATGATGCAGCCATACTGTACACCTGAACGATGCAGCCGTACTGTACACCCTAATGATGCAGCCATACTGTACACCCTAATGATGCAGCCATACTGTACACCCTAATGATGCAGCCATACTGTACACCTGAACGATGCAGCCATACTGTACACCTGAATAATGCAGCCGTACTGTACACCCTAATGATGCAGCCATACTGTGCACCCTAATGATACAGCCATACTATACATCCTAACGATGCTGCCATACTGTACACCTGAACGATGCAGCCATACTGTACACCTGAACGATGCAGCCATACTGTACACCTGAACGATGCAGCCATACTGTACACACTAACGATAAAGCCGTACTGTACACCCTAACGATGCAGCCATACTGTACACTCTAACGATGCAGCCATACTGTACACCTGAACGATGCAGCCATACTGTACACCCTAACGATGCAGCCATACTGTACACTCTAACGATGCAGCCATACTGTACACCCTAACGATGCAGCCATACTGTACACCCTAACGATGCAGCCATACTGTACACCCTAATGATGCTGCCATACTATACATCCTAACGATGCTGCCATACTGTACACATGAACGATGCAGCCATACTGTACACCCTAATGATGCAGCCATACTGTACACTCTAACGATGCAGCCATACTGTACACCCTAATGATGCAGCCATACTGTACACCCTAATGATGCTGCCATACTATACATCCTAACGATGCTGCCATACTGTACACCTGAACGATGCAGCCATACTGTACACCCTAACGATGCAGCCATACTGTACACACTAACGATGCAGCCATACTGTACACTCTAACGATGCAGCCATACTGTACACCCTAATGATGCTGCCATACTATACATCCTAACGATGCAGCCATACTGTACACCCTAACGATGCAGCCATACTGTACACCCTAACGATGCAGCCATACTGTACACCCTAATGATGCTGCCATACTATACATCCTAACGATGCTGCCATACTGTACACATGAACGATGCAGCCATACTGTACACCCTAATGATGCAGCCATACTGTACACTCTAACGATGCAGCCATACTGTACACCCTAATGATGCAGCCATACTGTACACTCTAACGATGCAGCCATACTGTACACCCTAATGATGCAGCCATACTGTACACCCTAATGATGCTGCCATACTATACATCCTAACGATGCTGCCATACTGTATACCTGAACGATGCAGCCATACTGTACACCTTAACGATGCAGCCATACTGTACACACTAACGATGCAGCCATACTGTACACTCTAACGATGCAGCCATACTGTACACCCTAATGATGCTGCCATACTATACATCCTAACGATGCTGCCATACTGTACACCTGAACGATGCAGCCATACTGTACACCCTAACGATGCAGCCGTAATGTACACTCTAACGATGCAGCCATACTGTACACCTGAACGATGCAGCCGTACTGTACACTCTAATGATGAAGCCATACTGTACACCTGAACGATAAAGCCGTACTGTACACCCTAATGATGCAGCCGTACTGTACACCCTAATGATGCTGCCATACTATACATCCTAACGATGCTGCCATACTGTACACCGAATGATGCAGCCATACTGTACATCTGAACAATGCTGCCATACTTTACATCTGAACGATGCTGCCATACTGTACACCCCCCTAACGATGCTGCCATACTGTACACCCTAACAATGCTGCCATACTGTATATCTAAAGTATTACCAAACTGAACACCTAAACTGTGCTGCCATACTGTACACCTAAACCATGCCACTACACTGTATACCTAAACAGTGCTCCCATACTGTACACCTAAAGGTGGATTTACACAAGTCAATTATCAGGCAGATCATCAGGAACAATCGTTCCCGTTCCCTCATACACTGAAGGAGATCGCTGCATGTAAATACAGTAAATTCCGGACAATCAGCTGCTACATCATGCAGTCTCAACCCACCTCAAACTATGCTGCCATACAGTGCACCTAAACAATGCTACTAGGCTGTACACCTAAACTATGCTGCCATACTGCACACCTAAACCATGCCACCATGCTCAATACCTAGACAGTGCCACTGCACTGTACACCTAAACTATGCTGCCATACTGTTCATCTAAACCGTGTTACCATACTATGCACCCTAACAATGCTGCCATACTGTACACCCAAACAGAGTTACCATACTGCACACCTAAACCATGCCACCATGCTCAATACCTAGACAGTGCCACCATACTGTACACCTAAACTATGCTACACTAGGGTTGTTTCGGGTATCGAACTTTCGATACCCAATCGATACTTTTATGCCAGTATCGATTCGGTATCGGGATGTTCGCTTTTTCGATACTAGACCGCGCTACTGCGCAGTCTAGTATCTCCTGTTATGGGAGGACACGGCGTGTGCAGCGCTCGGCACACGCTGTGTTCCAGTGGTGTAACTAGAAATGACTGGGCCCCACAGCAAATTTTTGAATTGGGCCCCCTACCCCAGTAATTTTTTCACAATCCCTTCCTTTCATGCTGCTCCTTTCCTGTGGCTACTAAAGATCGCTCTCTCAGACCAGTGCGACTCCCCCCCCCCCCCCCCGTATTAAACTTAATGAGTGGGCAGGGCGCCCTCAATCCCGCCCCCCTTCCCAGTATTAAAGTTTTCATATCATTGGTGGCAGTGGCCACAGGATCCCCTCCATTGGTGGCAGTGGCAGTTCCCCATGGCAGCCAGGGCTTTAGTAGCGTCCTGGCTGACATGGTAACCGATCGGAGCCCTACATTGCGATTGGTTACCATGGCAGCCAGGACGCTACTGAAGCCCTGGCTGCCATGGGGGCTCCCTGCTGCTGTGTGCACAGGGCAGCAGGGAAATGTGAAGTCCTATTCACCCTGATAGAGATCTATTAGGGTGAATAGGACAAGGGATGAAAAGATCCCAGGTTCTACCCCTAAGGGGGGAAATGGTAAATAAAATAAAATAATAATATAAATAAAAAGTAATAATAATAAAAATAAAAAAAAAACACACACACCAAAATATTAAGTATAAATCGCCGCCTTTTCCAATTTTACATATAAAATATATAGATAAACATATAACATATCGCCATATCTAAAGTCCGACTCCAAACTGTTAAAAATAAAAAATAAAAACTATGCGGTGAACGTCGTAACAGAAAAGTAAAAAAAAATGCGCAATTCACAATTTTTTTTTTTTGAGTTTTTTTTTTTTCCGCGTGGTATCGAATGGTATCGAGTATCGCAATACTTTTTTATGGTATCGATACCGAATCAAGATTTTGGTATCGAAACAACTCTGCACTACACTGTACACCTAAACAATTCTACCATACTGTACACCTAAACCATGCTGCCATATACTACACCTAAGCAATGCTACCGTACTGTATACCAAAACTATGCAGCCATCCAGTGCACCTAAACAATTCTACCCTACTGTACATCAAAATAAGACTGTTATCCTGTAAACCCAATCTATGTTGCCTTACTGCACACCTAAGCCATGGCACCATAATACATACCAATGCTGCCATACTGCACATCAATAAGTGTGGATAAACACAGGGTACAAAGGCAAATAACTTTAAAATCAGTCTAACCCGGATATCAGAACTAGAAGGTAAATAGGAAGCGGCTTATGGTTACAGCTGATATAGCACAACAGACTTTATACACTATTTATAGATAATGCCGCCATACCATACAGCTAACAATACTGCCATATACATGATGTACATGAATAATGCTAATATATTAATCCTGGAAAAAAAGAAAAACTTTATCACAGATCCAAATAACATTACCTACCATGTACAAATACACAGGTGAGTCACATTATTATGACCACTTTGTACTTTCAAGGTTGGCAGCATGTAGCTCATGAAGGAAGATCATATATAATTATATACAAAAGATACCCAGATTATACCAGCATACTCCTATCACTATATATAAGACGTACAACTTATACCAGCTGTACCTAAAGTATATAATTATATATATATATACAGGAGATACCCAGGTTATACCAGCATACTCCTATCACTATATATAAGACGTACAACTTATACCAGCTGTACCTAAAGTATATAATTATATATATATATACAGGAGATACCCAGGTTATACCAGCATACTCCTATCACTATATATAAGACGTACAACTTATACCAGCTGTACCTAAAGTATATAATTATATATATATACAGGAGATACCCAGGTTATACCAGCATACTCCGTATCACTATATATAAGACGTACAACTTATACCAGCTGTAACTACAGTATATAATTATATATATACAGGAGATACCCAGGTTATACCAGGATGCTCCATATCACTATATCTAAGACGTATAACTTATACCAGCTGTACCTACAGTATATAATTATATATATACAGGAGATACCCAGGTTATACCAGCATGCTCCATATCACTATATCTAAGACGTATAACTTATACCAGCTGTACATACAGTATATCATTATATATATACAGGAGATACCCAGGTTATACCAGCATACTCCTATCACTATATATAAGACGTACAACTTATACCAGCTGTACCTAAAGTATATAATTATATATATATACAGGAGATACCCAGGTTATACCAGCATACTCCGTATCACTATATATAAGACGTACAACTTATACCAGCTGTAACTACAGTATATAATTATATATATACAGGAGATACCCAGGTTATACCAGGATGCTCCATATCACTATATCTAAGACGTATAACTTATACCAGCTGTACCTACAGTATATAATTATATATATACAGGAGATACCCAGGTTATACCAGCATGCTCCATATCACTATATCTAAGACGTATAACTTATACCAGCTGTACATACAGTATATCATTATATATATACAGGAGATACCCAGGTTATACCAGCATGCTCCATATCACTATATATAAGACGTATAACTTATACCAGCTGTACATACAGTATATAATTATATATATACAGGCGATACCCAGGTTATACCAGCATGCTCCATATCACTATATATAAGACGTACAACTTATACCAGCTGTACCTACAGTATATAATTATATATATACAGGAGATACCCAGGTTATACCAGCATGCTCCATATCACTATATCTAAGACGTATAACTTATACCAGCTGTACACACAGTATATAATTATATATATACAGGAGATACCCAGGTTATACCAGCATGCTCCATATCACTATATATAAGACGTATAACCTATAGCAGCTGTACACACAGTATATAATTATATATATACAGGAGATACCCAGGTTATACCAGCATGCTCCATATCACTATATATAAGACGTATAACTTATACCAGCTGTACCTACAGTATATAATTATATATATACAGGAGATACCCAGGTTATACCAGCATACTCCTATCACTATATATAAGACGTATAACTTATACCAGCTGTACCTACAGTATATAATTATATATATACAGGAGATACCCAGGTTATACCAGCATGCTCCATATCACTATATATAAGACGTATAACTTATACCAGCTGTACCTACAGTATATAATTATATATATACAGGAGATACCCAGGTTATACCAGCATGCTTCATATCACTATATCTAAGACGTATAACTTATACCAGCTGTACATACAGTATATAATTATATATATACAGGAGATACCCAGGTTATACCAGCATGCTTCATATCGCTATATCTAAGACGTATAACTTATACCAGCTGTACCTACAGTATATAATTATATATATACAGGAGATACCCAGGTTATACCAGCATGCTCCATATCACTATATATAAGACGTATAACTTATACCAGCTGTACATACAGTATATAATTATATATATACAGGAGATACCCAGGTTATACCAGCATGCTCCATATCACTATATATAAGACGTATAACCTATAGCAGCTGTACACACAGTATAGATTTATATATATATACAGGAGATACCCAGGTTATACCAGCATGCTCCATATCACTATATATAAGACATATAATCTATAGCAGCTGTACACACAGTATAGATTTATATATATATATATATATATATATATATATATATACAGGAGATACCCAGGTTATACCAGCATACTCCATATCACTATATATAAGACGTATAACTTATACCAGCTGTACATACAGTATATAATTATATACAGTATATATACAGGACATACCCAGGTTATACCAGCATGGTCCACGGCCACCATTAGAGAGTGGGGGAGTGGCATGTCTGTAGTGGAGAGGCTTTCTTAGGCTCTATTCCAGTCTTGTCTGGGCTCCCCTGGCACCTGGGTCATTACTTACAGCCAGTCAGTTTGGGGACAAGTCACAATGACAATGCAATAAGTAATGTGGTGTGTATTATTATAACGTTCAGTCACAGTGCAGCACATGGCCGCCTATATGCGATATATACGTCAGCTATGCAGCACATATATAATATATGCATAAGCCTGCCATACACATTATATATATATTACAAAAAGTTAGGGATATTTGTCTTTCAGGTGAAATTTATGAAAAATGTAAAAAGTTCACGCTACAGTGATATTATATCATAAAAGTAGGGCATTTAAGTAGAAGCATGCAGTGGTGATCTCCTCATCTCAAACAATTTATTGAAACAAAAGCCAACACCAGTGGTGGGTATACCCCCGCAAAAAATGTCAATGTCTCAAAAACTTGTCATGTGGCCTTGAGCATCAATTACAGCTTCACAATGACGTCTCCTGCTGTTCATAAGTCGACTCATTGTCTGCTAAGGCATGGTATCCCACTGTTCTTGAAGCGCGGCCCTCAGGTCATTGAGTTTCTGGGGTACAGAGATACGAGCCTCTACACGGCGACTCAGCTGATCCCATAGTTTTTCAATAGGATTCAGGATTGGAGAATGTGCAGGCCACTCCATTTGAGGTACCCCAGTCTCCAGCAGCCGTTTCCTAATGATGTGACCTTGATGAGTAGGAGCATTGTCATCCATGAAGATGAGATTAGGCCTGTTTTGTTCATGCAGAGGCACAATGACTGTATTAATTATGTTATTCAAGTAGTATGGGCTTGTCACTGTACCATTTACAAAGTGTAGGGCAGTTCTGTATTGACTAGACACACCTGCCCACACTGTACCACCACCACTACTACCAAAGCTTGTCTGGTGACAACAGTGGCTGATGTATAGCGCTCTCTTTGACGTCTCCAACATCGTTGGCGGCCATCATTTCTGCTCAGTGTGAATCGACTTTCATCAGTGAACAGCACTGAGACCCACTGGTCCCTCGTCCAGCGTAGATGCTCCCTGGCCCATGCAAGAAGATGATGCCTGTGGTATGGTCCGGTACCCTTGCAGGTCATCTAGCATGCAAACCACACTGATATAAACAGTTTCAAATGGTCTGATGTGACACTTCGGTGCCTGGAGTTGTGTGGTCACTATTTGTTTAGGTGGGGTCTGGTGTGTGGTCACTGTTTGTTTAGGGGGGGTCTGGTGTGTGGCCACTATTTGTTTAGGGGGGTCTGGTGTGTGGTCACTGTTTGTTTAGGGAGGGTCTGGTGTGTGGTCACTATTTGTTTAGGGGGGCTGGAGTGTGGTCACTATTTGTTTCGGGGGTGGGTCTGGTGTGTGGTCACCATTTGTTTAGAGCAGTGATTCCCAGCCTGGAGAGGAACCCATAATACATTCCTGCGGAGACTCTTGGTGTAGGGGCAGGTAAAGCATGCCATAGTTCTTGTCCACTGCCACAATTTGGTTCCATGGTCATTGAACCAGGTTTTGGTACTTTTGGCAGTGTGGGCAGGTGCCAAGTCCTGCTGGAAAATGAAGTCACCATCTCCATAAAGCTCGTCTGCAGAAGGAAGCATGAAGTTCTCCAAAATCTCCTGGTAGACGGCTGCTTTGACTCTGGACTTATTGAAGCACAGTTGACCAACACCAGCAGATTACCTGGCTCCCGAAATCAACACTGACTGTGGAAACTTCACACTGGACTTCAAGCATCTTGCATTCTGTGTCTCTTCATTCTTCCTCCAGACTCTGGGTCCTTGGTTTCCAAATGAGATGCAAAAGTTGCTCTCATCAGAAAAGAGGACTTTGGACCACTGAGCAACAGACCCATTCTTTTTTTTCTTTAGCCCAGGTAAGATGCTTCTGACGTCGTTTGTTGTTCAGGAGAGGCTTGACCAGAGGAATACGACATTTGAAGCCCATGTCCAGGATCCGTCTGTGTGTGGTGGCTCTTGATGCACTAACTCCAGCCTCAGTCCACTCCTTGTGAAAGTCCCCAACACTTTTGAATGGCCTTTTCCTGACAATTCTCTCCAGGCTGCGGTCATCCCTGCTGCTTGTGCACCTTTGTCTTCCACACTTGTCCCTTCCACATAACTTTCTATTAATGAGTTTTGATACAGCACTTTGAGAACATCCAACTTCTTTAGCAATTACCTTTTGAGGCTTTCCCTCCTTATGGAAGGTGTCAGTGATGGTTTTCTGCACAACTGTCAGGTCAGCAGTCTTTTACATGATTGTGATTCCTACTGAACCAGACTGAGAGACGATTTAACCCCTTAAGGACACAGGACGTACATGTACGTCCTGTGTCCGGTCTTTAAAGATGGCGCCCGCTCCTGCTCCATGCGGGCGCCTTAGCCGCGGGTGTCCGCATGGTTCCTGTAGCAGACACCCGCGGCTAATGTCCGCGACCGACAGCGATGCCGATCGCGGACATTT
Organism: Bufotes viridis; assembly: GCA_033119425.1. NCBI lineage: Eukaryota > Metazoa > Chordata > Amphibia > Anura > Bufonidae > Bufotes > Bufotes viridis. Next base: position 76,560,002 of record CM065594.1, on the reverse strand, counting down.
AACCCCTCAGATGCCGTGGTCAATCCTGACCACGGCATCTGAGTGCGCACAAACCGAAAGTTTTACTTTCGGTTTGCGCTCCGGCTCCCCCGTGTGGCGATCGGAGGAGCCGGAGCACGCCTGTAGTAGCCTGGGTCTCTATGAATGAAACCCAGGCTGCTGTATAGTATTTCCTATGGAGCCTTGCCTGTAATAGGCTTCATAGGAAATATGCGATTTTTTCATATATTCCAATGCTATTGCATTGGAATGTATGAAAATCGCAATCAGATGATTGTAAGTTATAGTTCCCTATGGGAACTATATAAAAGTGTAAAATATAAATAAATGAAAAGTTAAAAAATAAAAATAAAAATAAAAAACATAAAAGTTCAAATCACCCCCCTTTTGCTAAAATAAAAATTAAAAAACTAAAAAAATTTAAAAAATACACATCATGGGTGTCACAATGTGCGAAAACGCTCATAGTATAAAAATATAAAAAAATATTCCCCATACGTCAAACAGCAAAACGGAAAAAAGCGTCCATTTTTGGTTGCTTCATTTTCCACAAAAAATTACATAAAAGGTGATCAAAAAGTCATACACACCCCAAAATGGTATCAATAAAAAGATAAGATTATGACGCATAAAATTAGCCCCCATACAGCTCTGTACATATAATTACAAAAAAGTTATAGGGGTCAAAACATGGTGAAAAAAAGTAAAACTGATTTTTTCCCACTTTTGAATTTTTTTTTCAATATCAAAACACAAGAAAACCTATACATATAGGGTATCGCCGGATTCGTACTGACCTGTAGAGTAAAATTAACCAGTCAGTTTTATCGCACATCGAACGTCGGAATTTAAAAAGCCGCAAAACTGTGGTGGAATTGCTGTTTTTTTGCAATTTCACCCTATTTGGAATTTTTTCCCCGCTTCCCCCTACATCATATGCAATATTAAATTGTGGCATTGGAAAGTACAACTTGTCCCGCAAAAAACAAGCCCTCATATGGCTATGTGAACCGAAAAATAAAAAAGTTATGGCTCTGGGAAGGCAGGGACCGCAAAACGAAAACTCAAAAAGTAAAAAACCTCCGGTCCTTAAGGGGTTAAAGTATCAGGTGTTATGGATTAATTAGCTGACACTTTGAGGCTAGAATATTGAACCTTTTCACAATATTCTAATTTTCTGAGATTGTGATTTTGGGGTTTTCATGAGCTGTAAACCATAATCATCCAAATTTTAACAAATAAAGGCTTGAAATATCTCGCTTTGCATGTAACGAGTCTATCTCATATATTAGTTTCACCTTTTAGATTGCATTAGGCCTCCTGCCCACAAAAGTTGTGTTTTGTTTTTCCGTTTACGTCCTGTTTTTTGCGTTCCATATATGAAACCATTCATTTTAATGGATCCGCAAAAAAAAAGGAAGGTACTCCGTATGCCTTCCGTTTCTGTATTTCCGTTCCGTTCAAAGGTAGAACATGTCCTATTATTGCCCGCAAATCACGTTCCGTAGCTCTATTCAAGTCAATGGGTCTGCAAAGAAAACGGAATGCATACGGAACACATCTGTATGTCTTCCGTATGCATTACGTTTTTGCGGAACCATCTATTGATTGCCCAGCCCAATTTTTTTATGTACTTGCTGTTTAAACATTATTGTATGCTTTTGTTTCCGATCTGCAAAAAAGAGATCACAAACGGAAAACGTAACGAAAACACTACTGAAACAGAAACACAGAAAATAGGATCCTTTTAAAACGGACCGCAAAACCATACAGTCGTGTGCAAGAGGCCTTACCGAAATAAATGAACTTTTGCACAATATTCTAATTTTTTGAGTTTCACCTGTGTGTGTATATATATATTATTTATTTTGGGGGTTTGATCTCTGTCTCTCTCTCCCTCCATATAGTGTAGGGATCTATATTTCAGAGGATCAATAATTGTCTAAGGGGGGGGGGGGGGTGTAATCAGTTTGGGGCGCGATACATAGTTGTCAATGACGTTAGAGCAGCGCGGTCAGATACTTAATATAAATGCGTTCTCGCAGACATTTTTATTCCGCCCTCTCTCACTACGCCGCACAGTGGCCACTAGAGGGCGCCTACCGATCAGCTCAGAGCTTCCTCTGTGTACTTCTCGTGTGACGGAACGCGGAACTGCTAGCTGCTGCCTGTCAACAGGCGCACCTGGACTCTGCACTTTCCCGTGCAGCGAGCAGCTGATCGGGCTGGAGATTGTGACGTTCCGTCTACGTCACATGAGTAAAGTTGTGCTCCGTATGTCAGTCTGCGGGTGACTCTGCGGGCTAACATTTCATTTTTGTTTTTTTGCCTCATTGTCAATAGTTGTGTGAGTGGTAGGGGAAGGTGGACTCAGCTGGAGCAGTGGTGGAAGGCGGAGTAAGCTGGGGCAGTGGGGGTTAGGCGGACTTAGTTGGAGTAGCGGGGGGAGGTGGACTTGGAGTGGTGGGGGGGAGGCGGACTCAGTTGGAGTGGTGGAGGAAGTGGGACTCAGTTGGAGTGGTGGAGGAAAATATATATATATATATATATAAAAGCTCTAGTGTCTATATTTATTTTGGGGGTTTGATCTCTCTCTCTCCATATAGTGTAGGAATCTATATTTCAGAGGATCAATATTTGTCGGGGGGGGGGGTCTATAATCTGGGGCGCGATACATAGATGTCAATAACGTTAGAGCAGCGCGGTCAAAACGCGTTCTCGCAGACATTTTTATTCCGCCCTCCTTTACTCCGCCGCACAGCGGCCACTAGAGGGCGCCTGCCGATCAGAGCTTCCTCTGTGTACTGCCTTCTTGTGTGACGTAACACGGAACTGCTGGCTGTTGCTTGTCAACAGGCGCACCTGGCAGGGCCGATGCAAGGATTTTTGCCGCCCTAGGCAAAAGAAAAGTTTGCGCCCCCCCCCCATGTGACATCACAATGCCCCAACCATATGATCTGCCATATTAAAGGGGTTCTGCAGTTTATTTAAACTGATCGGCAGGGGTCCGACACCCGGGACCCCCGCCAATCAGCTGTTTGAGAAGGCAGCGGCGCTGGCAGTAGAGCCTCAGCCTTCTCGCAGTGACGTCACGATTAGTATCATTGGCCTGGGCGGGGCTAAGCTTCATTCAAGTGAACAGAGCTTAATCCCGCCCAGGCCAGTGATACTAGTCGTGACGTCACTGCTCCTGCGGTAAACAGTGAGAAGGCCGAGGCGCTACTACTGGGCCCCCCCCCCCCCCCCACACTGTGTGCGCACTTCCTGTCAGTCCGGCCGGGTACAGGAGACAGATGCTCCCTGTATCTGCGGACCATACAGGGCTCGGCCACGCTACAATGAGGGAGTGACAGGAGGGAGCGCTGAGCGCTTCCCCCCTGTCAGCTCCTCTCCTCTTGCTGCGCCCGGGCGGTGCGCCCTCATGGAGGCGCCAGCCTGAGCAGTGTTGCAGCCGCCTAAGGCTCAATATAGAGCGTTCGGGCGGCTGCAGCATGAGGCAGGGCCGGCGCTCCTAGCAGCGCCCCTTCCCAAGGGGCGCTCTACTAGGGTGACCACGTGTCCCGGATCGCCCGGGACAGTCCCGCATTAGGAGATTCTGTCCCAGGTCCCGGTCACCCTCATTCCGGGACAATGCACTGTCCCGGAATGACCTGAAGGCTGCGGCGCCGACCGCAATGAGCTGCTGCAGTGCCGCTCTGACTCTTCTCACTCCTCACAGTCACCTCCTCCGATCTGATCCGCCGGCGGTTGGGCAGTGGCACAGGAGTCGGGACGCAGCGTGCGGCGTCACCGACGTGCTGACATCACTTGCAGGCACCATCATCGCTGACTGATGACGTCAAACTCAGAGGAGATGAAGTGCAAGCAAGGCAAGGCAAGCGGCAGTAGGCGGTGCAGAGGCTGAGGTAACTGGCGGGTCCTCCCTCCGCCTGTGAAAATGTGAATATCATGCTGCCTTATGTAATTGCTTGCTCCTTGTTGGAGTCATGTTTTTTCAGCTCAGAGTCAGACACAATGTCAAATCAGGTATAGGGATGAGAACAGCATTACAAGTTACAACTTGTGTGGAGGTTTTTTGGAAGTGATTGTATTATATACTAAGGGTGTCTAAGGGTACTTTCACACTTGAGGCAGGACGGATACGGCAGGCTATTCAGCCTGCTGGATCCGTCCAGCCGCAAGTGCCCGTGCACTGCCGTGCTGTCGCTCCGTCCCCATTGACTATAATGGGGCGGAGGGCGGAGCTACAGCAGTGCATGGCAAAGATCGCCGGACTGAAAAATCAGACATGCAGTACTTTTAGTCCGGCGATCTCCGGCGGTGCTGCATCGTAGCTCCGCCCTCCGCCCCATTATAGTCAATGGGGACGGAGCGACAGCACGGCAGTGCACGGGCACTTGCGGCTGGACGGATCCGGCAGGCTGAATAGCCTGCCGGATCCGTCCTGCCGCAAGTGTGAAAGTACCCTAAGTAGCCAGTTAATGTGTGCAGAAATACTGAAAAATGCACAGGCAGATATGTTTTTGCCAGTCTCAAGTATAAGTTTGACAAAATGCACTTGTGAAAGTAAGTGTCCCTAAATGGCAGTTAGGAAATGTGGTCACCCTACGCTCTACGCGGCTGCCTAGTCCGCTTATAGGACACGCCGGCACTGGCACCTGGACTCTGCACTTTCCCGTGCAGCGAGCAGCTGATCGGGCTGGAGATTGTGACGTTCCGTGTGTGGATGGCGCTTGTACTCCGTATGTCAGTCTGCGGGCTAACATTATTTCATTTTAGTTTTTTGCCCTCATTGTCAATAGTTGTGTGAGTGGTGGGCGAAGGCGGACTTAGCTGGAGCAGTGGTGGAAGGCGGAGTAAGCTGGGGCAGTGGGGGTTAGGCGGACTTAGTTGGAGTAGCGGGGGGAGGCGGACTTAGTTGGAGTAGCGGGGGGAGGCGGACTCAGTTGGAGCAGTGGGGGAGGAGAACTCAATTGGAGCAGTGGGGGGAGGCAAACTTATTTGGTTTTGCCGAACCATCTATTGGAAATTTTATGCCCAGCCCAACTTTTTTGTGTACTTACTGTTTAAACATTATTCTATGCTTCCGTTTCCAAACCGCGAAAAAACGGATCACAGATGGAAAAACGGAAAGTAACACTACTGAAACGAAAAAGAAAACGAAAAACAGATCCTTTAAAACCGGACTGCAAAACCATACGGTCGTGTGCAGGAGGCCTTACTGAAATAAATACATTTTGCAGAATATTTTAATGTTTCGAGTTTCACCTGTGTGTGTGTGTATATACATATAAAAGCTCTAGTGTCTATATTTATTTTGGTTTGATCTCTCTCCATATAGTGTAGGGATCTATATTTCAGAGGATCAATATTTGTCGGGGGGGGGGGGGTCTGTAATCAGTTTGGGGCGCGATACATAGTTGTCAATAACGTTAGAGCAGCGCGGTCAAAACGCGTTCTCGCAGACATTTTTATTCCGCCCTCCTTTACTCCGCCGCACAGCGGCCACTAGAGGGCGCCTGCCGATCAGAGCTTCCTCTGTGTACTTCTCATGTGACGTAACGCGGAACTGCTGGCTGCTGCTTGTCAACAGGCGCACCTGGACTCTGCACTTCCCCGTGCAGCGAGCAGCTGATCGGGCTGGAGATTGTGACGTTCCGTGTGCGGATGGCGCTTGTGCTCCGTATGTCAGTCTGCGGGTGACTCTGCTGGGGGATGATGACATCACCACTGGAGACCTTCTTGTAAAAGGTCAGTCTTTGCTGCGTGGGGCGTAGTGCACGGAAGAGCTAATGCAGCCTGTAGTAACCTGAGCTGCAGCAGGACTACTACTCCCAGCATGGACCACTGATTGGGGTTACCTTGCATTAATGCGTGTATTGCTGTGTTCACGAGTTCTGCACAGCGGCTGCTGCTGTCAGCTGTTGCTATGGCATTGGTGGGTGTCACTTTTTTTAGTTTGGCACCTTGTGAGGGTGAGGTCATCTGATGGGTGCTGCACCCTAGTCATGTGCCTGCACCGTAAATATCGTGCACCGTGCACCCAGATCCTGTGCACCCACCAGTTGCGTAAAAATAGTTTTTTTTCCTGGGAACGCCAGGACCGATTTTAATCAGAAGGATCAAACCTACATGGCAGGATCCTTGGTTTAATTGGGTTGATCCTGCTGACAGGTCCTCCTTAAAGGGCTTCTCCATGATCTCACCTTCTGACTTGCATGCATAGATGGGTATCCTTGTAAGAATTCCTCTGCAGGTACGTGTCTAGGATAGGTATCAGATACATAGGGCATATCCCTGGGAGACCTATGGGAACCTACAGTAATAATGACTCCATGTTGGTGGTATTACGATGCAGATATGTGTCAGTGTCAGTACTTTCCGGCTTCTGGTTCTGTATTGTGGCTCCAATGATTCCCCGTGTCTTTCTACTTCTGTAGTCCGGCTGCGCGGGATAAATGACACACATAAAGCGAGAGAGAGAGTAATATGTACCCAAGGAGCAGGCTATAGACAATGCGGCTACGGATGTAGCAGAGCTGAGTTGGCGTGATGTTTCTGAACTCTCCTGGTACTTTTATGTCACATTTTTTCCTCATTTGGTCAGATGTTACTGTAGGGGCGCTGGAAGTCTCTGACTCCTGTTCACACAATGCAGGGCACTCAGCGACAAACCCCATTTTACAATGATACCGTAGGGATTTTCAGTATGGTATGCACGGCTTCATAAAGGAGGTGGCACACACAGGCCTTTTTAGTCATTTTGCATTTTTTCTGCCTTTTTAACTGTTGTTGTTTTTTAATTTAAATAAAGTGTCAGCACCAGATAGGACGTCTGTGGGAAATAGCACGACTCAGCATAAACAATAGGGGGTCATTTGTCAAACTGGTGTAAAGTAGAACTGGCCTAGTTGCCCCTAGCAACCAGTCACATTCCTACTTTCATCTTCCAAAGGAGCTGTCCATAATGAAAGGTGGAATCTGGTTGGTTGCTATGGGCAACTAAGCCAGTTCTATTTTACACCAGTCTGATAAATGACTACCATTTTTTTGTAGCATATTTTAAAATCTCTGGGTGTAGTGTTTGGTGTTTCCCCCCCCCCCCAAAAGATACGACCATACTGCGCGGTCATCATGCAGTCTTGCGGCGGTTAGGATTTGCTGGTGACACATTCCCTTTAAGGCCCCTTTACTTGGACCTACACAGCAGGCAATTATCAGGAACAAACTGTTCATTTCCAATAATTGCCTGCTCATCAGAGGAAGTGAGAGCTGCATTTACATGCAGAAATCACCTCCGTTCTTGGGCAGAAGCGAACGGAGGCTCTCAAGTTATGCTATTTTTCTTAATATGCAAATTAGGCCTTTGGTGCACTGAGGACATCACTATTGCTCTTGTTACAAACAGGCTCCGCTCATTTCTGTGGTCAGCCCCTACCTTAATGCTTTGCCACTGCTTGGTCCTGTCAATCAGAGCAGCCAGGGAGGGGCTAGCCACAGAAAGCAGTGGAGCTTGGGTGCAACAAGAGCAATGGTGACGCCCTCATTGCACCAACGGCCTCATTTTCATATTAAGGAAACGTATCATAACTCTGGAACGGCATCTCAGATCAACAAAAGGAAAGGAGTGTATTAATCAGCTAAACCACAGCGAAGGTAAACTGCAAAGAGAAGGCAGCGCTCGTACGAGCGCCGATTTCTCTTCAAACAGCTGATTGGGGGAGGGGGCGGGGTGTTTTGGCCGGCTGTGGCCCCTATTGCGGCCCACAAAATGTGGGCACCGGCCGTGTTCTCGGCGGGTAAAAATGAACACATGGACCAAACACGAGCCTTCTGGGACATCTTCACAGATGTCACCATGGACGTGTGAAAGAGGCCTAACTAAATAATGCGGTCCTAATTAGTTTAATTACAGCCTGTGCCTCATACAGCCATGTGGTACTCTACCGCAAAGCGTCAGCCGGCCGTATGTGTTTTGCGTTCCCCAAATTGAGGATCCGCAAAACATGGATACCGACCCGTGTGTGTTCCGCAATTTGCAGACCGCACATCGCCGTCACTCTCATACAAATGCCTATTCTTGTCCGCAATTGCGGACAAGAATAGGACATGCTCCATATTTTTTGTGGAGCCGCGGTACGGAATAACGGATGCGGACAGCACACAGTGTGCTGTCCGCATCTTTTGAGAGCCCATAGAAATGAATGGATCCGCAGGCCTTCCGCAAAATTGCGGAACGGGTGCGGATCCGTTCATACGGTCGTGTGAATGGGCCCTAAGAAAGAGGAAGCAGTGGCAAATGATAAAGCAGAAAGAAGAATGCTAGACCTTTGTACGGTGACACCAGCACATTATGACGGCGTTCCGAGGTTTATTTTTAAATCTATGGGGGAGATTCATCAAAAATGGTGTAAGGGAAAACTGTCTGTGTTGCCCATAGCAACCAATCAGAATCCACCTTTCATTTTCCATACGAGCTCTGAAAAATGAAAGATGGAATCTGATTGGTTGCTATGGGTAACTAAGCCAGTTTTTCTTTACACCAGTTTTGATAAATCTCCCCCATATGACACCCATGTTGTGTCAGTGGTTTTATGGGACCACAGCCTCTGATCGGTGTGTTTGGTCTACATCATGGAAGAAAGTAGTGCATGTCAACTTGGTTATTTACACGTCACTGATTTTCTGACTGTGGAAGAAACACATTAAAATCAATGGGTACATGTTCTGTCCGTGAAGAACATGGATAGCACAGATCTGTGATTCACTCACGTGTGAAAGAGGTCTTTAGTGGTCACACAGCACCCACAGTACCGCTAGGCCAGTAAAAATGCAGACTGACTAAACCGTGCCGTCCTAATTAGTTTAATTAGAGCCCACTGCTGTCCGGTACTCCACCACAGCGCGGCTGAGTCATAACCGTGGCACGACCACCCCGCGTGGTCATACCTTTATATTTGAAAAGGTTGTCTCACCTTAGACATTGGAGGCATATCGCTAGGATATGCCTCCAATGTCTGATAGTTGCAGGTTTCACCTCTAAGACCCACGCCTATCTTTAGAACGGAGCCCACAAAGTGAACAAAGGTGCATGAGCAGTGGCCCCTCCATTCATGCATATTGGAGCGCTGAAAATAGCTGAACGCTGCCTCAGCCATTTCTGTCAGCCCCATGGAAGTGAAAGCCGCAGTGGCTGCGATTGCGCAATGCGCTTCCCATCTACTTCAATGGGACTGCCAAAAATAGCCGAGCACGGCGCTCGGCTATTTTCGGCACTCCCATAGGGATGAATGGAGGACGGCAGCGCATGTGCGGTGTACTCTCCTTCATTTTGCGGGCTCCGTTCTAAAGATAGGTGCGGTTCCCACCTCTGGGAGCCACACCTATCAGACATTTGGGGCATATCCTAGCGATATGCCCCCAATGTCTGAGGTGAGACCACCCCTCTTAAGGGCTTGTTCACACAAACGTGCCGTGTTTTGCGAATCCGCAAAACACGGATGCCGCCGGTGTGCCTTCCGCAATTTGTGGAACGGAACCGACAGCCCTTTATAGAAATGCCTATTCTTTCTTATCCGCAAAACAGACAGATGTCGAATTCATATGGAATAAGGCATATAAGATAATTTCTGTGCAACATTCTCACAGCCAGTGCCTGCCGAAATAGACTCCTGCCACCACCTAACATGATTTGAATAACTTTCCGGTGCCCATACATCTGCATGTAGGTCATAGTCGCTGACATAAAAGAATTTGCACATTGTAGAAATATATTTTGTGCCATAGCCCTGCTTTCCTGAACTGGCCATGCTTCATTAAGGACTGCCATAGTCTACCATTTAATAAGTCTATAGTACCCCCACCCCCTAATGGTACTATCTAATTTTACATAAAAAAAAAATCTTTTTGGCCTGTGAAAAGCTCTGAGGTTAGAAAGATCTTATCGCTCATGACAGTGGGGGTACAGCCACACGGTCAGATTTGTGCGTGCAGTTTTGAAATGAAGATCAGGAGTGGATCATGAAACCTGAGAAAGTATAAAGGACAGAGCTGACTTCTCTTTTTTTGATTTTACTCCTCATTTTGGCTCCAAAACTGCGTGCAGAAACCTGACTGCATGGCCGTACACTAGGGCTGAGCAATGATGATCAAAATTGAACATTTTACCTCAACTACGATTAATGAACGATCATTTTATTTTTGTTTTTTTGCCCTCATTGTCAATAGTTGTGTGAGTGGTGGGGGGAGGCGGACTCGGTTGGAGCAGTGGGGGGAGGCGGACTCAGTTGGAGCAGTGGTGGAAGGCGGGGGTAGGCAGGGTCAGTTGGAACAGTGGGGGGAGGCGGACTCGGTTGGAGCAGTGGGGAGGCGGACTCGGTTGGAGCAGTGGGGGGAGGCGGACTCGGTTGGAGCAGTGGGGGAGGCGGACTCGGTTGGAGCAGTGGGGAGGCGGACTCGGTTGGAGCAGTGGGGGAGGCGGACTCGGTTGGAGCAGTGGGGGAGGCGGACTCGGTTGGAGCAGTGGGGGGAGGCGGACTCTGTTGGAGCAGTGGGGGAGGCGGACTCTGTTGGAGCAGTGGGGGAGGCGGACTCTGTTGGAGCAGTGGGGAGGCGGACTCTGTTGGAGCAGTGGGGAGGCGGACTCTGTTGGAGCAGTGGGGGGAGGCGGACTCTGTTGGAGCAGTGGGGGGAGGCGGACTCTGTTGGAGCAGTGGGGGGAGGCGGACTCGGTTGGAGCAGTGGGGGGAGGCGGACTCGGTTGGAGCAGTGGGGGGAGGGGGACTCGGTTGGAGCAGTGGGGAGAGGTGGACGCAGTCGGAGCAGTGTGGGAAGCGGACGCGGTTGGAGAAGTGGGGGGAGACGGACCCGGTTGGTGCAGTGGGGGGAGGCGGACGCAGTTGAAGCAGTGTGGGAGGCGGATGCGGTTGGGGGAGGCGGACCCAGTTGAAGCAATGTGGAAGGCGGATGCGGTTGGGGGAGGCGGATGCAGTTGAAGCAGTGGGGGAGGCGGATGCGGTTGGGGGAGGCGGACCCAGTTGGAGCAGTGGGGGGAGGCGGATGCAGATTATGTGTGTGGAGGGGCCTGACACAAACATCTAAAGAGCAGGGGAGGGGAAACTCAGAGTAGAGCAGCGCCGGCTGTAACGAGAATAAATGAAATAATTGACATGGGCAAGATTATGTCGATTAATCAGGCTGCATTTCAATTTTGGTAATTTTTGGATTAATCGCCCAGCCCTACCGTACCCTAACACCATCTTAATGGAGGATTAGAGCTAACCTGGCAGGTGAACCACAGGTAACACACTGTGCCAGCAGGCCTGTCTATTGATAATGCATACTTTTAGCCAAGTTGCATAAACTTTCTTTGTTCCTATGACAACGCGGTTCAGCAGAACATATTTTTTTCAAATAAATTAAGAAGAAAGAGACCGACCTGATCTTACTAAAACGATAGTTCGAGTGAGATCATAGAGGTCCCTGGAACCAGCTGCGAACTCACACTAACTGCATTTAGTCATTCTGAAAGTGCATCCATTGAAACAACAGAGAAGTCAAAACACTAAAACAAGATGACAGATATTTTATTCAGTGTTAAAGGGGATGCATAACATACATTTTTGTACTAATTAAAACCAAATAAACATATTGATTTTTCTAAACTGTTTTTATTTTCTGATTTGTAGCATTGTTCTTAGCATGCTCTATGACTTGTGCAGAGGTTACTGTACAGGGAGGGGGAGTAGATAAGCTATGATGCCACCAGTGTTATTTTAAAAAAACAGCTGATGATTCAGGTTTTCTGGATTGGAGCTTTGCTGTTCATTACTATGTGAACTTAAACTGAAGTAAAAATTATAGTTTTACTATGTACAAAAATGGGTTGAATTTCCTGCAATATTATCAGTGTAATTCATTGTAACTACCATAAGAGAACATGGTCAGCAGCATTAAAGAGCATATGTCAGTGTTATCAACCCTATTAAACGAGGAACGCTGCATTGTAGGGTTAATCGTGCTGATTAAAACAATACCTTATTTAAGATTGTATGATGTATTGACCTTGAGCTCTGTAAGGGGCCCCAAAATTTCTGATGGCAGCCCTGCTCTTCACTGAACACTGTCCTCCTCTATCCTCTTGAGTGATGGCTCTAGCGGTCTCCTGGATGGATACTAGAGCAGTCAGTCCAGCGGGGGTTGGGGGAGCAGTCAGTGCAGAGAGCCATTCAGTCTGACTTGTTCCATAAAGATCAATAGTTACAAAATCCGGAGACCCCAACCCTTTAAACTGGAAGCTTGAACACTCAGTATGGCCGATTGAAGGAGAGACGCCAAGTGGCGTCTTCTTGACCTTTTCAGAGGGACTGCAGAAATGTTGAACATCAAATTCAGACACCCCTGGTGAAGCGCGTAAGCGAAAACTGGGTCGGGTGGAACGTATTTGTGAAACAGTGATATGTTTTAACTCAAGATGTATACTTGTGAGTATAATAAAACCATTTGATTTTATTTGGAGTTGACAGCGCTTCACTATCAGGATACGCCTTTTCTTCGTTTAGGAATACAACATAGGGCTAATCCTGGTGTGGTGGTGTGAACGACTCTCCATGTCCGGTTTCCATCTTGGAATCTCATCTGTTTGATGGTCTACACATTCCTGAACAAAAGCAGCGCGGCCAATTTCCTTATTATATTGGGGGACAGTAAGCGCCTGGTGTCCTAGCCACTAGTAGGCATCTTATAAATGGCTGCAGTGACACTACATAATGACCGTGGCATTTAAAGTTAACACATTTTGTTCAACATGTCAGGTAGTCAACGTTCAAAGGAGGCATTCCTTCCCCAAACTGTAGAGATTTTTGAAAGAAATGAAAGTAAGAGCAGTTCCACTAGCGCGGTCACATCGCTGCATTCTCTATAAACAGGAAATTCTTTCAGTTCCCGTACAGCAGTTGTATTACATGCAGTGTTTGTCTGCATTTATTACAACTACAGAGTTTTCTCTTTTTCTATTTATGTGGCATTTAGCTGTTTATTTACTCTAGCATCCACCAGATCCCTAGAGATTTAATATATGAAGCTTCTGACAGCGACCTATAAGACATCCCCTGAGCTATGAAACCAAATGTACAGGATTAATAAATATACAGTATATCCCGGCTCTAGTGCTGGGCAGCAGCCATCATGCTCCCTTGTTTGCTAGCCATGCCCTTAACTGCCAGATAGGCCAAACATATCTGAACTGCTGCTTGGTTACGAGTGGGAACAAATATATTTATTAGGGAGTCTAAGATTAGTGACCATAAAAATTTTGTACTTTATTGACAGGTTAAATAATTGATTGGGGAATCTGATCATAGGGCTGCCAGCAATGATCGGTTTAATATGAGGATTGTTCAAAAACTTCTGAAACTTGGGGAAAGTATATTGTATATCACTATAAACTAGTGGGCCAGATTTTAGGCAAACTTAATATTTCTTAAATGAAAATGAAGTGAGACTGATGGCTGAAGGACTGTAAATTCAAGGATGGGTACTTTTTAGAATTCCAGCATTATACTTACACACATTACATGAATTCATACTTACATATGGACCATGGACCCATTGAAAATACTGGGTCTGCAAATAATATGTGCACAGCACGCGGAGCTAACTATCTAGCTAACTATCTAGCTATAGCAAATAATTCCACGGCACCTCCAAATAAAAATCAAGTGGTCGTTTATTTACCAAGCAGCGACGTTTCGGTCCGCTTACTGGGACCTTTCTCTGCTTGAGAAAGGTCCCAGTAAGCAGACCGAAACGTCGCTGCTTGGTAAATAAACGACCACTTGATTTTTATTTGGAGGTGCCGTGGAATTATTTGCTATATATTTTTGGAGGTGGATCGCCCCCTCAGCCGCTGGCACTCCGTCATCATTCCTGAACTGCTCTGCTGCCCAAGCCTTATTTTCTCTAACTATCTAGCTAACCATCTATCTAGCTAACCATCTATCTAGCTAACCATCTATCTAGCTAACCATCTATCTAGCTAACCATCTATCTAGCTAACCATCTATCTAGCTAACCATCTATCTAGCTAACCTCTATCTAGCTAACCATCTATCTATCCACACAAAAAGTTTGAGATATTTGGCTTGTGGGTGAAATTAGGACGAACCTAAAATGCACTCTAACCTTTACAGGGGTTAGCCGATAGTATTAAAAGCCCCCCAATACTCCGGAACCCCACACTGAATATACTTACCCAGCACACTGTGCTGCTCCTGGTCCCTGCACCGCCGCAGCTGCTTTTCTCCGTCCACGGATGAAAACATCCGGTGTCTTGGGCGAAGAGCAAATGGCAGGGAGGCTCCCGCCCCCGTCCCCTCCTGCCATTGGCTGCTCCCCCCGACACCTGATGCTTTCATCCGTGCACGGGGAAAAGCAGCAGCGGCGGTGCGGGGACCCAGGTAAGTATATTCACTGTGAGGGGCCCGGCATATTGGGGGGCTTTTTATAGGATTGGATAACCCCTTTAATGTGACCTTCTCTAAACTTTATAACAGGTGTTTGATCCATGAATCGCCCAGTAAATTTCCTAGTACAATTAGAATTGGTATTCAAAGAGTCCTCCTCATCATGCTGCTCACATTTTGACATCATGAGACCAAGACGACACCTAACAATTGATCAACAGTACCTTGCCATTGCAAGGCCTCAAGCAGGATGTTCTCAGACTGAAGTGGCTACGGAGCTTAGAGTATCACAGAGTGTCATCAGCAGGTTGCAACAGAGATACAGAGACTGGAAGAGTTGCAGAAAGGCATAGAAGTGGACGTCCTTTGGCCACATCCCACACTGATGACCGCTTCATAGTGAACAATGCCCTGTAGAACTGGATGATGAATGCCACACAACTCCAGGCATATTTAACTCCTTCCCGCGTTTTCACGTACATGTATGTGGGGGAATGTGGTGCCTTATCGCATTCCCACGTGCATGTACGTGATGGGATCGGGCGGGTGCAGGAGCTGCACCCGCCCGATCCACAGCACGGGCCTGGCTGTCTCTGATAGCTGGGCCCTTGCCGCATCCGACCAGCAACGCTGTATGGACACAGGGCTCGTTCACATAAACGTTTTTTGCGTTCCGTATACTGTCCATATACTTAAACATTAATTTCAATGAGTCCGCAAATAAACCCGGAATTTACTTCATATGCATTCCGTATTTCCGTTTTTCCGTTTCGCAACATTTTGTGTCAGGTCCAATTATTGTCTAAAAATCACGTTCAATTCAAGTCACTAGGTCCGTATAAAAAACAGAATGCATATGGAACACATGTCCGTATGTCATCCGTATTTTGCAGATCCATGCTGTAGAAATGCTATGCAGCTCACTGAAATGAGGGACGCTAACTAAGGAAAAACCTAAAATGTAACTTTTATTATATCCTTTTAAAACACTGCTGATAGCAGGGAATATCACACTATACTAAAAAGATGTGATTTGAGTGCCTGCATTAACTAGACACACAATGAAGGTGTCGAGGTGGCCCCTTGAGCGCAGGTAGGACCACCAGTCCACAGGATACACGTTGAGTGCAAGCACATCAAGATTCACAATTGGGATAGGGTAGTCACAGAGGGGCTAAATTGGTCATCTGATAAAGTATCAGCCCCTGTGATGTACCGTACACCATAAACCCTATCTGTCACCTTAGCAGAAAACCTCCTCCACTATGCCTGCAGTATCCAGCCAGGGAGTAAAACAGTGTTGGAATGGAGGACCATCAGCCCGTGCCCACTATGTGGATGCTTTGGCTGGTGATCTCTCCCCCACACTCCCTGCAGGTGGTCCGCTAGGCAAGGAGGTGCTAATTCAGAGTGACAGACCGCCGCCTGCAAATCCTGCCTGTTCCTCCTCCTTTGAACTAAATCCCCTAACACATGGCTCGACGCGTTTCGCCCAATGTCTGGGCTCGTCAGGAGCTATTGGGGAAGAAGGGGAGACAACTTTTATCAAAAGGAGATAGTGCAGGAGTATTTTCTCTGCCTTCACCTCTGGCAGAGTCTCGGCATGAACTGGCCGTGCGCGGCCGCAGAAAACTGAGGTTTAAATAGGAAAACCCGCCTATTGCACGCATCACAACTCGGAGTCATCGGTGGGGCGGGTGATGGGCGGGGACAAATCCTGGCCCCATCCCGCCTCCAACCGGACCTCCGCACGTTAGTCGGGCGCTGCGTATTGTAAAACAATACAGGTAAGTATTAAGGGGACCAATCGGTGGATCATTCGGATGTATCAGAAACCGGCACCCTTACATTTAAAAGAAGCAGTATGAAGTCTAGTCTAGTTAAATCCAAATGGTACATATCCATGATATGATATGTTATCATGGATATGTACCATTTGGATTTAACTAGACTAGACTTCATACTGCTTCTTTAAATGTAAGGGTGCCGCTTCTGATACATCCAATGATCCACCGATTGTCGCTACTACCTACCTGTATTGTTTTACACACGCAGCCCGACTGCGTGCGGAGGTCCGGTTGAGGCGGATGAGGCAGGTTTGTCCCCGCCATCACCCGCCCCACCGACTGACTCCGAGTTGTGATGCGTGCAATAGGCGGGGTTTTCCCTATTTAAACCTCAGCTTCTGCGGCTGCTGACGCCAGTTCATGCCGAGACTCTGCCAGAGGTAAGGCAGAGAAACTACTCCTGCACTATCTCCTTTGATAAAAGTTGTCTCCTCTTCCCCAATAGCTCCTGACGAGCCCAGGCATTGGGCGAAACGCGTCGAGCCATGTGTTAGGTTTAGTTCAAAGGAGGAGCAGGCAGGATCTGCAGGCGGCGGTCTGTCACTCTGAATTAGCACCTCTGCCTAGCGGACCACCTGCAGGGAGGTGGGGAGAGATCACCAGCCAAAGCATCCACATAGTGGGCACGGCTGATGTCCTCCATTCCAACACTGTTTTACTCCTGGCTGGATACTGCAGGCATAGTGGAGGAGGTTTTCTGCTAGGTGACAGATAGGTTTATGGTGTGCTGTGACATCACAGGGGCTGATACTGCATCAGAATGACCAATTTAGCCCTCTGTGACTACCCTATCCCAACTGTGAATCTTGATGTGCTTGCACTCAACGTGTAGCTCCTGTGGACTGGTGGTCCTACACGCCAAAGCCACTGCACCTTCATTGTGTGTCTAGTTAATGCAGGCACTCAAATCACATCTTTTTAGTATAGTGTGATATTCCCTGCTATCAGCAGTGTTTTAAAAGGATATAATAAAAGTTACATTTTAGGTTTTTCCTTAGTTAGCGTCCCTCATTTCAGTGAGCTACATTATCTTGGGTACGCCTACCATTCTAATTGATTTGGAGAAATGCTATGCCAAGCCCATTTTGCACATGTGTTTGGTGTTTGCAATCATTACAAAGTTCCTGTTTTTGCGAAAAAACTAAACGGAGACCCAACGGATCCAAAAAACGTAACAACGGATCTGTGAAAAACGGATCGCAAAACCATATGGTCATGTGAACAAGCCCTAAGACTGTGATAGTTCAATTCAGTACAATACAGATTGTATTGTACTGAATTGAAACAGGGATCAAACCCTGAAAAGGTGAAGCCCCACAGTGGGACAAATATAAAAAGTGAAAAAAAGTATTTTTTTAATAATGAAAAATGTAAGTTTCAAGTAAACAAACAAAAAAGCGTCCTTTTCCCAAAGTAAAGTAAATTTTAAAAAATAAATAGGGGGAAATAAGAAAAGTAGACATATTAGGTACCTCCGCATCCGTATCGACCGGCTCTATGAAAATATCCCATGACCTAATCTCTAATAAAATAAAAACTGTGCTAAAAAAAAAAATTCCATTTTTTTGTCATCTTACATCATTAAAAGTTCTACACCAAGCGATCAAAATGGCGTATTCCCCCCAGAATAGTACCAATCTAACTGTTACCTCATCTGCAAAAAAAGAAGCCCCTACCTAACACAATCGCCCAAAAAATAAAAAAACTATGGCTCTCAGACTATGGAGACACTAAAACATGATTTTTTTGTTTCAAAAATGATATTATTGTGTAAAACTTAAATAAATAAAAAAGTATACATATTAGGTATTGCCACGTATGTAACGACCTGCTTTATAAAAATATCACATGATCTAACCCCTCAGATGAACACCGTAAAAAAATAAAAATAAAAACAGTGTCAAAAAAGCCATTTTTTGTCACCTCGCATCACAAAAAGTGTAATAGCAAGTGATCAAAAAGTCATACGCACCCTAAAATAGTATCAATAAAATCGTCATCTCATACCAAAAAAAATGAGCCCCTACATAAGACAGTCGCCCAAAAAATAAAAAAAAACTATGGCCTTCAGAATATGGAGAAACTAAAAAATCATTTTTTTCAAAAATGCTTTATTATGTAAAACTGAAACAAACAAATGGGGAATGTAAAGTAATGACTATTTTTGGAGGTATTACTATCTATTATAAAAGTTAAAAAAAGTTGAAATTTGCAAATTTTTCCAAATTTTGGGTAAATTTGGTATTTTTTAATAAATAAAAATGAAATATTTTGACTAAATTTTACTACTGTCATGAAGTACAATATATGACGAGAAAACAGTCTCAGAATGGCCTAGATAAGTACAAGTGTTTTAAAGTTATCACCGCATAAAGTGACACATGTCAGATTTGCAAAATTAGGGTCCTGAAGGTTAAAAATGCCTGTGTCCTGAAGGGGTTAATATGTTGTCCCTAACTCCCTAAAAAATCTTTTTCTAAGGCTACTTTCACACTAGCGTTTTGGATTCCGTTTGTGAGATCCGTTTCAGGGATCTCACAAACGGTCCAAAACGGATCAGTTAAGCCCCAATGCATTCTGAATGGATAAGGATCCGTTCAGAATGCATCAGTTAGGCTCCGTTCCGCCTCTATTCCGTTTTTGAGGCGGACACCAAAACGCAGCATGCAGCATTTTGGTGTCCGTCTGAAGAGGCGGAGCCTAACGGATCCGTTTTTTTTTACAATGTAAGTCAATGGGGACGGATCCGTTGTCAGTGACACAATATGGTGCATTTGAAAACGGATCCGTTCCCCATTGACTTTCAATGTAATTCAAAACGGATCCGTTTTGGACTTTGTCATTTTTCTTTACAGCTAATGCAAACGGATCCGTTCTGAACGGATACAAACGTTTGCATTAGAGGTGCGGATCCGTCTGTGCAAATAAACAGACGGATCCGCACCAACGCAAGTGTGAAAGTACCCTAACATACTTTATTTATTAGTTTTCTATTTTTACCATACTTTTTCACCCCTATGTCACACTATTCACTGGTGCGCTAAAACTCAGTTCTCCGGTGTACGGAGTACTCATTTTATGAATGGGGCCACAGCAGCGTAGGGAGTACGGGCAGGAGAGCACATTGCAGAAGCATGACTAGGTATTGGTTAGTCCGCTCGGGTCTCCTTTTCCCTTTAACACCACCAACACCCCATCAAATAATAGCCAGACACCAGTTCGGATTTAAATCGGCCACAGCAGCCATTTTATTAAATAAAATAAATGACCAATCTAAATCAATTTACATTAACCCAAACCTGAGTAACTGACAAGGGTGGTCCTAGAAGCCCCAATACATAACTCCCAGAATAAACTGGCGACTCCATCTTGCCTCCAGCCGATGAACGCCAGCTCGAAGGCACCAACTGATGGACGCCCAATTCCTCAATTACTGTTCACCGATGAGAGTCCAGCCCCACCCGTGGGGGCCCTCCCATTCTCAATCACCACCATATCCACCAACTTCGAGGACATCCTACCACCACCAACGCGCAACTTGACCTCAACTTAAGTTTGCGCGTCCCTCCAAATCCCCAACGCTGTTTTATTCCACCTTGGATCCCCAGAGACTATAAATCAATCCTTACGGCATCAAGGTGTACCCTGTCCACTCTCCAAAACTCGCCCAAACAGGCTTATAACTCAGGATGCCGTACCGCCACTGCCCCATTTCTGGCCACAAACCTCCCAACAGCACGATTCACTTTAATTATTGCTGTATTTAACATTACCACCGACCTGACACCCCTCCAAGACCACCTCGTAACAATGTCCGCCACACTGTGACTAAGTAAGGGAATGACACCCACAAACGCAGCAAATCCTACTTTATGTCACCAGATAATTCCCAAAATGTCCGGGCCCCCAGATCTTTTCCCCCACATGTAAAACTAAAATTGTCGGGAGGGCGATCTAAACGAGCAAACAAAGTACCTAACACAACACCCCACCTCATAAACATACCTCTAGCTGCGAGCCACCACAAAAAACCTCCTCTTTCTTCACCAATCCTAACTGTCCCGCGTTCAGCCTCACATCCGCCCCTACGGCCCCCCCAAAAAAATGAATGACCGAGTATCCAAACCAACTCCTCACCGCTACCTTGAAATAACCTGAAACAAGGGGCATTAGACCTTCTATCATCTCAACTGAAGTCCATCCTAACCTACCATCCGAGTGGAAACAAATCGATTCCCGCCGTCCAAATCTTTCTATTACATCCTCACCTTAACCTAACTTCGCCTTTTCCGTCCCAGCCCCAAATCTAAAGGTATAAACCTCTGAATCTACCCCCAAACCCTTTAAGCACCAAATTACCAAGAACTTTAAAAAGGGGGGCAAAATTGAACCATTCTCCTGACTAAGATAAGGAGGCATGTCCTTCGCGATTACCTCACGTAACCATGTAAATACTTTGCTGGGCAAAGTAAACACCCCGGAACCACGTATAAAGCCAGGCAGTTACCCCTACCTTGACAATCCGTTTTCAACTTTGGAATGCAAACCAACACCCTATCTTCGTAAAGGTCAACGTACGCAGACAACAGCCTCCCAGATTCCTGCGTCCAGCAACCAACAAGATCCCCCAACCGAGAACCCCCCAAAGAAAAAAGCCACCCGGAATAAACAAATCTCACCCGGCGAACGACAAACTAACCTTAACTGAGACCCAATGTCTAATAAAAGAGAAAACATGGTATCATCTTCCTGCCAACCTCTCCTCTAACCTCTTAGCACCTGTCTTACCAAGAGGTTTTTTTTTTTTTTTTTTTTTTTTTTTTTAATTCAGGTAGTCCCTGCCTATGAAAACCAATGGCTGGACCAGCCACACAGATTTCGGCTGTGAAATAGACCAACCTTCTTCTATCACTGGACCTAACAATAATAACAGCACACCCTTGACCGTGGCAATAAGCCACCCCCAACTGCGTCCGAAAACATCTCAATGTCAAAACTGTTCAAAACATCGCCCATCACTAACGACCTACCATTGGACACCTCTAGAAAATCCGTCCACACATCCAAAATTCCTTCATAACCTAGCGAAATGATGGGGAGCAGATATAACTGCCACCGCAGAAGACGAACCCTGACAGAATATACGCCCCATCGGTATAATCCCACAGGTAAAGTTGGGGTTACCTAACAAGGCCTGCAAATCCCGTAACCTCATTTTCTTAACTTCCTGGCCCAGTTGACCTCCAGCTGTAAATTCGGCAATTTGTCCTCTGTCAACCTACACTCCTTTTTTTATTGTAAATAAAACCCCAAAAACCCAACTCAGTCATGGGCCCTACCGTCTATTCTGCCATTTCAACAGCACCTCAAATGCCTCTAAACCGCTTGCACTGTATGCAGCAACATTTAACTAAACAGCGAACCCACCAGACCCAAGCATAAAAAACATCTAAGTAATGAATAATGGATGGGCCCCCTGACACATCAACCACTACCAATTCAAGAAAACGTCTCAAAATAAGCGCAAGACAACAAAAGACCACAAATTAACCCTCTTCTCAAAAAAACAACAACACCCCAATAAATGCACACTACAAGCAACAAACCAAAACCGCAAAAATGTCTTTTTTTTTTTTTTTTGGTACCTTCGTCTCCCACTGTGTGCTCCCAGAAAACTTTCTTAACTAATTCCTCTGAGACAACCTCACAGCGTTCAAGCGCCGAACTTCATTCTTATGCCTGATGGCACAAAGAGGCATTACCGAGGTAATTTGAAAAATGACCTAACCCTTCACTAACAAGTTCACTGTCCCCCAGTTCGGGTAACTTTTTAGAAACTGCTCAATCCTTACCACTACCACTGGCGTCTGCTCCCTTTCCATAATTGTCACCCCCTGTAGCCTTTCGTCCTTAAGACACCGGGGACCCGCTCACTCGTGCCTAAATGTGCACCTAGCTCCGACTTGCAGTTTCCTTTATGAAATAGGAAACATAACCCCTTTTCAGACGCTACGGCAAAACTCTACTGTCCTGACCCCTGGCTTTCCCCAGCCAGGGCTGCCCCAACCATACAGTTGCCGTTACTGTTAACCAGAGACCAATGTCTCTTTGGTCCCACCGAATTATGGGCCGCACCACCTTCCTGTGCCTAACATGTTTACCGTACCGCAGCCCACCCATTCCCTCATGAATTCGATATGCCTCCCCTATAGAATCCAAATAGCAAAACAACACTTACCATCGCTTGAAGCCAATCAGAAAAAATGCGCAGAATCAACCAATACTGGTGCTTTTTCTCTTCCTTCCTTTTTCCCCTCATGTCTCTCACCCTATCCAAACTACAACGTTTCAGGGGGAGCAAGGAAAAAATCCCTACATTCTCCCCTTTCCACATCGTCTCCCTCATCTCCTATTTCAAGTGCGTCCCCAATGGGCCCTCAAAAACACACATACACCTCCCCTTCAGCTGCTTCATCCACCTTTGACCCGTCTGCAAGAACACTAACCCCCCCCTTTCCCTACCTGCCATACTACCGATGGGCACCCCCCACCCAGGGCCTACTCCCCAAGCTGCAAGTGGAGATGCCCCGTTATCCCCCAAACCGGTAACCACCCCGCCAAACCACCAAAAATTGCCTTAACTCTCTCTAAAGCTCCCCCAGACGTACACCCGCCCAGACGCCCGCTGAAGTGCTAAGAAGAGACACCAGGCTGCACGGGCGCTGTGAAAACCCGCCGCTGCAGGTCCGGAATCCCACCGCTCCTGGTCGCCGTCCTCCATGATTTTGGCCCCTGATGCTGTGTTAATGCTGGACGCCACGATCCTGGTTCCTTCCGCACTGGATCCACTGTGTCTTCTGCCCAACATGGCTTCTGCCATGCGATGGGCGGAGCCTTCTGCTTCATCTTCAACTCCAGATCTGGGCCTGTGCAGCTCCTAAGCAGCCGCCTGCACAGCCCGATATATGGTGGCATTTCTCTCCCGCCTAGTGGACCCCCCAGGCCCGGGAGAGTCCACCACACCTGATCCGGAGTCTGAAATCACTGCTGCAGAGAGCGGGGAGGGAACCCCCCCTCCCGCTCTGCTCTGGGCCTCGCCACTGCCTCGTCATTGTGCCTCTGCATGAACAACACAGGCCTAATCTCATCTTCATGGATGACAATGCGCCAGCTCAACGAGGTCGTGTCATTAGGGAACGACTGCTGAAGACTGGGGTACCTCAAATGGAGTGGCCTTCACTTTCTCCAGACCTGAATTCCGTTGAAAACCTATGGGATCAGCTGAGTCGCTGTGTAAAGGCTCGTAACTCTGTACCCCAGAACCTCAATAACCTGAGGGCTGCCCTTCAAGAAGAGAGGGATGCCATGCCTCAGCAGACAATGAGTCAAACTTATGAACAGCAGGAGACGTCGTTGTCAAGCTGCAATTGATGCTCAAGGCCACATGACAAGTTTTTGAAACCTTTTTTGTGGGGGTATACCCACCACTGGTGTTGGCTTTTGTTTCAATAAATAGTTTGAGATGAGGAAATCACCACTGCATGTTTCTACTTAAATGCCCTACTTTTATGACAGGGATCAGCAACCTTCGGCACTCAATCTGCTGTGAAACTACAACTCCCAGCGTGCAAACATGCTCGGCTGTTCTTTTAACTCCTGTAGAAGTGAATAGAGCATGCTGGGAGTTGTAGTTTCAGAACAGCTGGAGTGCCGTCGGTTGCTGATCCCTTCTTTATGATATAATATTATTGTTGCATGCACTTTTTACGTTTTCCATAAATTTCCCCCTGAAAGCCAAATATCCCTAACTTTTTGTGAGTAGTGTATACTCATTCATATACTCATTCTACGCATTACATGCAAATATACACATTATGCACGTGTATATATTTATACACACTACACACACAAATATAGACAAGTTTATTTACTTTTCCTACAAATCTTTTTGTCTTTTTCATCTCTGACATGCAGGCAACTTTAAGAAGTCATTACTGTCCAATCTCAGAGCAATAGTGGAGGGAAACTAAACAAATCTGCAGCTGTGGGGGAGGGGGACATAGGACAGAAGAGAACAGCTGGGGAGGGACAGAGGACAGGAGAGAGCAGCTAGAGTTGAGGGGGTGTGAGGAGAGCAGGTAGAAGGGCTCAGACGAGACTTTTGGATCTTCCTTCCCCTCCTGTCGGTGCCGACTACAGAGCAGTTTCCGTAGTAAGAAGCTCAGCAGTGCAGGAGATGTAGGGTGAGGCGAGATCTGCAGCTCACATATATGACCGAGCCCTGGCGGCTCTCTAAAGCAGCCAGCCAGATGTACAGAAGGTGTCTGCGGCCTCTACACACTTATTAAAATTATTAATAAAGAGATCTCACCTGGGAAAGCCCTAAACTTGATGGGATCGCCTATTCATGGGTGGAGCTTGCATAAGCCCCACCCATTCTCAGTCCAGGACAGACCAAATTTGTAGACTGTCTCTGTTGGTAACTATGCTTCTATCCAGGGGCGTAACTACAAGTGACTGGGCCCCACAGCAAATTTTTGTATGGGGCCCCCTGTGCTTCGCAGCCAGTGGGGGCACAGAAAGGGCCAGGGTGGCACACACAGGGGCCAAGAGGGCAGAGACAAGGGCCAGGGAGGGGCCAGGGGTGCAGACAAAGGCCAGGGAGGAGCAGACAGGGGCCAGGGAGGCACAAACAGGCGCCAGGGTGAGTACAGATAAGGGCCAGGGCCCAAAGGTGCAGACAGGGGCAAGGGAGGCGCAGACGGAGGCCAGAGGGGCACAGAAAAAGCCATGTTGGCACACACAGGGACCAAGGAGGCAGAGACAAGGGCCAGGGAGGCACAGCCAGGGGTGGGCACAGATAAGGGCCAGGGGGGCACACGCAGGGGCCAAGGGAGCAGGGACAAGGGCCAGGAAGGCGCAGGCAGGGGCCAGAGGGGCACCAAAATGGCCAGGGTGGAGCACATAGAGGCCAAGGGGGCAAAGACAAGGGCCAGGGAGGCACAAACAGTGGTGCAGACAAAGGCCGGGGGGGGGGGGGGCCCAGAAAAGAGCTGGGGCCCAGGGGCCAGGGAGGCATAGGCAACAATAGGCGCTAACAAGGGTAACGGGGGCACACAGGCAGCGAGCACACAGACATTCCTTAAATACCCAGTGACTGAGGTGCGATGCTGTGCTGCTCCTCTTGCCTGTCGCGCCTGCCTCTCTCTCCTCAGGTCAGGACTGACTTGGTGGGCGGGCCTTGTACCGGCCTGATTCCTGCACTGTGGCTGTAGATGTAAGATGCACAAGGCGGGCTGGGGTGGGAGGCGGTGGCGTTGAGATGATGATTGGCAGTACGGGCCCCTAAAGTCACTGGCGCCAAACTGTATGTGAAGGAAGGGGCCTGAAAAACTGTCTTAGATAATAAATAAACTTGGTGTCATGCTGCCGGGCGCCGGGGACCTTGTCAGCCCGGGCCCCGAAGCAGCCGCTTCCCCAAGAGTTACGCCACTGCTTCTATTACTTCTTGCACCTCTGAGGCTCCGGAGCACTGTGGCTAGTGCAGATGGTTGGGCCAATCTGACTTGTGCTCTTTATATGTTTTCTGTACCCAAACCAGACTAATTATTATCCATCGCCACTTACCTTGGAGCCGAGTAACTACCAGTGCTCATCAGTATAGGCACCAGCCCTTCATTGAAAATATTGCAGTACATCTGGAGCACTACAGGAGCATGGAGGCCCATGTCACCCCCTCCCTGTGGCAACTGATATTTCACACCTATTTAGCTTTGCAAAACAACTTCCTAATTAACTCCAACCTACTTAAAGGGTTTTACCACTGATGGCCTATCTTCAGTATTGACATCAGTATCTGATTGGCAGGGTCCAACACCCCTGCCAGTCTACTGGTTTTAAAGGGAGTCTTTCACCTAATCTGAGCCTTTTAGACTGCTCAGATCAGGTTATAGACTCCTGTGCCCTAATTCTAATGGCATCTTTATTTGTGCAGTCCCTTGACGAGATGTTCCAAAAAAGACTTTTAAAACTTATGCTAATTAGGTCCGGAAGGTGCCCAGGGGCGGCGTTACTGCTGATGTGCGCAGAAATCCACACCTCTTTCACCGCAGTCCTCTGCGCATGCGCCGGTCCGTAGTTTGAAATCCAGTGGCACGCGCAGAAGTAGCCGGCACATGCGCAGAGGACTGCAGTGAAGCCAAAGAAGGGACGGGTCAACGCATGCGCCGGTCCGTAGTTTGAAATCCAGTGGCACGCGCAGAACTAGCCTGCACATGCGCAGAGGACTGCAGTGAAGCCAAACAAGGGACGGGTCAACGCAGCATCGTCTTTCCTCCAGCAGGCGCGAGATTTGTGAGGGACAGGAGGAGGTAATAATAGGAATGGAGGGCGGGCCAGAGGGGTGAAAGAGGTGTGGATTTCTGGGCACATCGGCAGTAACGCCGCCCCTGGGCACCTTCCGGACCTAATTAGCATAAGTTTTAAATGTCTTTTTTGAAACATCTCGTCGAGGGACTGCACAAATAAAGATGCCATTAGAATTAGGGCACATGAGTCTATAACCTGATCTGAGCAGTCTAAAAGGCTCAGATTAGGTGAAAGACTCCCTTTAAAGGAGCTCTAGCATCGGAAGTCTGTGCCAGGATTGCACAGCCTTGTCCATTTCTTAGTGGACAGAGCTGGTAACAGCAGCGCTGCTCCCATTCACCTCAGTGGGAACAATGCTGCAGTAACCTGCACCATCCACTACACCAGGCATCCTCAAACTGCGGCCCTCCAGCTGTTGTAAAACTACAACTCCCACAATGCCCTGCTGTAGGCTGATACCTGTAGTCTGTTCAGGCATGCTGGGAATTGTAGTTTTGCAACAGCTGGAGGGCCGCAGTTTGAGGATGCCTGCACTACACCTTGGACAGGGCTTTGCTGTGCCGGTGCTAAAGGACAACCATTTTAAATGATATCTTTGCAAATAATACAAATAAAAAACTAATTTTCTTTGGGAATCAAGTAATCTTTGGTAAACTTAACGTGTGCTTTCTGTAAGAAATAGTCAGCACAACTCTGCAAAGAAGGAAGGACTGCCTGGTCATATGATCGCATGGGAATTTCTTTGCAAGTCTGCATTTTCCATATGTAGCTGTGTGAGTAAAATATCAATGAGTAACTGTCATTTACTTGATGAAGCAGAGTAACTTACCAGAAAGCACAGCTCAGTCTACATGTCTGGTTAGGCATCAAAGTTGCATATTGATGTACAGGATCCGAGACGTTTCCCGGCAGACTGGCTCCAAAAGTAAAATGTGAATATGGACGTGGCCTCCAAATTTCTCAGATCTCATATGGACCGAGCACACGTGCAATGTGCTGGAAAAAGTCCATTCAATGGAGGCCATACCTTATAACTCGTCATAGCGGCAGAGTTTGTATTTCAGCACAGTTCAGGGCACTGACAGCAGGGGCAGTAGGGAAATAAAACAGTGATATGGACTCCTTATCTGCCGTAGTACTCATGTATTACTGTAGATAATTGGGGTGACAGACTCCCTTTAAGGTCTTGCTACAGCATTTCAATGAGATTCAAGTCAGAAATTTGACTCAACCACTCCAAAACTCTAAGAGGGAATTTATCAAAGATCAGCGGTTTACGTGTACATTTTTGATTTCCCCTGTGCTTCTGGAGGATGCGCCTAATTTATGACGAGGCACAAGCCTAGATTAAGGCACAATTGCGTTTAAAATGTCATAGACACGGGTGAGTAAGCCAAATGCGCTTGAGCTTTAGGTTGCAAAATGACGTGCCGGACATTCTCCTTTAGGATTTTCTGAGAGTGCAGAAAATTCATGGTTCCATTAATAGCCTACCACCTCTTATCCAATCCAGTACTGAGCCACGCCCCCTGCACTGATCACATGACGGTGACGTCACCCCAGGTCCTTAGTGTTGTCCAAGGTTCGGGTTCATTGAAGAATCCTCTTATGGATTCCAAATGCCGTTATGGTCCGTGGTAGCGGAATCCATAATGTGATTCTTCGATAACCCCAACCCGAACTTTGGACGCCGAACTTAAAATACAAGTTCGCTCAACTCTACTGGTAATGTTTTATGCTGCGGTTTTTCTGCACTAGAATCTGCATGTGTGCTGACACCCTAATTGGTCATCGGCTGCTGCACCTTCCCACTGGACAATCGCAAAGAATGACATGTTGAAAATGGAGTAGAAAACAGAATGCTGATAGAATAAAGCTATTTATTGGTATAAAACACAAGGAAAATCCATAGATAAAAGTCTATATATACGTTCTTATACCTTATGAGCCTTAACTGAGGCAAGTGAGGCCTGTAGTTCTTTAGATGTTCATCTGTGTTCTTTTGTGACCTCCTGGATGAGTCTTCGATGCAGTGAAATTTTGGTAGACCAGCTGCTTCTGGGAAGCTTCTCCACTGTTTCAGATGTTATCCCTTGTGGATAATGGCTCTCACTGTAGTTCCCTGAAGTCCTAGACCCTTAGGCCTGTTTCACACGAGCGAGTTTTCCGTCAGGGTGTGATGTGTGAATCAAATGCATAGCATCCGGACTGAATCCTGACCCATTCATTTCAATGGGCCTGTGCACATAAGTGTCGTTTTTCACGCATCATTTCTGCATTCAGAAAACGTCGCAGCATGTTCTATATTCTGCGTTTTTCACGCAGCTTTGGTTCCGTCGGTGTGAACGGAGCTTTAGTGAAAAACGGATTGCATCTGGATGTAATGTGTTTTTCACTGATGGTTGCTAGGAGATGTAGATTGTTATTCTTCAGGTTTTTTTTCACGTGTGTCAAAAACGCACCAAAACTGATTGCACCCGGGCAGAAAAAACTGAACCACTGAACGCAATTGCAGACAAAACTGACTGAACTTTGCGTGCAAAACCTGAATAGACCCTGAGAGAATCCGTAAGGCTCATGTGAAAAGGGCCTTAGGCCTTGTATTCCTTTTCAGACTGGTAGATTTCAATGACTTTGTTTTGCAGCTGTGTTTCAATTTCTTTAGGACATAACATTATTTGCTGCTTTTTGAGACCTTCAAGCCTACTGGGCATTGGCAGACATGTTCTGTGACCTGTTACCTCTCCTGACATGTCTTTTAGCAGATACTTGCATCCCCCTTGTAATAACAATTTTGGAGCATCTATACTTATGACTAGATGGGCGTTACCATTTGGGGGTTGTCCCTGCCCAGTCTCAGACTGGCAACACTGATTGGATAGTGTCAGACAGTGCAAGGACTCGCCCCAACTGGTAACACCTATCTGGACCTTCATTGCAAACAGCCAATAATTCATATAATTCAGGCAGAAATTGGGAAGGGTTAAAAGACCTTTTCACAGCACTGTATATTAGACTTGAGTCATTAAGGGTAAATGCACAGGTTCAGGATTTATGTGCGGACAATCCGCACTGAAATCTGCATTTTTTCACCACTTCCTAGGTCTTTGGCCAGATAGAGGGTGGACGTTCTGGAATTGGAAGATGGGCATGAGAAGGAGATAATATATAACTGGACAACTACAGTTATTAGCGCAAGAGATCAGCTGATCCAGATCAAGTGGCTGCATCGTATCCATCTAACTCCAGTTAGACTGGAGCGTATTCACAAACTAGATAGTGGGGAACTCTGATCCACATGATCTGGAGTTGTCCAGTTATTGCAGCGTACTGGTTTTGGGTTGGGTTTGCCAGCGGTTTGTTCTCCGGAGAATAGTCTTCTGGGGCTAGTTAACAATCTGATCCAGACCAAACATTCTAGGATGTTATACCAACTCCTTATATTCTATGCCAGGAAAACTATGCTATTAAACTGGAAACCCCCTGACATCCCATCTGTCCTACACTGGATGCAGATCATAGACTCTGCACTGCCGATGTACAGATTAACTTTCTTAGCGAGGGGCAAGCCGGAGAAATTTTAGAAAATTTAGGGGACCTGGCTGGCGGCAAAGACGCTAATTCCTTAGCGGTGGTGTAAACCCGTGGCGCTGTGATGGATGAGTGTGTGAGTGTGTGTTCTTTTTGTCCATTCTCTGAAGAAGTGGTAATGGATTACAGCAGAGACGCGGACTCGGGTCCACATTACGGACGTGTACTGACACAAATATTCTTGTTATGCTGTACAAAATTGCCATGGCTGTATGTTATCGGTGAGATTGACCTGTTCTGAGACTTGTACTGTAAGTCTGTTATTATTTTTTGGAAAAATTAAAATAAAGACTGTTAAAAAAAATAATAATCTGCAGGTGTTCGCAGGGAAATCCGTGCAGTAAAAACACATCAATTGGTGCGGGTTTGCATGAGGATTTGATGCCGATTTTCTGCATGCGGATTTTACTCTCCCTATTGAAGTAAATGACATGCTGCAGATTTTAAAATCCGAGACGGAAAAAAAACGCATCGTGTGCATGAGAATTTCAAATTCTCATAGAATACAATGTACATGACCTACGGTGCGGATTTTCCGCATGCAAATCTGCGCCGAAAATCCGCACGCAATCCTGATCGTGTGCATTTACCCTAGAGGGGTCCGGTCACTGCAAACATTAGTGGCATATCGCTAGGTGGGTCCCACCTCTGAGACCTACACCTATCACTTAAGTAGGGCCATTCTCCATTCACTTATATGGGAGTTCCAAAAATAACTTAATGAGCGCCCTCAGCTATTTTCAAAAGTCTCTTAAAAATGAATGGACTGTGCAAGTGCGGTCAGCACTCCATTCACTTCTGTGGGACTGCTGGAAGCTCAGCTATTTTTGGAACTTGTTCACTTTGGGGGCTCCGTTCTAAAGGTAGGTGAGGATCCCAGAAGTAGGACTCGCACCTACCTATCTATCCACCAGAATTTTTGTAGCACTTTTGACTGACTTTATTGAGCTACATCATTAGTGTAAAACAATACAAAGTTACACCGGGATGTTAAAATCATTAAAACTGCTGCAAAAAAATCTAGATGCAGCCCTTCCCTCCGGTTTTGAGATGTATTGCCAGGAATTCCCCTGCTGTTGTAGCCAGCGTATGTCTTACCATGCTAAAGCTTTTACTGGAAAGAAAGATGAGAGATGACAATGGAGCATGCATGGAATTGCAGTTTCATTCTTACAGAATGGAATTAATGAGAAGTAGTGCAATGTGAAGGCAGTGTTGTGATGGATCCCTTCTGTGATAATTTATGGTGTCTTCTATAGTCACTTCATAATAGCAATTGACTGCAATCTACCCGTTGCGCTAGTCTTCGACGTTGAAAACAGACATTTAGGCACTTCAGGCAGTCTCCACTTTATTATACATGGTGTCCTTAAACTGTATGATCACCCGATGTGAACCCACACTTTTATGTTTTTCTTCTGTTATTGGATTTGCTCTCTCTATGAATGGTAGTCATCTGCGAGCGGCATGTGGGAATCAACTCCTCGGAGCTTCTCTTCCTCTGGTCAACAGGTCCAGGCTATTGCTCTTTGAGTATTACCGATACAACACTTATTTCCAAGTTCTCCGTATGTGAATAGAGGTTTGTGCTTGGCACATAAAAAAATAACTTGTAATGAAGAATGATAAGAAGCCCAAACAAGTGCTCGTAGAAATGTTCGTTCCCTATACTACGCCCAAGGGCCTGCAGATCACCAGACGAACGAGCCATCGGGTGGAGTGATCTTTGGTCACACCTCAATCTTCGTTTCTGGGCAACTGAATTTTTATGAGGACAAGCGATGACAGTATTCATTTGCATTCAGCCCCCAGTCAATACTTTGTAGGACCACCTTCTGCTGCAATTACAGCTGCAAGTCATTTGGGGTATGTCTCTACCGGCTTTCACATCTAGAGCGGAAATTTTTGCTCATTCTTCTTTGCAAAATGTCTCAAGCTCAGTCAGATTGGATGGAGAGCGTCTGTGAACAGCAATTTTTAAGCCTTGCCAGAGATTCTCAATGGGATTTAGGTCTAGACAAGGGATGGGCAAACTGCGGCTCTCCAGCTGTTGCACAACTTTCTGTCGTACGATGATTTAGGTTTCTTTTTGCATCAGTTTGGACCGCAGCTTTCAAGGTAGGTCACAATCTGCACTCAGTAACCAGAAGGTGTCCTGTATCTATTCAGCAATCTGTTCTTTAAAGGGGTTGATCCATCTCACCGTAGAAAGCATACGGAACGTGCCGGGCCGGCCAGCACTCCGCTGTTTCCTTCACCTTCATTGCAAATAGCGTAACACAGAAAGCTAGGCTTTTTTCCGTAAATCAGGAGTTACAGAAGCAGCGTAGCTTGTTCTGCTACATGTAAACGGCCAGATGGGACAGATTTTTACCCTTTAATGTAAATTAATGTAACAGCAAACAGACCTGCATTATGTTCTTAGGGTTAAAGAAGGAAGTCTGTTACCAAGAAATTCACTCATAAACCCAGCACAATGGGGGTCATTTACAAAGACCGGCTTTTTACGCTGGTCTTTCTTCCCCCCTTAGCACTGACGGAGGATGCACCTAATTCACCTGGTCATAAATTAGGTTCATCCTTCTGCTGTGTGTGCCTGTTTTGAAAAACTACTCCACTCCCTACGTAGAGTAGATTTTCGGCTACGTTTACACCCAAAACTGGCGTAAATATAAGTAAATATGCCTGAGCCGATGACGCAGCCCCAACCACGCCCCCATCACTTCCTCGCTACTCCCAAGTGGAGAGGAGGTGTAAAATTGCCCGTGTGACAAGATATTGTCCCACAGGAGTTTAAAAAGTCACAAAAGGAGGCCTTGTGGCTACTTACACCAAAAACGCTCTTAAAAATGTAAGTAAAGGACTCCCAATGGCTTGTAGTTTCAGCTCTTATCTTCTTAGCAATTGAAAATGTAACATTTTGTTCACAACGACAAAGAAATTTGTATACTCACATCAAAGGGATACAAACAGCCAGGAGCCACATAGATCACTATGGGAGAAACCACATTTTACTGGTGTGTAAGGTATTTCACTTTTTTTTCCCAACTTAAAATTTATTATGTTTTATATTTTTTCAATCACACATAAAGTACAGCAAAATGGACGATCCAGATCAGGTGGACCAATGCAGACAATGTATTTCACTTTTGATTAGACATGTCATAGGAGTGATCTTGGAGTACTGACCTCTGAGACCCACAGAGATTCCAAAAAGAAAGGAGTGATAGTTGGGAAAGTCGTGAGTAAAAAAAAAAGACTATGGGGGTTAGTTGGCTTAGTTGCCCATAAGAACCAATCAGAGTGATCCTTTCATTTTCCAAAAGAGCCTTTAAAAAATGAAAGGTGGAATCTCATTTGTTACTATGGGCAAACAAGTCAATTTTCCATAGCAGCAGTTTTGATACATCTCCTCCTTGGTTCCTATTCATCCCTGTGCAACTGGCTGCGCAATCCACTTGGCTCTTGTTTTCAGACTCTCAATAACAATGATTGACAAGTCATAAAAATAAGAAATGAGTGCAGTCCCTAGACAACCCCTTTGAGACTTGCTGTGATTGGCACAACATTTTTATTCTTGAGAAAACAGTTAATTGAATGGATTAATTTTAGTTGTACTTTTATCAAAAGCATCAACTGTGGTTTTTACATTTTTAGATTAGCACCATAAGGGCTTATGCACACAAACATATTTTTTTTCCTTGTCCGTTTTTTTGCAGCCCGTATGCGGAACCATTCACTTCAATGGGGCTGCAAAAACAACTGAAATGACTCCACGTGCATACTTTGTCCGCATGGCCGTGCAACGAAGAAATAGAACATGTCCTATATTGTCCATATTACGGACAAGGATAGGACTGTTCTATTAACAGCTGGCTGTTCTGTTAAGCAAAATGCAGAATGCACAAGGCCAGTCTCTGTGTTTTGCGGATCGGTTGTGTGCATGAGCTATAGGAACGTTAGTGGTAGGTATGCTGTTGTTTAAAAATATGCAGGATGCCCTAAAACACTAAGGGACACATTTATCAACCCCTTTATGCCAGCAAACTGGCCTTAAAAATTCACACAATTTGACGCAAAGGCCCCACTTGTGCAAAATTTTGTGACTTTGTGGGGGTTTTCTGCCCCACCTTTCCCCAAAAATTGGCAGAATGGTGTGGGGAGGGGGCATCGCCAGCTCGGCACATTATTATAATTTGTGCCAGGAAACAACCTTGTTGGTGTTGATTTATAGGCTATGTATACCTTTTATTATCACATTGTACTTATTTAGAGCTAAACATCATTTTTTCAATTGGTCTTTATTAAAAATATGGAATCCTTTTTTCTGTACAGAGCTGACATGCTCTAGCAGCAGCCTGTGGATTTTTTGTCTTTTCCGTCATCTGGGGAGCAGACAGACTCCTTATCTCTGCTCTCTGACATTATAAACACTCATTAAAGCTCAATCCTCATCTTACTAATAAGACTGTGGCTTAAATAAGTGTTTATGACCTCTTAGTAGTTTAGAGATAAGGTTTATTAGATGACAGCACAAAGTGAAAGTACCAGTCACACAGTTAGAAAAACAGTTAGCCTTTTGTGACAGAATGGCTCAAAATTTTTAATAAAGGCCAATTGAAAATCTGATTTTTAGCCAAAAATGAGTAAAATGCAATTATAAACAAAAATTGCCTCCAAAGGTATATATAGCCTTTAAGTTCTGACACACAGGACTGCACAGATACCCCAAAATTATTAAGAAATGTGCGCCTCTAAATAATTGTCTTGCATCTGACGCAGATAGGGGATAAATTTAAGAGTGACGTGTAACACACCGGTCTTAATAAATGTATTTGAACACATATTGGTGACCCTCGGATTTCTGCCAAGGATTCATGCTTTGTCATTGCTGCAGATCTGACAATGGATTAGCTCCATTCAGTGGGGTCTAATCCGTGTGTGGCGTCGAGAAGGAACATAGATTTCAAATTTGTGCCTGGGGGAAAAAAAGCAGCCCTATGAAAAGGATTAGGGATTCGCATAAAACCTCATTAGAATACTGTACGGAGCGAGCAGTATTTGTACAGTATTAGAATGTATTGGCTCTGATGAGACTTTGGGTAATATTCAGAAATAAATTTCTACTGTTAAAAACCTTTTTCCGAACTCTGTTTCGGTTACAAGTGGTACCTTGGAAGTCAAATCACTCATCCCTAATAAGGAACAATGAGACACGGATTTGGCGTGGTTTACATTTCAGCACTATGCCCCGAAATCCGTATAAAATTGAAGCTGTTTGAATGCAGCCTTAGGTTGGCAGCTCAAAAAACTGCATGTGTGATTCAAGGCCTTATGACCTAATGTGGCTGCCTTATGGACGCAACATCCAGACCTCCCACTGTTTTGCTGAACCACACTTAGATCGCCATGCGGTTCTGTTCAGTTTACTAGAACCACCTGCGGTCCGACTTATGCACTCATTTCATAGATGTCTGGAACTGGCTTACAATGACGGCTGTTATCTGATGGGAACAGCGCAGCTTTAATTAGAGCGGCTTGTTTCCTATGATGTGATTTGTACTGAGGACATGTGAAAAACTGGCAATAATGAACGTTTGGAAAAGGGACACAGAATGAAGGAGATTTATAAAAATAGCCCATTGATGTATATAATGATGCTGAGGATCAGCAGGGCCATGATTCATTGTTATAGCATACGAAAAAAGATACCGTTACAACGAATACAAGCAAGCTATGGATGCCCACCTTCATTATGCCAACCGTCTAAGTGCCAGTGTAGCACCGTAAAAATCAAGCAATACCACTTTCTTTAACTGACCCAGTCATAGATTTGTGGCAATATTAGATTATCCAGCTCACCTTTGTACGCATGTGAAATAGCATTATCCCATGAAGATCAGTGCACGGACTGGTGAGATGAGATCCCAGGCGTATCCAAGACAATAAACACGTCCAGCACTTTTCGATTAAAAGGTCTTTGGGAGTCATTAATAAGAGCAGGTGTGCTCGAAACGCGTAGACGATTCTCTGCAGACCCACGTTAGGAGGTTGGGATTCTTTTGCTGCACAAATAATTTTTTTCTACTGTATTCAATAAAGGAACCAAAGAAAAACCTTTTAATCGAAAAGTGCTGGACGGGTTTATAGTCCAGTCATAGATTGGCTAAAGGAGGAGAGTGAACTCCAAAAGCCTTCATACATCAGAAAGAAAAAGTAAAGACAAGAAAGTGATGTTCCTACTGCTTTGTGGGGCCCCTTATGCTTGTAGGGACATAGGCCACTTCTTTTCAGGACATTGGAGGTCATTTATCAAAAACCAGTGTAAAGTAGAACTGGCTTAGTTGCCCATAGCATCCAATCAGATTCCACCTTTCATTATGGACAGCTCCTTTAAAAAATGAAAGGAGGGATCTGATTGGTTGCTATGGGCAACTAAGCCAGTTCTACTTCTAGTTTTAGTGCTTACAAGCCGGTTTACACAGCGGCAGAAGAAGGGAGCATCATCCTATCTGAACTCTGGGGCGGTAGACGCGTGCTTCCTGGTTGCCAGCGCCACTGCACGGATGCCAAGAGAAGTTGCTATATTGCCCTCCCAGTCTCTGCCTCCACGTTCACGAACTCAGTGAGTAGCAAAGGCTGGAGGTCTACTGCAGCGATCTTCATCACATTGTGAGTTCTGAGATTCACTATGGGGCCCCTTGATTTCTATGTATGCCCCTCTATGGGATCACTATGGGGCATTGAAAATATTTTAAAATGTTGGTATATATGTGCAGGGGCAGACTGGCCATAGACCCTACAGGGAAAGTTGCCGGTAGGCCAATGCCCAGAGGACCACCTAAACCCTCATCTTGGCTAAAAGCCAGGTACAAAAAGATCTGATGCTCTCAACATTAATTAATTTAGGCAGTATTTTGTGCTGCACTGTGGTGTCTGGGGCCACTTTAAGTTCCCAGTCCGCCCCTGTATATGGGGAGAATGTACATATGCCTCATATGGGCGTCATGGGGCTTGGTCCTATCAAAACCCACCAACATACTGTTTGAACTTGCAGGCAAGTGCTACCTTAAAAGTGTTGTCATATTACTGCATAAGGGCTCATGTACACGACCCGCAAACAGTGGGTCCGCAAAATACGGGCCCCGGCCGTTCTGGCACCGCATCAGGGATGCAGACCCATTCACTTGAATGGGTCTGCAATCCGGAAGGTCGGTGCGGAACGGAGGCATGGAACCCCATGGAAGCACTACGGAGTTCTTCTGTGGGGTTTCTGTCCTTGCCTCCTCGCAGGACGTCAGATGCAGATCGCGCACCCCATTCAAGCATACGGCAGCCCCACGGTTGGTGCCCGTGCATTGCAGGCCGCAATTTGCGGTTCACAGCACAGACCCGCCCAGCACCTGATCGTGTGCATGAGCCCTAAGGCCGAGTTCACATCTCCGTTAAGCTTTCCGTTCTTCTGATCCGTCAGAAGAACGGGAAAAAAAAACGGATCCTTTATTTCAAGCATTCGTTGTGCTTATTTTGCTTCAGTTCCATAGGAAATCTGTTATTTTTGAAGGGAGAAAAAGTCACCCACAGAGGGAGGTATGTGTGTATTTTGTGCGGTATAAAATCTGTAGCATTTTCTATGAGACTTTCAGCTGCCAGACTTTTAGTGATGATCCAATCGTTAGTGGGTATTGAGAGGTTGTCCAGCTAGGACTGACCCTTCTTGTTTCCATGATTACAACCACCCTGTAATCCATCAGTGGTGGCCATGCTTGCACACTATAGGAAAAAGCGCTGGCCTCTCTAGCTGCCGGGACTGTGGGAGCACATATAAGCACACTTGCGCAGCAGGTCCCGGCCACTTTGTTTCTGTGCTGCAGTGGTGGTCGTAACCATAGAAAAAGTAGTGTATAATGTGATGGTAAAATGAATCCAGCCAGCAAAGGTAGTAATATGGATAATAACAATACATTAGTAAGTGCCTTGTATTAAAGGGGTTCTCCAGGCTCTTCATATTGAGGACCTATCCTCAAGATAGGGGATCAATATCAGATGTCGTAGTTTTATTCCGCCCACCTCACGGCATATTTGCCGTGCTGTGGCCGGACCTCCGACCCACCTCTATTATAGTCAATGGGGCCGTAGCGCACTTCTGGCGGCATGGTGCACTAGCGGCGGAATGGATCCAGCAGTCTACTCCCCTGCCGGAACAGCCTGCCAGAGAAGGAAGCCGCTAGTGTGAAACTAGCCTTAAACAGTGACATAAGCGTCACAGCCTGACCATTACAGAGACCGTCATAGAAATTATGTTTTATTATTAATTTGGTAGTACATACAGTTACAGCGGTCAGTCCCTGATTAGTACGGCCAACATGGCTCCTAAACTCAATGACCAGAGATTTAAATGTATAAATTACAATTGATACGGAATTTTTTCCTACAAAACAATATATCAATCTGCTCATCTCCACCTGCTCTATAACATGCTGTCTGATACTTATCTCCCTTAAAATCTGCCTTACAGAGAGATTCGAGAGACCCCCACATATCAGATCATCCTTTTGGTGTATAGCCAGTCGGTGAATGAAGCGGCACACTTTTTGATATTTTAGTGCAGGAGAGTAGTGTACTACTATGTTCCCTATACCACTCCTTTCCTTGGAATCCTTCACCCCAGTCTTCTGAAAACCTGCATGTAAAGCAAATGCACTACGTAGGGATTTGTTTAGGCCGTATATTTTTTCCTTATCCGCCTCTTTCCCTTTTTTCCCTGCCCGCATCTATGTGTCCGTTCCACCAGCCCGCAAAAAAAGATAGAAGATGTCCTATACTTATATGCAGACAAAGATAGGACATTTCTATAGAAGTGAAAAAAAATGGCAGCATGCACATGGCCGGTATCTGTGTTTTGCGGATACGCTGTTTGTAAACCGCAAAACACATACGGTCGTGTACATGAGGCTTAAGAGGATGGTGAAAAATCGGAAGTTTCATCTCTGACATTAGTGTAGGTATATATTATAAAGAAATCTGGTTCTGTGTTCTGGTTTCTCTCATGTTGTAACCGATTAAGTATGCAAAAAATATGCTCAATAATCTGCCCCGCAGACCGTTTCATCACAACCTTCCTACACACCAGGTTTCACAATTCTTGACTAAACGCTCTTTTCTGAGCTTTAGTCAAACATTTGCTTTGCAAATGAGGTCCCCTCCTGACATTGTGTCTGTGGCCCATGGGGCTGCCGTAAAGCAATTTTCTTAATGCTTTCTAAATGCTGTTAAGAACAGCGGAGACAAGATGGCCGCCCCATCATCATGTTCAGGAAATAGAATAAATAACTCTGCAATCAGAAAATAAAAAGATTTGGTGACACTTTTCCTTTGTTGCGTGTCACCTCCCTGAACACGCCACCAGCACAATACAGGCACTGTTTATGATGGCCTGTATTGTGTGAAACACAGAGAGGAGTTAATAAGGTTGATTTTCAGACTACAGACCACCCCTTAGTGACCACCGATACGCCTTTTTACGGCAGTCACTAAGTGGCCTCAGGCTGGTTCGCCGCATTTTCACGGTGTCCCAGTCTAAGCGCTGCACAGGTCCCCCGTGCCCCGGGGAGTGGGGGATCAGCTCTCACATGAGAGCCACTCTCCTGCTCCAACAGCCCAGACCGGCAGGAGTGCCAATCCAGGCTGTTTATCGCTTTACATGCCGTGGGCAATGGCGCCCGCCACATGTAAGTGGCGACGGAGTACTTTCCTGCAGGCTGTGCGTCTCTGACGCAGCCTGCTGGTCAATGCCAGTAAAGCGCTCACATTAAAATGCAATGCACTATAGTGCGTTGTATTTTAAAATCAGTCAGAATGTTTTAATGCATTAAGTGGTAAAAAAAAAATTTTTAAACTTGTTTATTAAATAAAATAAAAATTCTGAAAAAAAATACACTTTTTTTCCATTGAAAATACGTTTCTCAATGAAAGAAATTGCAAAAAAAAAAACCCTCCCCTGTATTTTTGGTATCGCCACATTCGTAATGACCCGCAGTACATAAACATCATGTAACTTATCCCCTGTGGTAAACGCTGTAAATTTTAGTTTTTTTTTAAATGACAGAATTGCTCATTAATTCTTAGTTGCCACAAAAAACATTAACAAGCAATCAATAACAATCAATCAACAGCGTAATTTATTCCAAAATGATACCAATGAAAACTACAAGTCGTCCCGCAAAAATCAAACCCCACACAACTCCAAAGAAAGAATAATAAAGTTATGGGTCTTGGGAATCGGCGATGGAAAAAGATTTTCTTCCTTTTAAAAAAAAAGGGGTTTTATTGAACAAAAGTAGTAAACCAGAGAATAAAAATATTGTTATTTATACCAAAAAAATTAACGCCGCAAAATTTCTACCGTAAAAACTCAGTGGCTGCATTGCTGTTTTACCCATCTCCCTCCCAGAAAGAGTTAAAAAAAAAGTTAATCAAAAAGTTATGTGTACCCCAAAATGGCTCCATTAAAAACTACAACTTGTCCTCCAAAAAACCAAGCTCTCTTACCCTAAGTTCACACCTGAGCGTTTTACAGCGCGTTCAAACGCGATGTAAAATGCTCAAGACATGAAAACCAATGCTTTCCTATGGCCCTGGTTCTCACTTGAGCGTTTTACAGCGCGTTTGAACGCGCTGTAAAACGCCCGACGCATAAACAAGTACTTGAGCTTTTTTTGGGGCGTTTGTCGCGCGTTTTGTGATTGACACCACAGTAGTTTCCTATTTGCAAAACGCGCTGAAATACGCGCAACAAAAACGCGCGTAAAAAAAACGCGCATTTTAGAACGCTCAGGTCTGAACCCAGGGTTACAGCTATATAGATGGAAAAATAAAAAAAGTTATAGCTCTTAGAAGGCAACGATGAAAAAAGAAAGAAAAACGCTTGGTCAGTAAGGCACAAAACGGGCTGGTCACTAAGGGGTTAACAGTGTTAAGAACATAGTGCCTGCAGAGAAGCACTTGGGACTGTCCCATCTTCTGCCCTAATTGCCAGCCTGGCAGAGATATTGGTAATTACATTTTATTAGGGAAGTGTTCATTATTTAGTCCCTTAATATAAATGTAAATTGGCTTCAAGGTGGAGCTTCCCTAAAGGGATTGTCTATAAGAATAAAATGTTCCTATCCTGGAAGTTCTTTACCAATATGAAGTAATTTGCGCTGGTAGGATAGTTTTATTTTTATACCCTTGGAGATCCCCTTTAAATCGGCACTACAGCTCAGCAAAACTCTTCTGTTCCTTGTTGTCTTTTAAATCCTACAATTCCAGAAGTCGTAGTTCCCACTAGTATAGTGCTGGCCCTCTACCCTCCGGGGTCCTGGTGCATCGTGAGGGAGGTCACCGGATCTCCTCAAGGACATGCAGATATGGTGGTGACACATGGGTGTAGGTGTCCGGTAAACAATGGGATAAAGAAATCGTAGACCGTCTGATGGTCTCTGCAGTCACAGTACTGACTAATGATGTAACCATTACCAATATAATATATTTTTGCTTTGCTTGAAACCATCGCAAGGTATTTTGTCGTCTTCAGCAGCCTAGGCTACCGGTTTGAGACATCAGCTGGTTCAGTATGGCCGACTGCCAATAATATCATATTATACCTATGGTTTCCTCTCCTAAACCTCAAAAACCATAAGATGACATGGCATGAGTAATAGTATCCTCCGTCACTGCAGGCGCCTGTACTTGTATCATCTTTATGTGTCCTGTGCATTTGCTCTCTGCCATCAAATA
The DNA here is from genome assembly GCA_033119425.1 of Bufotes viridis. NCBI lineage: Eukaryota > Metazoa > Chordata > Amphibia > Anura > Bufonidae > Bufotes > Bufotes viridis. The sequence goes on along the minus strand of CM065594.1, from coordinate 76,517,953 downwards.
ATATCAGTGCCATGGGCCAATTTCCTGGTAGGCCATTGCCCAGAGGGCCACCTAAGCCCTCCTCTTGGTTGCCAGCCAGGTACATAATGATTTGATTTCGTCAACCTATCTGGTTATGCTGAGGCAGTATTTTGTGCTCCACAGTTGTATTTGGTTCTGCTAGGACAGTATTTTGTTCTGCACTATGGTATTGCTGGACCCGCCTTCTGTTTATTTGGACCCCCTACAACGTGGGGCCACTTTTATTTTTTTTCCAAGGCCACTTTAAGTTCCCAGTCTTCCCCTCGTTGCTGCAACACATGTCTTTAAAATAATCCATCAATACCAGATCAAATCAACCCACAACCCTGGTGCAGTGCCAGCACCAGAACTACAGAGCTTTGTCCATTGTGTAGTATACAGAGCTGGTAACTGCAACTCTGCCCCCATTCACTTCAATGGGAGTTGCCCTGCAGTCACCAGCTCCAACCACTACATAATGGACAGAGTTTTGTAGTTCTGGTGCCAGCTTCCGGCACAGGAGCTACCCCAAAACAGCTGATTGGTGGGGGTGCCTGGTGTCAGACCACTTCTGATCTGATATTGTTGGTCTATTTAGAATACCCCTTTAATGTTGTTTGCAGCTCCACAGTTCTGTGTTGGTTATTTTCTTAGTACATCTTGGTAATGGTTGCAGGGTTGCTTTTATGATACAGAGCTCCAAGTCCTCTGCATCAACATAGATTCAAAGCATTTTATTCTGACTACCTGTAGTCACCACTAGAGGGAGCCTATGGTATTACCGCATACTGTTGTTAATTGAACCCAACAACTAGCTTTTTTGCCTACAATAACCAACCAGAATCCCTTTTTTTATATATATATATATTACTAAAATGAGATCCTGCAATCTTACTAAGGCCTCTTTCACACTAGCATTGTGAGCATCCAGCGTGCACTTCCGTCGCCGTAAATGCCCGCTGGATCCGTCACAACGCAACACACCTGAAAGCATTTGAAAGACTGATCAGGACGCTACTAAAGTCCCGGCTGCCATGAATAAGTAGTGGGGAGCAGTGGAGAAGCTACTTACTGTCCGTGCGGCTCCCGGGCCGCTCCACAATGACGTCACAGCGCCCCCGACGTCGCATGGATCACATGATCGCATGGATCACGTGATCCATGCTACATAGGGGCTCTGTGACGTTATTGTGGAGCACCCCGGAAGCCGCACGGACGGTAAGTAGCTTCTCCACTGCTCCCCACTACTTTTCCATGGCAGCCAGGACTTTAGTAGCGTCCTGGCTGCTATGGTTACCATTCAGAAAGCTAAACGTCGGATCCGGATTAGCTTAAACGTTTAGCTTAAAGTCGGATCCGGATTAATGCTTTTCAATGAGCAATAATTCCGGACCCGTCCTTGCAGCATGCCTTCGTTTTTTTGGGCCGGAGGAAAATCTGCAGCATGCTGCGGATTTCTCAAGGGCAAATAAACGTTTGAATACTGAACTGAAGACATCCTGATGCATCCTGAACGGATTTCTTTCCATTTAGAATGCATTGGGATAGCCCTGATCAGTATCTTTCCGTCTTAGAGCCCTGAGGACGGAACTCTAGGACGGAAAGGAAAAACGCAAGTGTGAAAGAGGCCTTAGTAGGGGAGAGATGGAAGAGAGTATGGCTGTAGGTTATATAGTCTGTAGTCTGTCTGTACTTAAAGGATTATTCCCACCTCAGACACTTTCTGATAGATATGGGTCCCACTTCTGGAAACTGCTCTTTCCTGTAAAAGTCCCCCCGACCTCCTCCAGCCTGAATGTGACAACCAGAGGTGGTCGGGACTACAGAAACAGCCAAATGGGTTGTGCTAAACATTTTCCATAACTCTCATACAAGTGAATAGAAATGACAAAAACATCATAACACAAAGGCCCCTTTCACACGGGCGAGTTTTCCGCGCGGGTGCATTGCGTGATGTGAACGCATTGCACCCGCACTGAATCCTGACCCATTCATTTCAATGGGTCTGTGTACATGAGCGTTTTTTTTCACGCATTACTTGTGCGTTGCGTGAAAATCGCAGCATGTTCTATATTCTGCGTTTTTCACGCAGCCCTAGCCCCATAGAAGTGAATGGGGCTGCGTGAAAAATGCATTGCATCCGCAAGCAGGTGCGGGTGCGTTGCGTTTTTCACTGACTGATGGTTGCTAGGAAATGTTGTTTGTAAACCTTCAGTTTTTTATCACGCGCGTGAAAAACGCATCAAAACGCATTGCACCCGCGCGGAAAAAACTGAACAACTAAACGCAATCGCAGGCAAAACTGAATGGCTTTGCCTGTGAAATCGCACAGTTTTCCCTGAACGCATCCGCAACGCATCCGGACCTAATCCGGACACGCTCGTGTGAAAGAGGCCAAAGAGCTTCGCTGTTTACTTCTGAAATGTGGAAATAGAATAGCTCGACTGTCTCAGCAAATGCGGCCACTATTAGGTGCTGCAAACAAATGGGATGGGGTCAGGGGGCATACTATAGATAGGTATGGGTCCCAGGCGTAGGACACCCATGTATGAGAAATGTATGGTATCTCCTGTGGATATTGCCATAGGGTACTTTCACACTAGCGTTTTGGATTCCATTTGTGAGATCCGTTTCAGCGCTCTCACAAACGGTCCAAAACGGATCAGTTAAGCCCCAATGCATTCTGAATGGATAAGGATCCGTTCAGAATGCATCAGTTCGGCTCCGTTCCGCCTCTATTCCGTTTTGGAGACGGACACCAAAACGCAGCTTGCAGCATTTTGGTGTCCGTCTGAAGAGGCGGAGCCTAGCGGATCCGTTTTTAATTACAATGTAAGTCAATGGGGACGGATCCGCTTTTAATGACACAATATGGTGCATTTGAAAATGGATCCGTCCCCCATTGACTTTCAGCCGATCAGCTGTATGTAGTGATGGTGCACGCAGTGCACACGTCGCATTTCCCTTCTCTCTTCCTGCTCGCCATAGACATAGCAGTGGCAAGCAGAAAGAGCGACAGGAGACGGCACTCGCGCACTGCGGGCGCCTCCCCTTCATACAGCTGATCGGCGGGGGTACCAGGTGTCGGACCCTCGCATATCTGATATTGATGACCTATCCCGAGGATAGGTCATCAATATTAAAAGCCCGGAGAACCCCTTTAAAAAAAATATGATCACTTGGGCTCAGTTTCTCTGTATATATGGGACATTGCCATAAAAGTTGGTAGAAGGATCCGGGTTCCAGGCCACATTTGGACTCAATACCACTCCTCCCTGGGCTGTCCACTCTAGGCATAGCCAGATAGGCCTGCTAAGTGAAATGCAATTGGGTAGCCTACTGGGACTCGGGGACCGTGTGTAGGACTGCCAAAATATCTTTGGAATCAACTTTGGAGATTTAAAAAATAACCCTAATTCTCTATACTGCCGATCTGTTGTTTTTTTAACCTCGCTTACATTTTATAGCATAAAGTATTCCAGCAGATAAAGAGACTTGTAGGTTTCACAAAATATTGTTTTAGCAAAATGCATGCCATTAAATATGAATTAGACAGTATAAATAATAGAGAAGAGATAGAACATTTATTATGGAGTGTGAAATAAAATGTTCACTATTAAAGCAAAAGTAACAGTACGCACAACAAAAGACATATGTTGTACCCTGAAGCCTGGGGGCCTCACTGGCCTTGCCAGCTATGAGCATTGTAAAGCGCAAGATTAATAACTGATGGAAAATAGGAGATGGATATCACTGCAGGCTATATGTCACTGTTAGCTGTATGGTCATTGTGTCTGCGCAGCTACAGGCTTTAATACATTTTTTTTTTTGCTTTTTATTGTTTTCCTGTGCTAGTTGAGCTTTCTCCGTGAAGTAAGATATTCCTTTAACGGGGCTGTGCCACAGGAAAGAAGATAACTAGCTAGTTGCTGGGAATTTGACTGCTAGGACCACTACCGATTCCCAGAGTGGGTGTCCCATAACCCCTATCTGAAGGAGCGATAGATCAGTCATGCGCCCTGTTGCTCCATCTTTAGCCAAGTACATCGATTGGCACGCCCGTAGAGAAGGAATGGAGTGGCATTACGCATGCCTAACTTGCTGCTCCATCAGATGGGTGAAACAGGAGCCCCGTTCTTGGGATCAGTGGGTATAACTTGCTAAGTTGGCACAACCCCTTCAACTATGTAAGAATGTACCTTTTTTCCAAATAAAAATCCAAATGGGCATTGGACAGCATGGTAGGTCAGCGGTGAGCACTGTTGCCTTGCAATGCTGGGGTCCTGGGTTTGTGTGCGTTTCCTCCCATCCTCCAAAAACATACTAGTAGAATAATTTGGAATTTATATTGCGTTCCAATGGGGATAGGAACCAGTATAAGTGATGGCAGTCTCTGTAGAGTGCTGCAGAATATGTTGGCGATATATAAATAAAATAATGTTGGCTATCCGATTCTGGGAACACCCATTTTTCATATAAGTGGCAAAAACAGCCTTACATGCCATTGCATTAGTAAGGCTGAGTTCACACTTCAGTTATTTGGTCAGTTATTTCTATCAGTTATTGCGAGCCAAAACCAGGTACAGGTCAAAAACACAGAATGGGTCCAAATATTTCCATTATACCTTATATTTGAGTAAGCTTCAAATAACTGACCAAATAACTTAAGTGTGACCTCAGCCTTAGGGTACTTTTACACTTGCGGCAGGACGGATCTGGCAGGCTCCATCCCCATTGACTATAATGGGGAGGGGGGCGGAGCTACGGCGCAGCACGGCAGTGCACGGCAAAGATCGCCGGACTGAAAAGTCGGACATGCAGGACTTTTAGTCCAGCGATCTCCGGCTGTGCACTGCCGTACTGCGCCGTAGCTCCATAGTAGCTTATAGTCAATGGGGACGGAGCGGCAGCACGGCAGTGCACGGGCACTTGCAGCAGGACGGATCCTGCCGCAAGTGTAAAAGTACCCTCTATCTCATTGCATTCCACCCATCTATGCTGTGGTACAGGATGTGGCCACGGCACTACATCTGCAATAGCCCTCTATCATGCAGATGGGACAACCCAAAATGACAGGCTAGATTGTAAGTCTTTTCTCCTGTGTGTGTGTTTTTATATTCATTAGATACTAGTCAGAAGTGGTTAAAAGTAAAAAAAAAAAGAATCATTACTCACCTCAACTAATCCACCATACTGCCATTCTGATGCTGCTCAGGTTCCCGCTGATCTTCACTTCTTGGTCCTGGCTCAACATTCTGTATGTAAAAGCTGGGAAAGGCACACTCCGTCTGTGAGTGAGGCTGATCACTGCTATGGCCAGTAACTCGCCAAGCGGGTCATTTCTGGCATGTCGAGCCGGGTCCAGGAAATGAAGTGAAGTGTAGCGGGAACCTGAACGGCAGCAGTGGAGGGGAGTAATGATTTTATTTTTAATCTTAAAAAAAAAACATTTTTCCTTGAATCCATTTAATATGTTCTATTTTTGGTTAAAGGGAACTTGTTATCCACTTTAAGCTGCTCTTAGGCGGCTTCCACTCTACCAACCAAGTATAGTATAATAGGTACAACTATGTTATTACTGTTCTTGTAGTAATGAATTGGAATTATTAATTATGAAGATCCCCAAATTTAGAGCGAACACTAATTAGGCTTAAAGAGGTTTTCTGATATTTTAATACTGATGACCTATCCTCTGAATAGGTCATTAGTATGTGACATTAGTATCCTGAGGATAGGTCATCGGTATTAAAATCTCGGGCAACCCTTTTAATAAAAAAGAAATAATAGGACAAATTAGCTTATTACCCCCCCATGATTCTTTAGCCACTTGATCAAATACTTGCTGCTTTCTGTAATCTTAATTCCTTTTAAAGGTAACCTGCCATCACCTGTGTTACTCTCACTAAGGGCAACATAAAGTTGTCACAGACACGCTGATTTCATGTGCTTAAATGTAAGTGGTTGCCAGAATCATCATCGTAACTATTGCAACCCGAACTTGGAAAAGAGTCATAGCCGCCTGAGAAGAGTCATGCTTATTGATGATCTCCTGCATAATTTCTCCCACCGGCTGATGATCGACAGTCTTTTCCTTAGGCCTTATTCAGACGTCAGTGAATCACAGACATGTGCTGTCCGTGTTCTCCATGTACAGCACACGTACCCATTGGTATCCGTCATTTACCAAGGTCCTGGGTTACTCCACGGAAGCACACCCTATTTTTGTCTGTTTATGGCTCCATCGCGCCCCATTATAGTCAATGGCGTCCATAGTTCGTCTTTGTTTCACTGACCACTGGTGGGAGATCTTCTTCAAATTCATTTTCAGCTGAGCAATGTCCATGGAATACGGATGACACACGGAGGGCAAAAAAGGACACACAGACCAAACATTATTATGGATGAACCATGGACCATCTTGTCACTGATGTCATCATGGACACGAACATGTGAATGAGGCCTTTGTTTTCTTTCTAGAAGAGAAATGGCAATCATCAGTTGGTGGGTGGGGAGAGCAGAAGCTCATGAATAACCTTGACTCCTCTCAGGCGACTGAGACTCTTTTTTTCTAGGCTCGGGCTACAATGATTACGATGCTGATTTTCGGAAACCTCTTACTTTTAGCTCATGGATGACACACCGCTGAAATCTGCTTGTTTTTTGTCACTATTTATGTTGCCCTCACATAAAGTTGATTAACTGATTCCCTTTAACTGGAAGTAAAATTACACAGAAAGCAGCAAGTCTTTGGACAAGTGACGAAAGATTAACAAGCTAATCTATCCTGAGGTACTGTACTCACGGTCAGTGACCACTTGTTGATGTTCCCGTGGTTGGGTGTCAGTCAGGAAATCTTGAGTATATAGAATTGCATTATTTGGCACCAGCCATAGAAAAAAATTGAAAGTTCTTCTAGTAATAACAATGAACTCCAGTCCACCTGGAAGCATTAGTAATAGTGTAGAAAGCCAGCTGCAGGACATGTTTAACTTCCATATTACAACCAATGACCATATTACACAAGGAAGAATGAAGCTTGCTTATCCATTTCAGACCGTGTTCTTAAAGGGCTTTTCCCACAAAGAAGACTTATCCCCTATACACAGGATAGGGGGTTAGGGGAACATGTCTGATTACTGGAGGTCTCACTGCTTGGATTCCTGGTGATTAGTGTTGAGCGAACTTGTGTTTTCAAGTTCCGCGTACAAAGTTCGGGTTATCAAAGAACTCTTTTATGGATTCCGCTACCGTGGACCATAACTTATGGTCCGCGGTAGCGGAATACATAACGGAATTCTTTGATAACCCGAACCTTGTACGCCGAATTTAAAACCACAAGTTCGTTCAACACTACTGGTATTAATACCCCCAATGTGAGATAGGTGTGGATCCCACCTCTGGGACCCACACCTATCTTTAGAATGGGGCCACCAAAGTAAACGAGTTTGTACTGCGCAAACATGGTCACCTTCCATTTATTTCTATAGGAGTGCCAAAAATAGCCAAGCGACAGTCGGGTAGTTTGTTAAATCATAATTTCTTAGATTAATATTAAACATTTAATTTCACAGCCTGAGCCTAGATACTAACTCAGCCACTGCCCAATAATGCTGTTGAGGGGCCCGTGACAATAAAATCTTTTAGTCCTCCTTCCACACGGGCCCCTTCTGAGTTTGGAACCCATTCCAGCCACTTCCCCTGCTTCTCCTATAGTTACGCCCCTGGTTGGTGGTGGTGCTTCATATGGACCCCACTTCTGACTATCATTGTGACTATGAGGGTTTTTACTACACATTCTGATGTATTGGGAATTTGGAAACTACATCTTAAATAAACTGTGTATCCACAGAATATGCTCAAGATAATCTGCTTACAATGAAATTTACCCCAGCATGCCCGAGGGGAATTTCTGTTTGTTAGCTCCATTCCGGACAGGTATTATTGTGATCACAAATCTGAATTATGTTTTATTGCCAATCCATTTAATGCTGACAATAGCTCATGCAGTTGTAGCAGACTTTCCCCCATCTAGGAACCCACCTAAACTTGATATTTCAATTTCAGTCTGCAGCACTATCATAACTCCTGTGCAACATGCCCGCTGTCTTGGGGCCACTTTTGACTCGGATCTTTCCTTTGTTCCCCATATTCAATCACTTACGCGCTCTTGTTGTCTGCACCACAAGAATAGCGCCAGAATCTGCCCTTTTCTTACAGTGGAAACGGCAAAAACTCTTGTTTCCTTGCTTCATTCTCGTCTTGACTACTGCAACGCGTTACTAATCGGTCTCCCTCTCACTAAACTCTACCCCCTTTAGACAGTCCTAAATGCTGCAGCCAGGCTAATCTATCTGTCCACCCGCTATACTGATGCTAGTAGCCTGTGCCAGTCGCTTCACTGGTTGACCATCCACCACAGAATACAGTTCTAACTTCTCACCCACAAAGCTCTCCACACCTCCTTAATCTCCTCCCTCATTTCCGTCTACCACCCTACTCATGCTCTCCGTTCTGTTAGTGACCTAAGATTAAAATCCTCCATAATTCCTACTTCTCACTCCCATCTTCAAGACTTTTCTCGAGCTGCACCTACTCTCTGGTATGCTTTGCCCCAAGATATCAGGTCAATCCCCAACTTCTCCACCTTCAAACGTGCCTTAAAAACACATCTTTTCAGGCAGGCTTATTAAGCTTCCTAAACTGAGTGTTCCCCGAATAACCCCTCCCCCACCAACTCCTCAGGCCTGAACTCGATCTTTGAACAGTGCCACACCCTACGCCGCTGCTTTCAGTACACTAAGGTCTTCGCTACTACAGATCACAATCAACTACCTTTTGTGTCACCCCCAACTCCTCATAGATTGTAAGCTCTTGCGAGCAAGGCCCTCACTCCGCAGTCTTTCAGTTGTATATTAGCCAGTTACATTGTGATGTCTTTTTTGTTTTGTTCATGAACCCTCTGAATTTGTAAAGCACAGCGGAATATGGTGTCGTTTTATATAAGTAAATATTATTATTATTATTATTATGTAGCAACTTTTCTATGGTCAAGGTACTTAGATCAATGTCTCAGTCTCAACCTCTGGTCTTTACCAGGTCGGTATTTTTCAAATCACATTAGGCACAGTTATGAGTTCTGCCATAACGGGTCCTAGTAAATGTTGAATTTAACTTGCCTTTATATGTATATACCCATGAGGACAACCTGTTAGGCCAGCAGCACAAATTATTGATGTCCACCAATGGATTATATCTACAGTGGATATAAAAAGTCTACACACCCCTGTTAAAATGTCAGGTTTCTGTGCTGTAAAAAAATTAGACAAAGATAAATAATTTCAGAATTTTTTCCACCTTTAATGTGACCTATAAACTGTACCACTCAATTAAAAAACTAAATCTTTTAGGTGAAGGGAAGAAAAAACAAAAACTAAAATAATGTGGGGATGTAGCTGTGTTCAGAATTAAGTAATCACATTCAAAATCATGTTAAATAGGAGTCACCATACACCTACCATCATTTACATTGCCTCTGATTAACCCCAAATAAAGTTCAGCTGCTCTAGTTGGTCTTTCCTGAAATTTTCTTAGTTGCATCCCACAGCAAAAGCAATGGTCCACAGAGAGCTTCCAAATCCAAAGCATCAGAGGGATCTCATTGTTAAAAGGTATCAGTCAGGAGAAGAGTACAAAAGAATTTCCAAGGCATTAGATTTACCATGGAACACAGTGAAGACAGTCATCATCAAGTGGAGAAAATATGGCACAACAGTGACATTACCAAGAACTGGACGTCCCTCCAACATTGATCAAAAGACGAGAAGATAACTGGTAGATTACCAAGGGGCCTACAGAAACATAAAGGAGCTGCAGGAATATCTGGCAAGTACTGGCTGTGTGGTACATGTGACAACAATCTCCCTTATTCTTCATAAGTCTGGGCTATGGGATAGAGTGGAAGACGAAAGCCTTTTCTTACGAAGAAAAACATCCAAGCCAAGCTACATTCTGCAAAAACACATCTGAAGTCTCCCAAAAGCAAGTGGGAAAAGGTGTTATAGCCACTTTTTGGCCATAATTTCAAAAGATATGTTTGGCACAAACACAACACTGCACATCACCAAAAGAACACCATCCCCACAGTGAAGCATGGTGGGGGCAGCATCATGCTTTGGAGCGGTTTTTCTTGAGCTGGAACTGGGGCCTTGGGGGCCTGGGGAATTATGAACAGTTCCAAATACCAGTCAATATTGGCACAAAACCTTCAGGCTTCTACTAGAAAGCTGAACATGAAGAGGAACTTCATCTTTCAGCTAACAATAACCCAAAGAATACATCCAAATCAACAAAGGAATGGCTTCACCAGAAGAAGATTAACGTTTTGGAATGGCCCAGACGTGAATCCGATTGAAAATCTGTGGGGTGATCTGAAAAGGGCTGTGCACAAGAGACGCCCACACAATCGGACAGATTTGGAGTGTTTTTGCAAAGAAGAGTGGGCAAATCTTGCCAAGTCAAAATGTGCCATTCTGATAGACTCATACTCAAAAAGACTGAGTGCTGTAATAAAATCAAAAGGTGCTTCAACAAAGTATTATTTTAAAGGTGTGCACACTTATGCAACCATATCATTTTATTTTTATATTTTTTTCTTCCCTCTACCTAAAAAAAGATTTCAGTTTGTTTTTCAATTGAGTTCTACAGTTTATATGTCACATTAAAGATGGAAAAGTTCTGAAATTATTTATCTTTGTCTCATTTTTTTACACCACAGAAAACTGACATTCCTGTGTACACTTTTTATATCCACTGTATACATTTGGTGCAAGGCACTTAAACAGTCATTGTTTCCTGGACTACGTAACAAGCAAGAAAAAGATGGCAGCCCTCCAGATGTAGAAAACAATGTTCAGTATTTTATTCACATGAACGGTGACACAATTTAAACTCCATTTTGAGACTTTCTTAAGCCCTCCAAAAGAGTCATAATAGGGTCAAAACGTTGCCACTGTTCATGTGAACTGTATTTTCCACATCCAGAGTCCTGTGGTCTTTTCTAGTCTTAGAAGACAGCCAATGCAAAGAAAGTCACCCACTCAGGAGGATTAAGCACAACTGGTTGTTACATGGTTGCCCATTTATTTGAATGGATACTATGGTGACCATTTATCAAGACCGGCATGTTCTTCACTGGTTTTGATTTCCCCTGCGCAGCCGGAAGACACACCTAATTTATGCCGATGCACAGGCCTCATCATAGATTTTGCACATCCTCCAGCAGGCCGTGCACCAGACTGAAAGCTACAGCAGCCTCCTAGCCGTTGTAGATTTCTCTCTTCTTTCCCGGCAGATCCTCTTGAGCTGTCAGGTTGGATGGGGACAGTCAGTGGACAGCCATTTTCAGATCTCTCCAGAGATATTTGATTGGGTTGAAGTCAGGTCTCTGGCTGGGCCACTCAAGGAACTTAACAGAGTTGTCCCTAAGCCTTGTTTTGGCTGTTTGCTTAAAGTCATTTTCTTGCTCGAAGGAGAACCTTCAGCCCACTCTGAGGTCCAGAGCACTCTGGATAAGGTTTTCATTAATGTTAAGAATGTCTCTGTACTTTGCTCTCTTTAGCTTTCCCTCAGCCATGACCAGTCTCCCTATCCCAGTCTCCGAAAAACACCCCCACACCATGATGCTGCCACCACTTTGCTTTACTGTAGGGATGGTATTGGGCAGGTGATGAGCAGTGCCTGGTTTCCTCCAGACATAATGCTTAGACTTGAGGCCAAAAAGTTCGATCTTGGTTTCATCAGACCAGAGAATCTTGTTTCTCACAGTCTGAGAATCCTTTAGGTACTTTTTTTTGCAAACTCCAGGTGGGCTTTCTTATATCATTTACTGAGGAGAGTCTTCTTTCTGGCCACCCTGCCATAAAACTCAGATTGAAGGAGTGCTGCAGTAATGGTTGACCTTCCGAAAGTTTTTCCTATCTACACACATAATCTTTGGAGCTCAGCCAAAGTGGCCATTGGGTTCTTGGTCACCTCTCTTACCCAGGCCCTGCTCCCTCAATTACTTGTTCCAAACTTCTTCCAGTTAAGCATTATGGAGGCCACTGTGCTCTTGGGAACTTTCAGTGCAGCAGAATTTTTTGTATACTTCTCCAGATCTGTGCCTCCACACAGTCCTGTCTCTGAGCACTACAGGCAGTCCTTTACTCCTCATGGCTTGGCTTTTGCTCTGATATGCATTGTCAGCTGTGTAACCTTATATAGACAATCAGCTAAATTTACCACAGGTGGACTCCAATCAAGGTGTAGAAATATCTGACAGATGATCAAGCGAAATTGGAGGCCCCCAGAGCTCAATTTCAAGTGTCATGGCAAAGGGTCTGAATACTTACGTCCATGCAAAATTGTTGTTTTTCTTTTTAATAAATTTGTAAAAAAAAAAATCTAAAATCCTCCTTTCATGTTCTCATTATATAGTATTGAGTGTAGATTGATAGGGGAAAATGTGAGTTTTTATTTTAATTAGAGCACAAAGCCGAAACGTAACAAAGTATGAAAAAAGAAACGGCCTGAAGACTTTCTGAATGCAGTATACAGCTCCATCCTTTCCCAGATTGCATAGCTTCACAAAATGTAAACTTATGAATCCAAACTATTACTGTAAATATTTTAGTTCGATAGTAAATCTTTACAAAAGACAGAACAAACAAGACGCATACAATTCTGCAGGCACTGAAGGCTCACATTCCCCAACTAGTGCTAACTCTGTATAGCTCTTGGGTGATTTGCATTCTGGGGCATATGTTTACACCAGGTTTGTATCTGACGTATGTAAATCTCTCTCCATTATAAGGCCCCTTTCAAACAGGTTATATTTGCATCTGGGTGCCGGGTTTAGTACGGACAGCACCCAGACTGAACACTGGGCGATTTCGTGCGCAGACCGGTAGTCGCAACATGTTATGTTGGATCAATTTTCCCACAAAACTCACTCATTAAAATGAATAGATCTGCAGGAAATACGAATTGAACACAGACTCCATCTGCACGTGGTCTGTTTAAAAACCGGTATTTCTTGCCGGTGCACAGACAGGTTTCATATCGCTCCTCTGAAAGGGGCCTCGGCGTAATGTGTAAGGGAAAATTCACTGGAATCACCTGCAACAAATCCAAATACCCATTAATTACTTACTTCTTTTGCTGTGGATCTGCAGTGAATTTCACCTTGTGCTTCGCAAAGAGTGAAATCTGTGCTGCAGGTTAAATTATGCCGTGGATTATTTGTTTTTTTTGCAGGGAGTGGATGAGAGTTCATACAATCTTATCCACATTACTGCTACTGTAAAAGGCTGTGGATTTGCCAAATGTAAATCCACGGAGTCAAATTTGCCGCACGTCAGTCCCGTGTCGACATACCCAAGGAGATTACAGCTAAGGTGTAAAAGGGATACTTCCATCTCCCTTCAATCTCGAGAATTAATGGGACTGCAAGAAAGCTCCATTTAAATGAACAAGGCTGTGAGGCAGTTCTGTCGTCAGCCGGCGGCAGGAAAAACTAGTAGGGAGCATTGGGAGCCCCTATCGATCAGAAAGTGTAGAGAATAAACATGGATTGCAAATCCACATGCTATGCATTGATCAGTTGCTTCTAGGCATTATTTAAAAGCACACATACAAGACTCTGTATACATTTTGATTATAAGGAATAGGCCCACTCAATTAGGCCTTTTTTGGGTGGGTCCCTACACTAATTTGGCATTGTGACACATGGTGGCTACTGCCACCGCAACCCAACAGCATCCCTGTTGCCAGGCCATGCCTCCTTGGCACTGGGACACACCAACCCACAAATACAGCTCTACAGCAGCAACAGCCACTATACAGCATTGAAGCATTTGAACAGTGGTGCTGTTGGGCTGCTGGGTCTTACCTCTTGCAGTTGCAGCGTATGCCATATGGTGTTACACCAAATCAGTGAAGGAACCCACTTGAAAGAGGCCACTGTGACATATTGAGTGGGCCTATAGGGCAGCATGATGGCTCAGTGGTTAGCACTGGTGCCTTGTACCGCTGGGGTCCTAGATTCGAAACCGACCAAGGACAATATCTGAATGGAGTTTGTGTGTTGTCAGTGGGGTTCCTCTGGGTACTCCATTTTCCTCCCACTCGCCAAAGTCATACGGATAGGGAACTTAGATTGTGAGTCCCATTATGGACAGCAAGCAATGATAATGTCTGTAAAGCGCTGCTGTATATGTCAGCGTTATATACGTTGTTATTAAAATAAAATGATACATTTGATCAGGCGTAGGAAAGGTCTAAATGTAAGACGGCAAGAAAGCTGTCTTACATTTACAACTGGCTCTGGATGCGCCAAAGTTATGAAGAGGCCGTCGCCTCTTCATTTTTATGTCTAGAGCCCCTATATCTTTTTATGTCTAGGGCGTTTTCATAATTTAGCAATGTTCCTTCAGTTTCTTAGGTGAGAGAAATACTTTAGGTATGTGTTTGACAACAAGGTTGTCGACTGTTTTCAATGACAACCCTCAGAATGGAGAATTCGACTCTGGCCTATAGTAAGTACCTGACAAGCAGCGCATTGTATTGTAATGTACATGTAAGTTACTCAACTTTTTATGCAGAATCTTACTGAATGTAAAATGGCAGTAGCGCTATGGCCTTCTCGCAGCTGAGCCTAGGCCATGTGACGTCACGTTCATCAGTCACATGGCCTACGAGCATAGGGCTGAGTTGCCATATCAAGCACAGCCGCTATACAGTGTACGGCGCTGTGCTTGGTGAACAGGGGGAACATCTCAATGCTTTCTGAAACAGCTGATCAGCGGGGGTCCCAGGTGAAGGACTCTCACTGATCAAATAGTGCTGACCTAACCAGAGGATGGGTCATCAGTATAAGAGTCTCAGAAAACCCCTTTAATATGGTGTTATTGATCGTCGTGAAATCAGACCAGTTCAGACCGTGCTGTAGAATAATAAGTTTTCTCTCTAATAGGCATATTTATTTTTAGTCATGACACAAGTTGGAAATGTGATAGAGTTCACCTACCGTCTTCACAGCCACAGCAGAAGTTTCATGTGAGGTTGACTGTCTTTTCAGCTTACCGCTATTCTTTCTGCTTGACCCAGTTCCAGAAATAAGAGCAGAATTTCTAACTCCTTCCGTGCCGCACGGGTTACTTTTAAGTGGCCCATTCTGAAAGTGAACAGCAAAAGATCCTTATGAATAAAACATGGTTAATGGAACTGCACAAAATACTTTCCACATATATAGTAGGTAGAATTTCTACCTGGGTGCCTGACATTAGTCAGGGTCCTTCCCCCTAGGGGAGTGCTGAAAAGTTAAACGAGTTGGTGGTAACGCCAAGTATCATGATGTAAGCAGTATCCCTTATGGTGTGCTGTCACAACGGATCATTTATTTTCAGACTTCAGCTTTAGAGAGAAAATAACTTCATATATGTACATGCTTGGTGGTCATATATAATTAAAGTGGTTTTCCAAAATTACTATGGGTTTTAACAGATAAGTTCATGTACATGAGGTACGCAACTACATCTCCATCTCTTTCGATTTGAACTCTCCTGAACCGTTTTCATCATGAAAACAAATGATGCTGGTTTATTTCCATCCTGTATGTAGCACTTCCTGTTGCTGTATCCAACCAAACCCATGATGCACTTCTAGTTTCTCTCCAGCCCCACCCCTAACGATGGCCAGCTAGTTTATAGCTCCTCCCACCAGCTAGTTACATACATTCCTCTATCACTGCCCCTGAAAACAACCAGCTGGTTTATAGCTCCCCCCGCCCAGCTAGTTACATAGCCACCCCCCTATCACTGTCTCTAATAATGCCCAGCTGGTTTATAGCTCCTCCTACCCAACTAGTTACATAAACACTGCTTTATCACTGCCCCTAACAATGCTCAGGTAGTTTATAGCTCCTTCCACCAGCTAGTTATATGGACACTCCCCTATCACTGCCCCTAACAACACCCAGCTAGTTTATAGCTCCTCCCACCAGCTAATTACATAGACACTCCCCTATCACTGCCCCTAACAACACCCAGCTAGTTTATAGCTCCTCCCACCAGCTAGTTACATAGACACTCCTCTATCACTGCCACTAACAACCCCCAGCTAGTTTATAGCTCCTCCCACCAGCTAGTTACATAGACACTCTCCTATCCCTGCCCCTAACAACACCCAGCTAGTTTATAGCTCCTCCCACCCAGCTAATTACATAGACACTCCCCTATCACTACCTCTAACACCCAGCTAGTTTATAGCTCCTCCCACCAGCTAGATACATAGACACTCCCCTATCACTCCCCCTAATAACACCCAGCTAGTTTATAGCTCCTCCCACCAGCTAGTTACATAGACACTCTCCTATCCCTGCCCCTAACAACACCCAGCTAGTTTATAGCTCCTCCCACCCAGCTAATTACATAGACACTCCTCTATTACTGCCCCGCCCATGGACATAACATCCCAGGAAATGAGAAAGAACTGCATGGGCATGGTCATGTGACCAAAGGCCACATCCGGAGATAGGAGCAGTAAAGGTAAAAAAAAAAATACATTACAAAATTAAAGCTGCCGTGAATTTTTTTTAACCCCTTAAGAAAGGGGCCAATCTTGTTTTTATTTTTATCTCCCCTACCTTCCAAGAGCCATAACTTTCTAAAATTTTCCTTTCAAATAACCATATGAAGGGTTTTTTAATTTTTTTTATTTTGCAGAACAAGTTGTATTTTTTAATGGTGCCATTTAATTTACCATAGCTTGTATTGAAAAACTTTTTGTGAAGTGAAATAAAAGTGAAAAATCACACACAATTACTCCGTTTTTTTTTTTTTGTTATTGCAAGGTTCTTTACACTCTAAAAGTGACATGACAGCCTTATTCTGTGGATCAGTACGATTATGGAGATACCAAATGTGTATAGTTTTTTTTTAAAGTTTTAGTACTTAAAAAAAAAAAAAATTTTTGCATCTCCATATTCTGACAGTCATAACTTTTTTTTTACATTTCCATTTACAGAGCTGTGTGAAGGCATGCTTTTTGCAGGGTGGTCTGTAAACTTTTGGATCACTTTTTACTCAATTTTTTGGGGGACAGTGTGACAAAAAAGTCAAATCGTGCATTTTTTCTGTTATGAAATTTACTGTGCAGGAAAAATAATTTTATATTTTAATAGTTTCATTTTCGGACACGGTGATGCCTGTTATGTTTAATTTTTTTATTGTTTATTTTAAGATGTAGAATTGGGAAATGGGGATGATTTCAATTTTTTATCATTGTGTTTTTTTTTTTTTTTTTTTTTATATATAAATTTTTTCAACTCCTGGAGCGTTAGTTTAAGTGCACCACATACACACTAACTTGATGCATATCAACCTCCAAAGTGACTATTTAAAATATGCACCCGACTTGTTCAAGGTCTGCTTCTCTTTCTTGAAACGCAGCGGAGTGCGTCCTCTGTCATGTGATGTTTGTGAGAAAGACAGAACACAATACATACAGAGAGATATGGAAAATAGTGAGAGATACATAGTGAAAAACATACAGACACACTGTAAGATTTACAGACAGGCTCAAACAGATTGAAAGACACAGTAATACAGAAACAAATACAGACAGCTATGTAAATGGAAGAAACAAACCAGCATCGAGACACAGATGCAGAAAGCAGTTTGAAACAGCAAGCAACAGGTGAAGCAGATAGGGAAAGACCAATTGACACTGAGGAAGATCTACATAGACAAGTGGAGAAAAGAAACAGAAAAAGCTACAGCAAAACCTAAATTTACTGCTACAGACCAGGATTATTCAGCAAGTCAACTTCAGGTGATGTAGAGCACTGCTCCCTTACAGGCCTTGTGGAATCAGCTGGCAGCTCCCTCTCTCAGCACTCAGGAAGTTCAGAGCACAGAAGCCCTGACCAGAGCTACTCCCAGGTGTAAGAGACTATCAGTAGACACACAGCAGAGAAACTGAGCGTGGTGGACCAGCAGGAGGAGAGAGCAGACAGGCCGTAACTAAGGGATGTAGGACTGTAAACAGGGCAGAGGGAGTAACAGTGCAAAAAAAGATTATTACAGTATATTAGACATTTGTAAAACCTGCACAATGCTTTCAAAGCAGACCCAATTCAGGGAACCGGAATACCCCTTTAATTTTATTTAATTTTTTTTTACTGTAACTTTTACCCCATTAGAAGACTTGTACATGCGATTAGAGTTGAGAGAAGCGAGCTTCGGATGTTACTTGACACCAAACTCGACTTTGGCTCTGAGTGGTAGGTTTTCCACTTTAAAAATCAATTTTGCGAATAACTAACTTTGTCTCATCTAATACTGTTCTAATTACAGTATTAATCCAAAGTTTTGAATGAAGCAGCTTTGGATGTAACATCCGAAACTCGCTTCGCTGATCACTACATGCGATCTTCTGATCGCTTTTCCTATAGACTGCAATAGAGTACTATTGCAGCCTATGGGATTCTGACAGGCTGCTGGTGAAGCTTTGCCTCAGACACAACTTAGCAGATAGCTCTCCATTGCAGGCCTGGGAACCTTCACAAGGCCTCAGGCTTTCAGAGCAACCAATCAGAGCTCCGAAATGTTGCCGCTGGGGCTATGATTGGAAAACAGTCTAAATGCCACAAATTCCGATATTGCTTTTGACAACGGCATCTGCCAACAATTGTCAGCTGAATTATACCACCGGGAGCCCCCGCGTATGGAGTGGGATCTGCGTGTGAGCTCACTCTGTACAGCACCTTAACGCTTGTGACATGCATGTACGTGATACAGTGTTAAGGGGTTAAAGGAAATCTCTTCAAGAAATGTCATAAAACAGAGGCTATAAAGTTCCTAGTAAGACCATGGCCAGCAAATAAAGCTACATGCTGGGCAGGCAGCCAGGTCTGGCCAAAAACGAATTTCACTAGAAAAGCATATTTTGCTGCATTTCCATTTCCTATTGGTTCACAGTCCCCCCCCCCCCCCCGCCCTCCTTTTTATTTTCATTGGTGGCGCAGTGTGCCCCCCCTCCTCAGCATTATAATCATTGGTGGTGCAGTGGCCTCCACCCCCTACCCCAGTAGTGTATTCATTGGTGGTGCAATGGTAGCTTCCGATCGGAGCCCCAGCAGTGAAATTGCAGCGCTCCGATTGGTTACCATGGCAGCCAGGACGCTACTGAAGCCATCAATGTCTGCCATGGTAAGCTCCCTGCTGCTGTGTGCACAAAGCACAGGGATAGTGTAAAGTCCTATTCAACCTAATAGATCTATATTAGGGTAAATAGGACAAGGGGCTAATAGTTATTAAATAAAAAGTAAAAGAAAAATGTAAAAGTTAAAATCACCCCCTTTCTCAATTTTACATGTAAAATATCAAAACAATAAAAAAAGAAACATATTACTTATCGCCATGTTCTCCTATGCAGTGAACGACGTAACGGGAAGAAAAAGAAAAACGCAATTCGCCATTTTTTTAGTCACCTTGTCTCCCAAAAAATAGAATCAGACTGTTCTATTATGGGCCGGACGTTCCATAAATTGCGGAATGCACACATCTTTTTTGGTGTTTTTTATTTTTTTCACGTGGTATCGAATGGTATTAAGTATCGCAATACTTTTTTATGGCATCGAAATCGAATCAAAATTTTGGCATCGAGAAAACCCTAGCCAGATCCTTATTGACTATAATGGAATCTGGTGGTGATCTGGCCGCTTTTCGGTTTTGGCCTAAAAAAAAACGGCTGCATACAGTAATTTTTGTCCGGCTGACAGCCGGCATTTATGTCAGGACAGCCCGCCAGATCAGGCATGCTGGAGATGTGAACGCGGCCTTAGTAAATATTCTCTATAAAATAACAATTCTGAGGATTTTTGTTAGGGTACTTTCACACTAGCGTTGGTGCGGGTCCGTCTGTTTATTTTCACAGACGGATCCGCACCTATAATGCAAACGTTTGTATCCGTTCAGAACGGATCCGTTTGCATTAGGTTTAAAGAAAAATGACAAAGTCCAAAACGGATCCGTTTTGGATTACATTGAAAGTCAATGGGGAACGGATCCGTTTTCAAATGCACCATATTGTGTCACTGACAACGGATCCGTCCCCATTGACTTACATTGTAAAAAAAAACGGATCCGTTAGGCTCCGCCTCTTCAGACGGACACCAAAATGCTGCATGCTGCGTTTTGGTGTCCGCCTCCAAAACGTAATAGAGGCGGAACGGAGCCTAACTGATGCATTCTGAACGGATCCTTATCCATTCAGAATGCATTGGGGCTTAACTGATCCGTTTTGGAACGTTTGTGAGAGCCCTGTAACGGATCTCACAAACGGAATCCAAAACGCTAGTGTGAAAGTACCCTTAGAACTCTGCATTGTGCCCCATAATGAGGCATTGCCATTTCACTTGTCAATACGGTCTTACTGATTCAGACATTTCCAGAAGGAACAACAGAGGGACATCATAATACAGTTCTAGGAAAAGATGTTCTGGTGTTATGTAGAATACACGTGTTTACTGAAACAAACCCGGGTTTTCGTCCTATATTGCCATATCTTGAATGGAGTGCAGCCTGCCATTGCATAAAGCTAATAAACAGCATCAAACACTCAGGGGGAGATTTATCAAACTGGTGTAAAGTAGAATTTGCTTAGTTGTCCATAGCAACCAATCAGATTCCACCTTTCATTTTTCAGAGCTCCTTTAGAACGTGGAAGGTGAAATCTGAGTGGTTGCTATGGGCAACTAAGCCAGTTCTACTTTACAACAGTTTGATAAATCTTCTCCTCATTTTTTAATTGTAGATTAGAAACTGGAATTTTTTGCTCTGAAGTTGGGGAAGCTATGCTTTATGATGCCAGGAAAGATGGCATGGAGGGGCTTGATTCTAATATGAAATCAAAGGTGAAACGTTCTGCAGTAGATCCGTCTCAGTGATCATTTTTATGGTGTTCACTATGCGATAAAAATGATATGGTAACTTAAAGCCTCGTTCACATTTCCATTTTTCAAGGACATGTGCAATCTGCATTTTCCACAGACAGCACACCTAGCCATTGATTTTAATGTGCTTGTTCACATATATACATATATATGTGTGTATATATATATAATTTGCATTTCCATTTCATTGTGAGTTTTAGACAAAATTTGAATTCCATATTTGCACATCTTTAATTACTTTTTCTGAGGTCTGGCCTTATCTCTTCGGGGCATATTTTGTTTCCCCTGTGTCATTCTTAATTATCCACATTAATAAAATCTTCGCATTTCAAATCCATTTCATTAATAATTTGTTCTGTCACACTCCGCTAATCATTTCCCCAGGAAGCTATGTGGATTTCTAAGAAATAACCTGTTTCTCTTAAAGGGGTTGTCTAGCTTTGGAAACCCAGTTTTTGACATTAGCTATG
Organism: Bufotes viridis; assembly: GCA_033119425.1. Lineage (NCBI taxonomy): Eukaryota > Metazoa > Chordata > Amphibia > Anura > Bufonidae > Bufotes > Bufotes viridis. The sequence continues at coordinate 76,496,491 of CM065594.1, read as the reverse complement.
TGCTAATGTCAGAGAAGCTTGATAATGTATTTTTTACAAAAATCCGAGCTATATTCGGGCCAAAAAACGTAATTTTATAATATGTAAATTAGCCTCTAGGAGCAGGGGGGGCGTTGCCCTGCTCCTAGAAGCTCTGTGCGGCAACCTGCTGGCACGCCCCTTCTTACTTTGAATGACAGTGCCGGGCAGCGATCCTCCGGCACTGTCTCCTTGTGAAATCCAGTGCCTGCACGGCCGCTCTGTATTCGGCGCAGGCGCGGTGAGCAGAGGACGCTGGTGCCTGCTGTCCTCTGTTCACCGCGCCTGCGCCGAATACAGAGCGGCCGTGCAGGCGCTGAATTTCACAAGGAGACAGTGCCGGAGGATCGCTGCCCGGCACTGTCATTCAAAGTAAGAAGGGGCGTGCCAGCAGGTTGCCGCACAGAGCTTCTAGGAGCAGGGCAACGCCCCCCCTGCTCCTAGAGGCTAATTTACATATTATAAAATTACGTTTTTTGGCCCGAATATAGCTCGGATTTTTGTAAAAAAGACATTATCAAGCTGCTCTGACATTAGCACATAGCTAATGTCAGACAGCTTATAATGTCAAAAAGTGATGACAGAAGCCCTTTAAGGGACTCCTTCCAAGGGCTCTTTTACATGAGCGGATGCCGTGCGTGGAATCCGCTGCGTGAAAGAGTGCCAAGCCCCGCTCTGGACAGCAGAGACACGGAGCAGTAACATGATTGATAATGCTCCGTGCCTGTCTGTGATCTTCTTACTACAAAAACACAGTGAGATAAAGTTGTCACCGTGATTTTGTAGTAAAAAGATCACAGAGAGGCACAGAGCATTATCAATCATGTTACTGCTCCATGTCTCTGCTGTCCAGAGCGGGGCTTGGCACTCTTTCACCCAGCGGATTACCTGCACGGTATTCGCTCATGTGAAAGAGCCCAAAGGGTCCATTCACATGACCGTATTTGCGGGTCCACATCTGTTCCACATTTTGCGGAACAAGCGCGGACCCATTAAATTTCAGTGAGGCTACAAAAGATGCGGACAGCACACCAGTGTGATGTCTGCATCCGTAGTTCCGTTCCATGGCCCTGCAAAAAAGATAGAGCATGTTCTATTCTTGTCAACAGCCACAGACAAGAATAGGCATTTCTATCATAGGGCTGGCCGTGTGCGTTCCACAAAATGTTTCACATGTTTTGCGGATCAGCAATTTCTGGACTTACAGTCATGTGAATGGACCATAAGAAGTACGGTAGGTACAGTTTAATGAGGACATTGTATGTTTTGTATGTGTTATGATCTTCAACATTTCTATGACTTGCTATATTTCCTTGTTTTGTTATAATGTTACTGTATTTTCTGGCTTATAAGACTACTTTTTAACACATGAAAATCTTCTCAAAAGTCGGAGGTCATCTTATACGCCGGGTGTTGTCTTATAAGATGGTATATTGCATGCTGAAACTTAAGAGGACCTTTCACTGGTCCAACGATATGTATGGACCTCCCTGCACTTACTATTATCCTTGGGCGCCGCTCTACACATATGGTATATATCATAATCTAACCATTGTTGGACCAGTGAAAGGTCCTCTTTACTTCCAAGCCGGACTGGAGAAGCTGTCCTTCTCCAGCTTCAGGGACAGGCGCCCTCTAGCTGAGCCACCGTGCACTGCATCCCGGCCAGTCGCTACTGAAGCAGCCCCCTCTCCCTGCTCTCAGTGGTTTTCTCATGCTCAGATCGTCTGTTTAATTTTTATTTGGAGAGCATTGGAAGAGGGGTAGTCTTATACGGCGAGTATAGCCCAAACCCCATATTTTAACAGGAAAAGTAGGAGGTCGTCTTATATGCCCAGTCGACTTATACACCGGAAAATACGGTACTTATTTTTCCGTCTTCCTGGAGCAAAGCTACTTTGCATACTTTTTTCCCAGGGAGCATTTCCTGACCTATAAGACTCCTTGCAAAAACTTGGCATTCTCAACGGGGATAAACTGGTACCTTGTTCTCTACTGCAGATAAGTTTATTTTCCTTTTATTGAGAATATACTGACGTGTATAAATAGTTCAAAAACGTGAACCCGCGCTGACTAATTGAGTATCAAACAATACTATATTATTATAAGGCACACTAAAATGCACTTGCCTTTCAAGCTGTAGGGGGAGTCCTTTTTCTTTGATCTCCTCCAAAGAGATATAGGATCTGATTAAAAAGCTTTGGCTTCTTCTAACCTCAACGCGGGGCTCCGGCCGGTAGCACGCATGTGCAGGGAGAAGCTACGCTGTAACCAAGAAGACAGGTATTCTCTATGGGTGCCTCCTGAGTCCACACTTCCTCCAATATAGTATTGTTTGATACTCAGTCAGCGCGGGTTCACGTTTTTGAACTATTTATATATGTATATTAGAGGGGGTTTTGGCAGTCTACCCAGTTATTTGTGCACCCAGCAGCCACACAATTGAATCTTGTGGTTCCCGAGGACGCAGCGCCGGGATCATCTAACTTTCCGTACTTTGAATACGTTTTTAATATTCTGACGTGGCTTATTTAAATCATACTACAAGCAGCGCCGGGATCATCTAACTCTCCGTACTTTGAATACGTTTTTAATATTCTGACGTGGCTTATATAAATCATACTACAAGCCTCTTAAAAGGTTTTCTAGGCTCCTGATACTGATACCTCGGGATAAGTCATTTATATCCGACCATTAAGAGACCGATGCCGCACACCTGCACAGATCAGCCGGTCCTTGCAGCCTTTCGAAACTCAACTCAACTTTCTAAAATGGATCAGAAAACAGACAGCTCCATTCAAAGTTTAGTGGCCGTGCTGGGTTGAAGCCCTTCTGTGTGTTTGTGTGTTCTTCCGGGTCCATACCTCGGTACCACAAAAGAAAGGCCATATCAGCATTCAGCAGGTGCTGGCAGCATTCTTTGCAGGTTCATATACGATCAGTGCTATAAATCACTGTGTCCTATAGTAAACTGACTCCATGTTTCCCACACATGGAGTCCTGTTAAAGGGGTTGTCCGGGTTCAGAGCTGAACCCGGACATACCCATAATTTCACCCAGGCAGCACCCCTGATGTTAGCATTGGAGCATCTTATGCTCTGATGCGCTCTCTTGCCCTGGGCAATCTTGTTTACAATAACACACTGCCAGGCGGAAACTTCCACCCGGCAGTGTGTTTGGTGAGGTCACCGGCTCTGATGGGCGTGCTTTATCGCTGCCCTAGCCGTTTTACAGGCTTGGGCAGCGCTAAAGCCCGCCCATCAGTACCGGTAACGTCACCGGGCTTCCTGGCAGCCCCATGGAAAGCCCGGTTCATCACTGGAACTCCGGAAAATGCCATTGCCCTGCGCGATTCATCAAACATCAAAGTATTTGAACAAATCGACTTCGTATCTGTGATCCGAAGGTCGATTCGCTCAAGCCTATTGTTTAATGTACATATCAAACCCCATGCATGTGAGCAGAATATTGACTATGCACATTTAAATTTCTTCTATACTATTAGTTCTATAAGTAATCTCCTGATTCTGTAGTTGGCAAGCAGTCTTGGGGTATGTTCACATGCTGTAAAATGGACGTCGGAAAAAGTTGCAGAGTTCGCAGTTTCTGCAGCTGACCCTTGGACTTTTTATTTGCAGATTTGTAGTTTGAATGCTGAGGATCCATTTGCGGATTAGTCCCATTCAATGGGACTAAGCCATGTGCAGACACCCACCGCAGACATGTCCTTTCTTGACACACATTTCTATGAGGCCATGCACACATCCGTATTTTCTGCTGATCCATGTAGCCGTCCCGCAAATTATCGAACATGTCCTATTCTAGTCCGTATTGATGGGAGTGAGAAAAATGCAGAATACACACCAACGGTATGAGTATTTTTTGGATCCTTGCTTTGCTGAGTGAAATACGGATACAGTATTGTGTAAAAAAGACTAAGTCTGTATATACCCCCCCAGCGCACAATGATTGATAGGTCTCTCCCTATGCAGAATAAGGGGGAAGCCGTGAGCTTTTTTGCTTTCAAAAAGCATCTATTAACTGTATTTTTTTTATTTGTTGATTTTGTCAAGCAGTGTTAATTTCTGCGTATTATTTAATAAATTGAATGAATTAACTAGCAGGTAAGTGCCTTTTTCAGCCTGACGGGGTGATTTGGAGGTCTGCAGAAGATGGCAGAACATTTCTGTACACAAGGACGCTATTGAAGAGTATTTTTTATAAAGAACATCACTTACAGCAGATGAATAGGATCAAGAGATCACAAATTTCCCAAGTTGCTATAGAAACACGTCATAGATGGTACTTGAAAATATGTACAGTATAATACAGAAAAAAACAATCAGTGAAGCCAAAAAGTGCTCTGAACTACGCTGCATCTCCTCCTCATGTTTGAGGTGACTCTAATTGTTTGTATATGAGTTGTGCTGAAGTCGAACCGTGAGCTCTGTGAGTGCTCTGTGGTCTTTCAACGTCAAGAGCCCTTAGTCTTCACTTACTAATGGGATTTGCGTCAGCCCATGGGTGGCCCATCACGGTACAGCTTCTATTTTTGCTAGGTCCTGTCCAGTACGAGTATAATCCATTTTTCAGTAGACACTGAGGGATAATAGATACGTTAGAGTTTTTTTGGGTGCTTTTTAGTTTTTTAGTGGTGTTTTTTGGTCCTGCCTTGTTTGGTGTGTTTTTGCAGTAAAAGACATCTCCAGAACTTAGCTGTAGAAAATCTGAATTGCAGATGTCACGATGTAAGGGGAGGGAAGGAACACCAGAATGACAACAGAAGGAAAAAGACAAGTAACTAGGCCTCAAGGCTAGGGAAAGGGAAACAATACCACCTATGGAAACCATAAACCCACTCTGACACCTGTCAGTATGAATAGACCCTGAAGGTGGGAATATTCATACACCGGAAACCTAGGCCTTGGTAACCCTGAATAGCCCTAGGAGTAGTGACAGGGTCTGAGACTACTGGTTCCTTCCCAGATGAACGAACCAACGTCTCCCTGAGGCCTAGTAAACAACAAGCAAATGGGAACAACAAAATACAAAGGGAAGAACACTTATCTTCAATAGAAAATGAATCAGCAGGAACTCAGAAGAGGATAATACACCATCTCTTCCAACTCCAGGCAGAGAATATCAACCGCATGGTATGAAGTGTGAGTCCAGACTAAATAGAGGAGCAGTAATGACCACAAGCTACACCTGAGACAAGAGGTGTGGTCATTACCAACAACAACATTGCAACACATGAAAACAGAGAGGCTGTCAGATAACCTCATGTGCAGCCAGTCTCTCAGATCTTCCAACCTCTGCCACAGGATGGACCGTGACAGCAGGACACACAAGTGTTTTGTGCTACTTGCATTTTTGTTAATTAGTCTGTATATTTTGTCTTTCTGACTTTTTTTTTAATTTTTTAAATGCAGCATGCTGGAGCTCTTTGGGCTTTTTTCAGGCATTCTGACAACACTTTCTCTATAGGGGAAAAACACCATGAAGAAACTGCTAGCGCTGTGGTAAGACACATTGGTCCAGATTTACTAATGTGTCTGTGCCAAAATCTGTCTAAAAATTGGCACAAATTAGTACAATTTTTGGCAGTTTGGTGCATCTAGGATTTCTACACTTTTTCTGACTTGCATGGAAAGGGGTGGGGCTTATCATAAAGAGGTTGCACTTAATGGGTAAAGGGCATAGCCGAAGTTAAAATTGCACCACAATTCTAACATAAAATTCTGTCTCAAAGTGAGCCATCCAATAGTTGGTATAGAGTCAGAGAAAAGTGTATCCCTGCTCCACAGCTATCATCCAGCCTGAACCCCTGTGATAAGTCTTAGACAACCTCCAGGATCGTCAACTCCAGGATTAGTGAATCTGAGGATAAAAAAATGGCACAAAAATGCAGGCATCCTTAAAAAAACCTCATGCTGTTAGAGTTTTTACAGACCAGAAAAAGTGCAAATTCATGTTGGTAAGGACCCTTTAAAAGTGCTGTGCAGTAATATAAATTGATGACCTATCCTCATGAACAGAATCAGTCATCAATATCAGATCAGCGGGGGTACAACAATCAGCACCCCCGCCAATCAGCTGTTTGAAGAGGAGGTGGCACTATTTGTGGGCGTGCTTACTGTTCCTTCTACCCCTCGTCGTCTTAGAAGATTTGGAGCGCCACCTCTTCTTCAAACAGCTGATCAATGGGAGTGCTGAGTGTTGGACCCCCACAGATCTGATCCAGAGAATAGGTCATCAGTATTTAAAGGAAATGTGTCACTAAACAATTTATCTGCCAGTTAAAACCAGATAGTGACACACATCCTTTTCTTCTAATCTGTTTTTATTTTCTGATTGCAGATTTTTTAATTCTATTTCCTAAATATGATTATGAGGGCGGCCATCTTGTCTGAGCTGCTGTTAACAGCATTTACAAAGCATAAAAAAACTGTTTTACGGCAGCCACATAGTCCATAGACACAATGGTCAGGAGGGGACCCTATTGACTTCTATGGGAGAGTTTTCTGGGCATGCTCTGTGACCTGTGCAGAGGTCATTGTACAAGGAAAGGATGGATCAGATGTGACAATCACCTATTGTCAATGGTGGATCCTGTCTTATCTATACACAGACGTGATATCAGTACAGGCAGGATTAGAATAATATATAACTGCAGTAAAGTGATCTGTACAGACCATAAAGTGGCGCCTATTATTAGGCTTAGTGGCCAGTGTGAAAACTGCAGGGATTTATGTTTTTTGTTTAAATATAGATATTGACAAGGAAAATGTAAACTATTATTACCAAAAATGATATAAAAATATATTAAACATAAAAACTTGATTTAAATAATAGGTCATTTTCTGATGACACATTCCCTTTAAATCTCGGAAAAGCCTTTTAAGCTGGGTTTGCTGGATGAAAGGTCCCTTTAAAATCTTGCTTATTGTATTAGAAAAGTGTTTTATCAGTAAATAATATACGTATTCGGCCTTTTTTTATGTTGCATTGGTTTTTCCATAGATTTGTAGAAGTACTTGTTCCAGAGTCTCTGCCAAGCATTTGTTCAATACTTAAAAAGTACGACAAGAGATAAGAGGCAGAAAGTGCATTTCCTTGGCTTGCTTCCTATCTGCTTTGAGCAGACATATTTTTATTATAGCAGGGAATCTATCATTCATTCTCGATAGCGTGTCTGTAAATGTTATGCCTAGAGCTAGAATCTGAATAAATAGCGCTACAACCCAACATTGTGGTGGCCGTGGCTTTGAGGGACGGATGCAGAAAGTGTCTCCTTCTGGCACCTGTCAGACACATTGGTTAAGAAGTAAGATGTGATTACCTTATCTTTCTTCCTCATTCTTCTTTTCTTATTTCTGTAAACTTTATTTGACATGCAAATTTGCAGATACGTCCAAGAAGAAAGGTGACCATAACTCGTATCCTGCTCCTACTTCACAGAAATTCAAAGTTTGCCTAATTCTTTTGTGTAGCGGTAGAAGCAGATCGATGTAGTTTTGGGCAGACAAACTAACTCTGCATTTTGGAGATATGTGTATTTGGGCTTGAGTTGGTATTCTTATTCACCCCCAAACTGAGATCTGGTGGACCACTGGGTAGCTTTACGTCATCCTGTGCTCTGCCATATTGAAAAATATTGGCAACCTACAGTATGCTGATGGAGAACATAGACATATTATTCTGAATTCTCCACAGCTCTGTACTAGGGCTGCACGATATGGGAATTTTGTGTGATTGCGATTAGGGCCCTAAAAATTGCGATAACGATATGCGATGCGATATTTTAAGGGAATTGTGCTAGAGGTCTATCTGCTTGGATTCTCAAGGTAAAAGCACACACAGATGACTGATAATGTGAAATGCTGAACTCAAGAACTGAAATGCGCAGTGTTTTTCAAAATAAAATACATATTTGAATTACTGCAAAAGTACAAAATACAAAACTTGTAGATATAAGAACATGTGTTCATTAAAATAACGACTTTCCACCAGCCCCCCCTCCCTCCCCGCACTGTAACTGATGTATCGCTGGCCGCGCTGTGCAGCATAGCGGCCGGAGATACAGTGTCAGTGTCGCGTTGAAAGTCAGCCATCGCTTTATAAGACGCACTGCCATTCCCCCCACACACACACACTTTGGGGGGAAAAAGTGTGTCTTATAAAGCGAAAAATACGGTAATATAATTGCAGCATTTTTGGGTCAGCAAATTGCGATTGTGATATGGCGATTGATTACGATTGCTTTCGCGATATATTGTGCAGGCCTACTCTGTATCTAGTTTGGAAATGTTCACATTCCAAGAAGCAATTCTTATAAAACATCAGATTAGAGAATTGAAATTTAGACACTCTCGATTGCATTGCCATTACTTAAAGGGGTTGTCCCACGAATAATATTCTGTAGATTTCAAACCAGAACCTGAATCTGAATACTTTTGTAATTGCATGTAATTAAAAATGTATTATAGCTACTGAGTTTTTCAATTAAATCTATCTGTATCGCGCCACCAGCTTTTTGCTCTGGTTCTAATTTCTCTGTCCTGAGATGGAAGCACATGCTCAGTTCCATCCTTGACCTGCCACCAGCTGCAGCAGACAGAACACACCCTCTGAGTAAAGTCACACCCCCTAAACTTCCAGCTTGAAATAAATCTAGCAGAACAACTGAAGCAATCAGAGAGTAGATTTCTGCACCCATGTGAGGTACAGGACTGGTTCTAGCTTTGTTAGAAAGAGGTTGTCATGTCTAGATTATGTATAATTTTCATTTTTTACATATTGATCTCGTATATGCCATAAATGTTTGATTATTATGACTCTGACCACTGAAACCCCCAACAATTATGAGAAAGGATAAAAGCACTTTACTCCTAGTCGGTCATATAGCTGTGATTTTACTGTAAAAAAATAAATAAATTACGGTCCCTAAAAGCTATATACACTGTCAAAACCAAGTTTCTTTTAATTGACTCAATCCATCTAAATGAAAAAATGAAATCACAAATAGTCTTAAAAGTTTCCTATCATTTTCTTTCTGCAGCTCCAGTACAGATGCGTGTATCTCCATTGTAACAGACAACAAACAAACTGTGTAGTCTGACTCTACAGTCGTAATTTCTTCCATCTGTTCCCTACTTTTCTAGGTTTGCTGTCGTGGAGATGCGTGGGTCTGCATAGAAGCTTTACAAAATTTCTATGCTCCTAATATTTTTAATCAAGAATTTTTATTAAATAAATCACTTTTCATGTTACATGCATTGTAGCAGTAAGACAATTGGTTGCTAAGGTGAATTTTGTTTTTTGAGGAACTGAAATAATAAAAACAAGTTCAGTGACTCCACAGTATAGACAGCTGCTGAAAATTTGATTTGAATTCCTTCCAGTTTTGAAGAGTACATATAGTCTTTTAATGACTTGGCATACATCTTCTAATATACATTTTCTATACTGCATTAGAAAAACGTGCATACACTTTTGCACCAAGGTTGGACATCTCTATGCTGCAAACCTTAACTGGCTGGAGATTGAGGTTCAGTTCTTTATTGTATTCTTCATAACACAATGCATATCAGAGTATAACAACTTCTTTTTTAAGTTGAGAAGATAACAGGACCTAAGCTAATTAAAACACAAATTTAACGATCACCGCATCCTACCTCTGAAAGGGTGGAGCTAGTCAGAAACTTGCGTGTCTTAATGTGAATGCATGAAAAAAGAAATAAATGCATATCTAGATGATGAGGAGGGTTGGTCCATATATACTGTAACCTTACTTGACTTGCTAAATTCATGAAAACGTAAATAAATAAATGCATGATTGCATACATAAATAGGGTTGGTAAGTTAATGAAAATATAAATGGATGAGGTTAGTCAATTCGTATAATCCCTTGCTATTGGATAAACATAAATCACTAAATAGATAAATACCTTGAAAATATATAGTAACATAGTACACAAGGCCGAAAAAAGACATCTGTCCATCCAGTTCAGCCTGTCATCCTGCAAGTTGATCCAGAGGAAGGCAAAAATCCCCTGTGAGGCAAAAGCCAATTTTCCCCACTTAAGGGGAATAAAAAATTCCTTCCCGACTCCAATCAGGCAATCAGAATAACTACCTGGATCAACGACCCCTCTCTAGTAGCTATAGCCTGTAATATTATTACACTCCAGAAATACATCCAGGCCCCTCTTGAATTCCTTTATTGTACTCACCATCACCACCTCCTCAGGCAGAGAGTTCCATAGTCTCACTGCTCTTACCGTAAAGAATCCTCTTCTATGTTTGTATACAAACCTTCTTTCCTCCAGACGCAGAGGATGTCCCCTCGTCACAGTCACAGTCCTGGGGATAAATAGATGATGGGACAGATCTCTGTACTGACCCCTGATATATTTATACATAGTTATTAGATCTCCCCTCAGTCGTCCTTTTTCTAAAGTGAATAACCCTAATTTTGATAATCTTTCAGGGTACTGTAGATCCCTCATTCCAGTTATTACTTTAGTTGCCCTCCGCTGAACCCTCTCCAGCTCTGCTATGTCTGCCTTGTTCACAGGAGCCCAGAACTGTACACAGTACTCCATGTGTGGTCTGACCAGTGATTTGTAAAGTGGTAGGACTATGTTCTCATCACGGGCCTCTATGCCCCTTTTGATGCAACCCATTATCTTATTGGCCTTGGCGACAGCTGCCTGACACTGGTTTTTGCAGCTTAGTTTGCTGTTTATTAAAATTCCTAGATCCTTTTCCATGTCAGTGTTACCCAGTGTTTTACCATTTAATATGTACGGGTGACTTGCATTATTCCTTTTCATGTGCATAAGGCCTCATGCACACGACAGTATTTTTTTGCGGTCCGCAAAACGGGGTTCCGTTGTTCCGTGTCAGTTGGAATCACGGACCACGGACGCGGAGGACAAACGGTGCATTTGCCGAGTTTTCCACGGACCCATTGAAAACCAATGGGTCTGCAGAAAATCACGAAAAACGGCACAACGGACACGGAATCAAACAACGGTCGTGTGCATGAGGCCTAACTTTACATTTGTCAATGTTAAACCTCATCTGCCACTTCTCTGCCCAAGCCTCCAATCTATCCAGATCCCTCTGTAGCAGTATATTGTCCTTTTCAGTGTTAATTACTTCACACAGTTTAGGCTACTTTCACACTTGCGTTGGTGCGGGTCCGTCTGTTTATTTGCACAGACAGATCCGCACCTATAATGCAAATGTTTGTATCCGTTCAGAACGGATCCGTTTGCATTAGTTTTAAAGAAAAATGACAAAGTCCAAAACGGATCCGTTTTGAATTACATTGAAAGTGAATGGGGAACGGATCCGTTTTCAAATGCACCATATTGTGTAATTGAAAACAGATCCGTCCCTATTGACTTACAATGTAATTCAAAACGGATCCGTTAGGCTCTGCCTCTTCAGACGGACACCAAAAGGCTGCAAGCTGCGTTTTGGTGTCCGCCTCCAAAACAGAATAGAAGCAGAACGGAGCCTAACTGATGCATTCTGAACGGATCCTTATCCATTCAGAATGCTTTGGGGCTTAACTGATCCGTTTTGGACCGTTTGTGAGAGCCCTGAAAGGGATCTCACAAACGGAATCCAAAACGCTAGTGTGAAAGTACCCTTAGTATCATCTGCAAAAATTAATATTTTACTGTGCAAGCCTTCTACAAGATCATTAATAAATACATTGAAAAGAATAGGGCCCAGTACTGACCCCTGAGGTACCCCACTAGTGACAGTGACCCAATCTGAGCGTGTAACGTTAATAACCACCCTCTGTTTTCTGTCACTCAGCCAGTTACTTACCCACATACAGACATTTTCTCCCAGTCCGAGCATCCTCATTTTATATACCAACCTTTTATGTGGTACAGTGTCAAATGCTTCGGAGAAGTCCAGATATACAACACCAATTCCAAAAAGTTGGGCCGCCATGTAAAATGTAAAGAAATGTAAGTAAAAGCAGAAATGCAGTGATTTTAAAATCTCATAGATCCATATTTTATTCACAATAGAACACAGAACACAAATCTGATGCTGAAAGTGAGATACCATTTCATGAAAAAAAACTCATTTAGAACTTGATGGCAGCAACGCACCTAAAAAATAAAGTTGTCCCATTGTGTAGCATCCCCCCTACTGTAAACGTCTGAGAAGTGAGGAGACCAATGGTGGTGTTTTTGGATCCTGTTGACATATGGCTCCTTATTCATATACAGCTTTAACTTGTTCACAGGCAATGATTTCTGAAAGTGGTCCTGAGCCCGTGCAATTTTTAAAGCAGTGCCACCTGAGGGCCTGTAGAGCATAAGTATCCAATATTGACCGTCGGCCTCGTCCTTTCCACGCATGGATATATTTTGCTGATATTTTGTACTGCTGATTGTGGGGTACTTAACATCTTCGCATTTTTAGTTTGAACAGTTTTCTGAAATTTGTTCCAAATTTTTAGTTGCAGTGTTTCACAGATTGATAAACCTCTGCAAACCTCTGCGGTTGGTGCAGATGGATCCAGACCCATTCAACTTGAATGGGTCCATAATCCGTCCGCCCCACAAAAAAATTGAATCTGTTCTACTTTTTTTTGCGGTGTGCAGGCACGGAGAGAAACCCTGCCTTCGTTCCGCAACGCACCTTCCGGATTGCAGACCTATTGAAGTGACGCCTGCGTCTCTGCATAACTTTGGTGGATTGACCACCATATGTAGAGGTAATTAAGACCGACGTCTAAAACGCTGGTCTTAATAAATGACCCTATTGGTTTTCAGTACACTTTTTACCCTATGAGCATGGCGCCATCTCTTTATTTTTGCCTCGAATGCTATACTAGGAAACAAATTTATTGGCTTTTTGGCCAAACGAACGAACACAGATCAGCAGACAAACAAGATCGACATAAAGTAAAGTATATGAGAGGAGGGGGTAACAGCCACCGCATTAGTCCCATCTCTCCTTTATCCCCTTGATTAGTTAAAATGAAAGTTATAACGAGCGCCGTCAGTCGCACTCCTTATGGGCAGAGAACCTATCCACGTAAGTAGACCCTTGCTGGCTCTACAGCTTCTCCCAGTCCCACAGTTATTAAAAAGGAAGAAATAGAACAGGAAGGGGGTGAGTCTTACCGTCAATGACAGTATTTTTTTTATTTGGAAAGTGGAACTGTGCATTAAATAGTTCTTGTTCTGTTTTCTTTTACGGGGAATATACTTTAATCTTTGACTTTTTTCTGCACAGTTGAATTCTGACTCTGTTATGCTGAAATTTTCACATTTCGCAGTCATAAGCTGTCTAAGACCTCATGCAAACGACCGTGTACATATTGAAGTCTGCAAACCTCGTATACACAAAATGCGGACACCCTCCATGTGCAATCCATTATTTTCTCACTCCCATAACTAGAAATGACCATTCTTGTCTGCAGTACGGACAAGAATAGGCATGCTGTATAATTTTGCGGAATGAACACACAGATGCAGACAGCACACAGATGACATCTATGTGTTGTCCATTTTTAAAAAAAAAATTTGGGACCAATTGAAATGAATGGGTCCGTGTGCAATTCACAAAAAATGTGGATCAGAAATGGATACACAATGCAGTTGTGCGCATGAGGCCTTAAAGATTCACTGTTCTTTTACTGCAAATTTCTAATTCACTTAAAGGAAATCTGTCACATGGATTATCACTCTGGGCACCTTACTGCCTAATTTGCATATCATACAAAGATGATTTTCACAAGATAGAAAACAAGAAACTCCAAATGAAAGATACATCAGGGAATTAGGTATTATGTTCTACATGGCAATAGTTTTACTTTATTAGTGATAATCCATGTGACAGATTTCCTTTACAAAATCTGCCGTAAAGTTATGGCCACTAGGGGTCTTACTTCCACCTAACTAGCAGTCCACTGCTTATTGTTAGGCAAGATGTGTCCCTGTTAACAGAGTCAGAAGACTGCTTTTCTGTAACTGTTATTTGCCCCTCCTCCCGCTCTAGAAGAAAATAAACATAGAAGAAAGAGCAGTGAGGTCACTGCATACAGTACTGGTAGAAAGGAGACACCTACTACTTGTGAGAGAAATGCATCTAGCAGTGCAGCTGAAACAGGGAATGATATGGCTGAAAGAGACTTTAGGGAAGCCCAAATATAACTGTTCCTTCACAGTTTTGATTGTACAAAGAGGGACATTTTCTCTTTTGAAAACTCTGGTAGGTGAGGACATGATAATAAGAGAGGTGATGGTGGCTTAAGCTTGGTCTTCACAGTGACTTGGTTGATCCAGCAGTCATACTCTCTGCCATCTCCATTACCATACTTACTACTAAATTATATTTGGTAAGTTACTAAGAAGCAATTGGCAGATGAAATGGAGTGTGGCTGCAATATGTGAAATGTGTGGTGTCATGCGATTGCACCCACCGTACTAGGAGGTACATGTCTCTTTATCGCTTGTTTTAATGGTTGTCCGTCAACCATTAACCATTATGTGATCTTTAACCTATATGCCGCTATTATTGTTCCCTTTACCCTTTGACCTTTCACCTATGCTTTTGGCAGTTTACTTATTATATTTATATCTGACACTGTTCAAACTAATGTATGCAAAAAAACTAGAGAAAGTACATGGTTTGAGCATGAAACACGTTGTCTATGCAAATAAAGACTGCCTGCAAGCAGCATCTGTGAGCGGATTGTTTTCACTTCTTTGTTGATGATCTATTATCATAGACACACATAGATCTACATAGGTGATGTAGACTAAAAACTAGGAATGTCCCGATACCATTTTTTTAAGACCGAGTACGAGTACCGATACTTTTATTTAAGTACTCGCCGATACCAATTGCCAAAACAGCAGCGCAGTTGCTGATAGCAATAAAAAAAATTAAAGCTGGAATTTGGTTGCTATGGACAACGGCTTTTCTTTTCCTTTGTACAAATGTTAATAAATTAATAAATGGGAATATAATAGTGTTTTCCAACCAATGTGCCACCAGGGGGATCTGTTATGGGGTTATCTGTGGATGACACTGTTATGGGGATCTGTGGATGACAATGTTATGGGGGATCTGTGGATGACACTGTAATGGGGGATCTGTGGATGACACTGTAATGGGGGATCTGTGGATGACGCTGTTATGGGGGATCTGTGGATGACGCTGTTATGGGGGATCTGTGGATGACAATGTTATGGGGGTTTGTGGATGACAATGTTATGGGGGATCTGTGGATGACACTGTAATGGGGGATCTGTGGATGACACTGTAATGGGGGATCTGTGGATGACGCTGTTATGGGGGATCTGTGGATGACAATGTTATGGGGGATCTGTGGATGACAATGTTATGGGGGATCTGTGGATGACACTGTAATGGGGGATCTGTGGATGACAATGTTATGGGGGATCTGTGGACGACGCTGTTATGGGGGATCTGTGGATGACAATGTTATGGGGGATCTGTGGATGACGCTGTTATGGGGGGATCTGTGGATGACACTGTTATGGGGGATCTGTGGAGGACACACTGTTATGGGGGATCTGTGGAGGACACACTGTTATGGGGGATCTGTGGAGGACACACTATTATGGGGAATCTGTGGATGACACTGTTATGGGGGTCTGTGGGTGACACTGTCATGGGGGGATCTGAGGAGGACGCACTGTTATGGGGGATCTGTGGATGACACTGTAATTGGGGATCTGTGGATGACACTGTAATGGGGATCTGTGGATGACGCTGTTATGGGGGATCTGTGGATGACAATGTTATGGGGGATCTGTGGATGACACCAATGGGGGGGATCTCTGGATGACACTAATGGGGGGGATCTCTGGATGACACTAATGGGGAGGGGGGCTCTCTGGATGACACTAATGGGGGGGCTCTCTGGATGACACTAATGGGGGATCTCTGGATGGCACTGGGGGATCTCTGGATGACACTATGGGGGATCTCTGGCTGACACTGTCAGGGGGCTATGTGGATGACACATATATAGCATATTATGCTATATACGTGTCATCCACAGATCCCCCATTAGTGTCATCCACAGACCCCCATAAGTGCCATCATAGAGTGTGGGGGGGCAGTTTACACCCACAGGGGCCGGTGTAGCTTGACTCTTTCATACACCGGCCCCGCAGCTCCTATACACTATTGACGTAAACTTAATCTCTATTAATGTGGCCGGAATTACTAACTATTAATGCGCAGTCTCCCTCAGGTTAGGCGCTCAGTCCCTCCATGCTCCTCCTGCCCCGTGCGCCTTATACATTCATAAAGTGGGCGGGGCGCGCAGGAGGGACGTGAGGTGTTTGGAGAAATTGGGCAGCTTGAGCTCTCGGTTCCTCCATTCGCCTCATGTCCCACCTGCCCGCTCCGCCCACTTTTATGAATGAAGAAGGCAGGCGGGGCAGGAGGAGCATGGAGGGACTGAGCGCCTGACCTGAGGGGGACTGGGCATCAATAGTTAGTAATTCCGGCCACATTAATAGAGGTTAGGTTTACTTCAATAGTGTATAGGAGCTGCCGGACCGGAACTTCCGGTATCCGCAGCGGTATCGGCGGCATTTTCACAAGTACAAGTACTCGTGAAAATGCCGGTATCGGTCCCGATACTGATACTGGTATCGGGACATCCCTACTAAAAACGATATAAAATGTTTAATCCACAGTAACTGCAAAGTTGCTTCTTTTTTATTTTAGTTCCATGATGCAATTAAAAAAGTTAGTTGTATATATCTGACCCATACCTGTTTTGATGCCTCCTTCTGAGTAGGACTTCCCAGTCGTCGAACCATTTAAATGCATACAAACTTGGTGGTCAACACACTGCAATACCTTGGGACCTTTACACAGTCCAATAGAACGGGCTCTGGACAGGAATCATTCCCCATCATTACCTGCTTGTTAGCTGCATTCACATTAAGCATTGATAAGTGAAGTATGGGAATGAACGATCATTACTATGATCATTTGTCCCCCTTACGGTTTCATTATTTGTCAGCAGCACATCCCTGTTTACACATCTGTCAATCTGGGCCTTAGACCAAAAAAGGTTGTTCACCTCTGGTGTGAGGGAAGCAAGCCTTGGATATTGATAACCTATCCTAAGATTGGTGGAGGTCCAACACCAGGCACCCCCACCAATTAGCTATTTTCTTACAGTGGGTGTAAAGCTAGGGCTACACGACGACATTTGTCTCGCGGCATTTTGTCGCACCAATGTTGCGCGACACTTCCAAAAAAACATCCAAAATGGATTTTTCTGCGACTGTCGGATTGCAGTCGCAGCATGTCACCATGCGACACCATGGACTATCATTAAAAAAAATTGTCGCGTAGTTGTGCCTTATGTGTCGCGGGAAACATGTCGTCGTGTAGCCCTAGCCTAAGACTCAGTCTACTGTGTAGTTTGCGGCACCGGAGTACTGCAGCTTCGCATTCACTTGAATTGGAGCTGAACTGCAGTACCTGGGCATGGCCACTACACAGTGGACCGAACCTTGTTCTTCTGTCTTCGTGGTACTTCTGGTGCAGAAACAACTAACTGGTGGTGGTGCCAGTTGTTGAATCCCAACCATACTGATATTGGTGACTGAGGGTAGGCCATCAATAGCTACGGACAGGAAAGCCACTTTAACTTTTGTAATGCAAGCTCACAGTAGACTGACAGGAGTGGCAACTCTTCTGCTGCACCTCTCCTTCTGCCATAGAGTGCTTCACTGGATCCTCTCAGGGGGTATTAGCTCCCTACACAGACACACACCCATTTTCAGCACCAATGGGCTCCTCTTGCTGTCATGTGCAGTGCACTGCTCACTTGACCACTGTTCCTCCAAGCTCCAACGTGCCAGCATCCAGCTTCACAATTGTGCCCCCGATCCAGGAGACCCACCTGACGGCACAAGTGAAGGCATACCATTATTGCTTTAAAAATGCATTGCATTCCGCAGTGTAAGCATACTGCGCATAAAGTGCATACATTTAAAGGTGGGCTCTTGGCACATCTTACACCATTTTCTCGGCATCGTCAGAGCTCTTATTGTCCCACCACTTTATGGCATGTCTGAATGAGATCATTTTGGGACAATTCCATTCATGTCTGTTGCTTTAGCCCTGTGGTTGTTTGCAGCTTTAGAACAAATGGGCCAGCCAGTGTAATGCTTTAGGCTTTGTTCACATCACCGTTCAGCCTTTCCGTTCTCCTGCTCCGTTTAGGAGCAGGAGAACAGAAAGGACGGATTCGGCACATAACTGAGCCGAACGGAACCTAAAGACCCCATAGACTATAATGGGGCCCGTTAGGTGTCCGCTCAGAAGATGATTTTGGAGCGGAGACAAAAGTTGTGCATGCAGGACTTTTGTCTCCGCTCCAAAATCATCATCTGAGCAGACACCTAAAGGTGACCCTATTATACTCTATGGGGTCTTTAGGCTCCGTTCAGCTCAGTTATGTGCCGAATCCATTCTTTCCATTCTCCTGCTCCTAAACGGAGCAGGAGAATGGAAAGGCTGAACGGTGATGTGAACGAAGCCTAAGTGTCCTGAACACTGAGCCAGAATTCCTGGGCCTGCCAATTACTAAATAATTGAATGGTACCCAGTAATTATAGATGATATTATATTTTCTATTTCCTAAACTTCTGATCTCTGCAGAACTGTGCACTTGAGGAGGAAGTCTTCTGTTTCTCTGCAATGTACTAGTCCAGGCAGCACTTTCCCTCTGGCAGAAGGCCAGGACATTGTCCTTCCTCATAACAGAGAAGTAGTTCTTCTAGTTATTCTCTGAATATATATCTGCTAATCTGTCAGGTTGACAAAGGGAGCCCCACCAATTCCTGATACAGTTGGACTTTGTGTTACCAGGCACAACAGTACCGAATGTGGGCAGTCTTTGGTCATGTTTGAAAACCTGATGTCTGGTAGCCATCTTCCAAGGAGAGTGCCAAAATGTTTTCTCTGCTCTTCTGTGTGGTCACGCATTGACTGCAACACCTATCGGTAAGCAACAGCTTGAATATCTTCTGGGAACAAACAATATGTAGAAAGGAGTATTCATTATTGAGTATTAATTTGGGTACCTCTTACTATGCAGTTTTAACCATGCTAAACTACTGACAGCACTTAGCAGTCGTTGGGGAGCACAGGACAAACATACTTCTTGTGGAGTTTTTATTATTAAGAGCAGGGGCGTTGCTAGGGTCTCAAAAGATTCGGGGCCCAAGCCCTAATGAATATGGCCCAGTTCTCTAAGTCGACCCCCCCCCCTTCCCCCACACACCGCATTTTGCTCTACTTGCTATACTGCAGCACATACCTGGCACAAAAAGTGTGTGTTGTGCAATACACTACCCTACCTAGTGCTTTCAGCAGATTAGTTCATGAGCCACAAACAAATTGCAACGCCACACTTCGTAAGAAAGTAATAAATACAAACTTTATTAAAGATAAAATATTACAATACAGTACATAAATAATTGTTTTAGACAGCAGCCATAACAAAATGGACATAAGACATAAGATTAGTTCATGGCCAAAACTGCTAACAGATTCATTTAACCTCTTAAGGACATAGGACGTATGGGTACGCCCTAATGTCCGAGTCCTTAAGGACACAGGGCGTACCCATAAGTCCTAAACAAAATCGCATGTTAAAAAAACAATAATCGCGATAGAAACATGATTCCTGCTGCAATCGTGCAGCAGGAACCATGTTCATATGCTAAAGGCAAAAGTCTGATCAGACTAAGTGTCAAGTAAAAAATACAGACACCAGATCCACTGGATCTTTAAAAACCAAGTGGGTCTAGGTAAAAAAAAATGTAAAAAAAAGTGAAAAAAGGTAACAACAAAAAAACACATTTATCACTAATAAAAATAAAAAAAATACACTATATATCCGTAACGACCTGATCTATAAAATGCATTTGTTACTTTCCCCGCACGGTGAACGTCATAAAAAAAAAACTATGATAACATTGAAATTTTCCCACCTCACTTCCCAAAAAAGTTAATAAAAGTGATCAAAAAAGTTGTATCTACACCCAAATGGTACTAATCAAACCGTCACCTTGTCCGGCAAAAAAACGATACCTTACCTAAGAAAATCGCCTAAAAATAAAAAAAAAGATTGGCTCTCAGGCTATGCAGACACTAAAACATGATTTTTTTTTTTGTTTCAAAAATATGATTGTGTAAAAGTAGATATATTCAGTATCGCCGCGTCCGTAAGACCCTGAACTATAAAAATAACACATGAACTAACCCCTCAGGTGGACACTGCAAAAAAAAATAAAAAATACTGTAAAAAGCAGTTTTTTGTCACCTAACATCACAAAAAGTGTGACAGAAAGTGATCAAAAAGTCATATGCACCCCAAAATAGTGCCATTAAAACTGTCATCTTATCCCGCAAAAAATGAGCCCCTACCTAAGCCAATTGGACAAAAAAACTATAAAAAAAACTGACTCTCAGACTATGGAGATACTAAAATAGTTTTTTGTTTAACAAAGGCTATTATAGTGTAAAACCTAAATAAATTTAAAAGAGTAGACATATTAGGTATTGCTGCGTCCGTAAGAATCTGCTCTATAAAAATAACACATGACCTAACACCTCATTTGAACACAGTCACAAAAATAAAATAAAAACGGACAGCTATTTTTCCAAATTTTCCATTTTAATCATTTTTTTCCAGTAACAAAGCAAGGTTTGACAGTTAAACAAAACTTAATATTTATTCCCCTGATTCTGTAGTTTACAGAAACACCCCATATGTGGTTGTAAACTGCTGTATCGCCAAACGACAGGGCACAGAAGGAAGGGAACGCCATATGGTTTTTGGAAGGCAGATTTTGACGGACTGTTTTTTTGACACCATGTCCCATTTGAAGCTCCTCTGATGCTCCCCTAGAGTAGAAACTTCATAAAAGTGACCCCCATATAAGAAACTACACCCCTCAAGGTATTTAAAACTGATTTTACAAACTTTATTAACCCTTTAGGTTTTCCTCAAGAGTTTATGGCAAATGGAGATGAAATTTCAGAATTTCTATTTTTTGATTTTGTCTCACAAAAATGTATTATAGAGCAACCAAAAATCATATGTACCCTAAAAATAATACCACCAAAACTGCCACCTTATCCAGTAGTTTCCAAAATGGGATCACTTTTTGGAGTTTCTACTCTAGGGGTGCATCAGGGGGGCTTGAATTGGGCCATGGTGTAAATAAACCAGTCCATCAAAATTTGCCTTCCAAAAAACCATATGGCGTTCCCTTCCTTCTGCGCCCTGCCGTTTGGTGATACAGCAGTTTACAACCACATATGGAGTGTTTCTGCAAACTACAGAATCAGTACAATAAATATTGGGTTATGTTTGGCTGTGAACCCTTGCTTTGTTCCTGGGAAAAATGGATTCAAATGGAAAATTTGCCCAAAAAAAAAATCAAAATTCAGAAATTTTATTTCTGTTTGCCATGAACTCTTCTGGAACACCTAAAGTGTTAACAACGTTTATAAAATCAGTTTTGAATACCTTGAGGGGTGTAGTTTCTAGAATGGGGTCATTTTTGGGTGGTTTCTTTTATTGAAGCCTCACAAAGTGACTTCAAACCTGAACTGGTCCTTAAAAATTGAGCTTTTGAAATTTTCTGAAAATTTTCTAGATTTGCTTCTAAACTTCTAAGCCTAGTAACGTCCCCAAAAAATAAAATGGCATTCCCAAAATGATCCAAACATGAAGTAGACATTTGGGGAAAGTAAAGTAATAACTATTTTTGGAGGTATTACTATATATTATAGAAACTTGAAAATTTGCAAATTTTTCTAAATTTTTGGTAAATTTAGTATTTTTTTATACAAAAAAAATGAACTTTTTTGACAAAATGTTACCAGTGTCATGAAGTACAATATGTGACGAAAAAACTGTCTCAGGATAAGTAAAAGAGTTTTAAAGTTGTCACCACATAAAGTGACACTGGTTAGATTTGCAAAAAATGGCCTGGTCCTTAAGGTGAAATAACCCCTTAAGGGGTTAAAAGAAGTTTTCCTGTTTATTTTTATTTTTAAATCCCCTCTATCTAAAAAAAAAAAAAAAAAAAAAAGTGATCTGGACTCCTCATCTGCACAACTACTGATGTATTACTGACAATAATAGTTCAACAGAGTTGAGCGAATCAACTTTGGATGAAACATCTGAAGTCGATTCGCATAAAACTTAATTTCAATACTGTACGGAGCTAGCGCTCCATACAGTATTATAATGTATTGGCTCGGATGAGCCGAAGTTATTACTTTGCAAAGTCTCGTGAGAGGTACCACTTGGAATCAAACCCGAGTTCGGGAAATGTTTTTTTTACAGTAGAAATTAATTTATAAAGTTATTACATGAAGTCTCGTGAGAGTTAGCGAAGTAATAACTTCGGCTCATCGGAGCCAATACATTCTAATACAGATCGCTCACTCCGTACAGTATTAAAACAAAGTTTTATGCGAATCGACTTTGTACGTTTCATCCGAAGTCGATTCACTCATTCCTATTCACCACCATGATGACAGATTCTTTAATCTGTAAGTGAAGTGGCCTATTAATTTTCGAGTCCCTGTTTAGGATACATATTCTGATCACACTTAAAGGGGTTTTCCGAGACTTTGATACTGATGACTTATTCTCAGGATAGGCCATCAGTATCTGATTGGTGGGGGTTTTCCGACAGCCGGGACCCTAACCGATCAGCTGTTTGAGAATCCAGCGGTGCTCCTGTGAGGGCCGTGGTTTTCTCGCTGCTTTTCTTAAGCCAGTGATGTCACATTCATTGGTCCCATGGCCTAGGAGCAGCTCAGCCCCATAGAAGTGAATGAAGCTGAATGCAATATGAAGCACAACCACTATACAATGTACGGCGCTGTGCTTGGTGAGCACAGAGAAGGTAGCGGTACTCACAGGAGCGCCGCTGTCTTTTCAAAACAGCTGATCGCTGGGGTTCCCGGGTGTCTGACCCCCACTGATCAGTATAAAAATGTAGGAAAACCCTTTTAAACCCTTCATAAAAGGATTACATTACAGTATATCTCTATCACCCAGTTCATGTACATGATGGGGCTCAGGCACAGGCAGCTTTTCCTTTCAGAATACTAATGCCTCTTTTGCACAGCATACAATGTATTACAAATTGGGCGGATATGCCACGTAATTATGCTGAGACAGTCGTTATATCAAAATCATAGTTTTGAGGATGTGCGATCCAGATTCACTCTCCAGTATATATTTTCTTTTCAGAATACTGGTCTGTGATGTAGACCAGAACAATTTTTTATAATTTTTCAGCTTTTGGCAATTCAGCCTCCTCGTAGTGGAAAATAACATGTACAATACAACTGCCAATATGTTCCCGCAGCTTCTGGTTTTGTCTGCTACTGGGGAAAGCAGATACAAGCTCCAGTGTCAGCGTGTGACTTGTAAATCCTGCTTCTTCTTTATTTCCTTGGTCTAAAATGTAAGTACCACTACCGCCACCGCATGTACTAGTAACCCTATAGACCAGGGATGGGCAAACTGTGGCTCTCAAGCGGTTGCAGAACTACAACTCCCAGCATGCCCCGTCTAATAGCTACAGCCATTAGTCTACAGCAGTGCATGGTGGGAGTTGTGGTTTTACAACAGCTGGAGAGCCGCATTTTGCTCATCCTTGCTATAGACTTTTTCCTGGAAAATAATCTGTCTGTCTGTCCATCTATCTAATCATTCATCCATCCAATCCTACGTTATCTGTCTATCTAATCCTACAGTAGTTATCTGTTTTTCTAATCCTACGTTATCTATCTATCCTTCAATATCTATCTAATCTATCTATCTAATTCTACAATTTCTCTCTGTCTCTCCATCTACAGTATCTGTCTAATCTTATTTGCCTTTCTGTCTGTCCTTCTGCCTGTCACTGTCTGTCATGACTCTTTTTTCTTTAGGACTTCGCTTGTAGGTGTTGGTAGCATGTGATGAGTGATAATGTAATGGCTGCGGATCCTCATCTGTTGTTTTCAGTGGTGATGAAATTCTACATTCCAGTATAATAAAAAGTCTCCATCAGCACCCATCTGACAGATAGTGGCAGCGCGGTCCCGCTCTCATCCCTACGTGATGTTCTGCATTTAGCCGACAAAGGTTACATAGAAATAAAAATAGCTTGGCAGATTGGTCAGGAACATTTGGAGTCCCCCCTGCTGCTCTTCTGCATCATTCCTGGGGTTAATGGAGGCAATTTCAGAACAATTTTAAAAATGGTGGGGCTCTTTAAAGTGGGGCTGTCACCTTTTCTGTCACATGGCGGTTTTAGTAAATAACTGTTTTCTCCGTGCATTAAACAGGTTATACGAATTCTAAAATATCCCTCCCCTCCAATGCCTGGGCCCCCTGTATGGATTATACTTACCTGCTCCACCAAGGGAGCAGCCATTAGCAGGCCGTGACGGCGACGTGGCCTTCTATTGGCTGCTCCCCCCATCGCCGGATGTTTTTATCCGAGTGACTGGGAGATGCATCCGCGGCCGTGCAGGGATCCAGATCGACGCGGCTGCCAGGGTAGATATAGTAGATATAATCCATACAAGGAGCCTGGGCATTGGTTGGGGGGAGGGGGGGGGGGGGTTATTATAAAATGTGGATAACCCCTTTAACAATTCTGGAACATCTTTTCTTAAAACTCTCTTTTGCTGTTCCTCTTTTATTCCTGCTATAAGTTTATAAACGAAGGCACAGCTAGGTGTTACCAGTTGGGAAGGGGGAGTGTCTGCGCAGGTTGACATTGTCCTATGACAGTAGCAGACTGTGCAGGGACACACCCTAGCTGTAACACCCATTTCTACCGTTATTCATAAACTTCTAATAGGCATAAAAGAGGAATGGCACAGCATAGAGCTATAAGAATAGATGCTCCGGAATTGTTCTTACATGAGGAATGCACGTAGTTAAAGACAGACATGTCCGGAGAGGTGACAGGTCTTTTGTAAAGCCTGGCACCTATGAAGGCATTATTTTCCAGTACTATGGAGTAGGTTTTTGTTTGCTTGTGCTGTAGGAGTGCCGGCGTGCGGTTGCATTATTTTTATATCCATTTCCTTTGAGCTGACGTAGAACAATTGATGAGATAACTTGAAAAGCTCTCGCTCTGTACTAAGCACAGTTTAATTTCCCTTTCACTTGGCCTTTGACACTTGAAATGAAAAAGCTATTGTATAACTACAGCCGATATTCTTCACATGGAAGCCTTCAGCTTTACACTATGTCTGCCTCGTCGTAAGGACCAGAGATCCAAAATAATGACAAAACAATTTCACACAAGCATTTCTGCTGGAGAAGAAAAATGTCTGTAGGCCCTCTCCATCTTCCTTAAAGGAAATGTCACCGAAATGTTTCTCTGCCAGTTAAAACCAGATGGCAACACATATCCAGTTTTTTTCCCCCTAATCTGTGTTTATTTTCTGATTGCAGAATTTTTATTCTATTTCCTGAACATGATTATGGGGGCGGCCATCTTGCCTGAGCTGTTCTTAACAGCATTTACAGATATGTTTTAGAGCAGCCACCATGGACAGGAAGGGATCCCATTGACTTCTATGAAAGAGTTTTCCAGGCATGGTCTTTGACCTGTGCAGAGGTCAGGAGGGAGTAGATAAGCTGTCATATCACCTATGTTGAATGGCGTGTCCTGTATTATCTCTCTCTCTCTCTCTCTCTCTCTCTCTCTGTGTGTGTATATATATATAATGATAAGCAGATAACTGCAGTAAACTGATCTATTTATTATTATTATTATTATTTATTATTATTAGGCTTAGTGGCCAGTGTTAAATCTGCAGGATTTTATAATTTTTTGTTTAAATACAGATAGTGACATGGAAAATTAAAAATATCATATGAAAAATTGTTTAAAAAAATATTTTACATAAAAACTTCATTTACACAATAGGTCATTTTTGATGACACATTCCTTTTCAGGTATTGTATATGGCATAAAAAAAAATGTTCCCCACTCTTCTCCAGTGCTGCTCCATGGTACTCCCGCCTGTATTTGTTTTCCTGGCTGCAGCGATGACGTTCCATGCACACCAAGTCACTGCAGCAGCCGTTTAGTGACCTCAGCAGTCACATCCTAAGGGCTCATGCACACGAACGTATTTTCTTTCAGTGTCTGTTCCGTATTTTTTGAGTACTGTGTGCGGAATCATTCATTTCAATGAGTCCTCAAAAAAAAAAAAAAAAGTTGCTCTGTGTGCATTCCATTTCCGTATGTCCGTTCCGAAAAAAAGACTAGAACATGTCCTACTATTGTCCGCATTACGGACAAGGATAGTACTGCTCTATTAGGGGCCAGCTGTTCTGTTCCGCAAAATATGGAATACACACCGACTTCATCCGTATTTTTTGCAGACCGCAAAATACATACGGTCGTGTGCATGAGCCCTACGGCTGCATAATAACCTGGTGTGCATGGAACATCATCGCCAGGGGCGGACTGGAAACTTGAGGGGGTTATCACAGCCTCCCTAACAGTGTCTATCCTGTGGCAACCCATTGACATATGTGCTTGATCATATCTGAAGTAAAAGCCTTATGTGATGTAGTACAGAATGGGCCCAAAGGTTCTCCGTAACACTTGTACATCTGCATTGGCAGCTGCATAAAACAGTATGCAGGAAATGTTTTCCTTCCTCTGTTTGACATTTGGTATTTTTTTATCATGTCATAAAAACCTTACTACAGTGTAGATATCACTTGTCTTCTGATTTTATAGTTAAAACAGATTTTGATGTATATCCATTCACAGAAGAGGGGGCATGCCTGTTCTGGACGCTCATCTACTAGCCGGAGCGGAGAGCAGCTATAAGTATATCTCTCAAGTACCCGACACATTCATACATTACACCAGGAGCATTGCTAGGGTCTCAAAAGATCTGGGGCCTAAGCCCTAATGAAGATGGCCCAGTTCTTTAAGTTGTCCCCCCCCCTCCCCCGCACACTACATTTTGCTGTACTTGCTATACAGCAGCACATACCTGTCGCATCCAGTGCCTCCCAGGTGACGTCTCCTCCAATGTAGATATTCTCTGTCATCATCTTCTCCATTTGGTCCGTACAACTTCTTTCAGCCGCGCCTCATCTCTGCACAGTGTGACACATAGACATCTTAGCTTCCTTACTTTTCTATCATCCCCCAACCTGGAGTCTCCATTCGTGTTTCTCACTGTGCTCCCCAATACCCCCAAATACTATCCTGAAGAAATATGAGTGCCCCCCATTGTAATAGTGCTCCTCCAAGTCCCACCAATAGTAATTCCCTTCTAGAATGCCTTCATTAGTAATACTGTCCCCTACAGTGCCCCAACCGTGATAACGCTCTCTAAGAATGCCCCCATTAGTAATACTGTCCCCTACAGTGCCCCAACCGTGATAACGCTCTCTAAGAATGCCTTCATTAGTAATACTGTCCCCTACAGTGCCCCAACCGTGATAACGCTCCCCAAGAGTGCCTCCATTAGTAGAAGAGCCCTACAGTATTAATAATGCTCTCACAGAGCCCCCAGTAGAAATAAGCCCCTCTATTGTTTCCCCAGTGGTAATAAAGCTCTCTACAGACCCCTCAGTAGTAAGAAGGCCCCCATAGTGCTCTTAGTAGAAATAAGGTGGATCTATAAGTCCCTC
Organism: Bufotes viridis; assembly: GCA_033119425.1. Classification (NCBI taxonomy): domain Eukaryota; kingdom Metazoa; phylum Chordata; class Amphibia; order Anura; family Bufonidae; genus Bufotes; species Bufotes viridis. Next base: position 76,468,722 of record CM065594.1, on the reverse strand, counting down.
CTATAGAGTCTCCAGTAATAATAAGAATGCCTATAATGTCCCCTGGATTTATAATACCCCTACAGTGCCCCCAGTATTTATAATGCCCCATGTAGTTATATTCCTCCCTCAACCATACAGTCCCATGTTAATAACATCACACCATCTCTCCTGCCCCCTCCAAAATACATTCTCATGTAAATAACATCATTTTCCTCCCTTCAGCCCCTCCAATATATAGTCCCATGTAAATAACACTATTTCCCTCCCTCTGCCATAGAGTTCCATGTAAATATAATTACACCATCTCTCCAGCCCCTTCCATTATACAGTCCCATGTAAATAACACCACCTCCTCCCCAGCTGCCTTCAACATACAGTCCTATGTAAATAACATCACATAATATCTATCTGGCAGGCAGTACATTCAGGTCTGGGACAAAGCATCTGGGGCCCAGGCCCCGAATGTTTTAACCTAGCAACGCCCCTTCATTACACTGACCGCCCACTGATTTTGATGGTAACTATATACGGTAATTCTTATTTCCCCTCTGGTAGCACTGTGAAGGACGTCAGCACATGATGCCAGGCAAGTTTGTTGGAGGCCTCTGGGTAAAAAAAAAAAAAATCTGCTGGTCGACCCCCATAATTGTTTTTAAGTGAAATATACAAAACAGTGGATGAACATATACTATTCTAACATAGCGTTCCAGAGGAAAACATTAAACTATTAAAATATGGTCACAGGATACAGACGATCTTCTGATTTATCCTGCTGAGCACCACCTAAACTACCCATGACTAGACAGTTCTTTAAAAAGCCAAGGCCCCATGTGAGTAATCCTACACGGAGAGCAGTACCAGCACATATCCTGTTCTATTGTTAGGTGGACAATACGTGCACAGAGTTCTTAGAGGCACTGGCTTATGATATACCCTTTTCTAGAGACGTTAATCTGTATCTGAACAAATATGTAGCCCTGAATAAATACAGAAACCATAATACTGTAAATACACCCCCCCCCTCCCCCAAATAACTTTAAACCTGCTAAATAAAAGCAGACCCTAGACCAGACCCCAGACCCTCTCATAGAGCAGCTGACACTCTCCTCTGTGCAGCTTTGCAGCTCCACTTACTGGCTTCAGAAAATACACGACATGTGCCCCTTCAGTGGTAAAATTTCCTGAATACATTTGTAGTAAAGGTGCGAGTTTATGGGCTTAAAGGGCTTCTGTCACCCCCAAAATGCATTTTTCATCAGCTGACATTAGCTATTTGCTAATGTCAGCTTATCTCCTCAGTGCGCCTGCGCCGATTACATCACAGTACACCCATGACGTAATTGGCGCAGGCGCACTGAGCACGGAGCTGGCGTCCTTCACTCAGTACGCCTGCGCCGATTGAAGAATGTTACGGTGCAGGCGCGGGACTTAATGAGAAGACAGGGCCAGCAGAGAGCGCTCGCTGGCCCTGTCTATCAAGAGCAGAGGGGGCGTGTTGGCAACTGGAGGATGTGGCGGCTACCAGCAACATTACCGGCCAACTTGCTGGTAGTAAATTTTAAAAGAACGAAATCACGGGCATGTAAGAAGTATGTTTGAGATCAGCTGACTTTAGCAAATAGCTAATGTCGGCTGATGAAAAATGCATTTTGGGGGTGACAGAAGCCCTTTAAAGGAGGTGATGGCCATCAAGGTTACGTTGTGGATTTTTCTTCGATTCACAAAATGTATTGCGAATAACTCCTTGACAGGGACGACCTGGGAACTTAAAGTGGCCCTGGAAAAATACTAAAAGTGGCCCTGTTTTGTAGTTGGTTCCAAATTGATTGAAGGCAAGGCAAGCAATACCATATTGTGGCACATTATACACCCAAACAGATCCAAATACCACAGTCAGGGCCTGCGTCAGGACCTGACACACCCGGACAAGTGACGGGACCCACTGCTCCTGGGGGGGCCCACTGTGCTAGGGTTGCCACCCGTACGGGTATGACCCGGACAGTCTGGGTTTGTAATCCTGTGCCCGGGTACAAGCCTTTCTCAGACACGGGCACAGCGATCAGCTGTGAGTAATGCGATGCTAGCGCAGGGCGGCACTGACTTCAGACACGCCAACCCTCCTTCCCTCCTGTTCAGGTGGCAACCCTACACTGTGCCCACTTACTCCTGCAGCTGTGTCCTGGTCTTCATTAAACTTCCTGTTCTGAATTCTAGGGCAGCTTACCCCAGCAATGCAGACAATTTTCACCATGTGCACTGCTGGGGTGGGCGGCCCCAGGACTCAGAACAGGGTAGATGGAGTTTCCTACCGTGCTAAAGGACCTTCCTGAGGTCATCTGCCCATGTGACCAGTGGGGGAGGAGCTGGAGGATCAGAGAGCTGTGGTCCTGTACAGAAAGGAGCCTGGCTGGAATGTGGTCATGGTGAGGCCTAGCGGTGTATGTCTGTCCCTGTGTGTGTGTGTGTCTGTATGTCTGTCCCTGTGTGTGTTGTGTATGTCTCTCCGTGTGTGTGTGTCTGTCCCTGTGTGTGTCTCTCTCTGTCTATTCCTGTCTGTGTGTGTGTCTCTGTCCCTTCCTGTGTGTGTGTGTCTCTATCCCTATGTGTGTCTAAGGCATTACTTAGACTCCATACCACAGTGTAGCCAGTGCCTAATGGGTTACAGTTTATACCAGGCATGCCCAACCTGCTGCCCTCCAGCTGTTGCAAAACTACAACTCCCAGCATGCCTTGATAGCCTAAAATAGCTGTAGGCTATCCAGGTATGCTGGGAGTTGTAGTTTTGCAAAAGTTGGAGGGCCGCAGGTTGGGCATGCCTGGTTTAGACCACCTTCTGGTACATGTTGATAATTCCCTTTTAAACCTCAGTCCATGTCCCCTCAGTACTGGGAATCAGTGCGAGTCGTATTGGAAGGTAACAAAAGGTTGGAGCATAACTAAAGGTGGAATTCCCTTTTAATGTCCCCTAAAGGTGGCCACACACTTTAGATAGAAGTTGGTTGACGATCTCACCATCACACAGGTGTCTGTCCGTGTGTGTGTCCCTCTGTGTGTCCGTCCCTGTGTGTGTGTGTGTCCCTCTGTGTGTGTGTCCTTCCCTGTGTGTCTGTCTCTTTGTGTGTGTGTGTATATGTCCCTGTGTGTATTTGACCGCCCCTGTGTGTGTGTCCCTCTCTGTGTGTCCGGCCCTGTGTGTCTGTCCCTTTGTTTGTGTGTGTGTGTGTATATGTCCCTGTGTGTATTTGACTGCCCCTGTGTGTGTTTCTCTGTGTGTGTTTCTCTGTGTGTGTTACTCTGTGTGTGTCCCCCTGTGTGTGTGTGTGTGTGTGCATATATCCCTGTGTGTATTTGACTGCCCCAGTGTGTCTGTCCTTGTGTGTATGTGTCTGTGCCTGTGTATGTGTCTGTCCCTGTGTGTCTCCCTGTCTGTCACCATCACCATGCCCACAGTGTTCCCATGCCTTGATGCAGCTGCATCAGGAAATTCTGTGTGGGGCAAGAAGAAGAAGAAAATGAAAGAGGAGGCAGCGCCGCCAGCTTGGAGTCCGTGGGAGAGAAACAGGGAGGCACACTAAGGACGTAGTTAACACTACCACATGATCTACACTAGTGTTATCTGTGGTTTTACATAGGATAGGACTGCAGGTAATGCCACATTATCAAGGACAATGCAACAGCACTATGCAGACACAAATAAAGTACAACAATGCCATAATTATAGAAAACATTTTGGTTCTTATGCTACGCTTATAAATTAGAGATACTTGGCAAATACATTTTGTACAAAATTATCTGGGCCCTGGGAACCTAAAACTAATTACTACTTGTAATGTACCAAAATGGCCACCATAAAATTCAGAGAGTGCAGGTTCCTCATGCATGCTGGGTCCACTCTGCTTTTTACCATTCTTGGTGCCATAACGGCCTCCATTGGGATGTGCTGACTGACCCCCTTTTTTTGCAGTTGTACTACCACATTATCAGCACTAATGTTATCTGTGGTTTTACATAGGACTGCAGGTAATGCTACCACATTATCAGCACTAGTGTCATCTGTGGTTTTACATAGGACTGCAGGTAACACTACTACTTTTTCTGTACTCAGATAGCCATGACTGTGTTATCGGTGCTGTTACATAGGACTGCAGGTGATATCTACTATATTATCTGTACTCAGAGAGTTATCACTGTTTAAGGGGGTCCCACTGAGACTTTATCGCCCGAGGGCCCACATGAACCTGGAGCCGGCCCTGACCTTAGTCCAACACAAAATACATCCCCAAAAGCTTACACTGGCCAGATGGCATTTTGGCATTGCACCCGCAGTGAATCCGGACCCAATCATTTCAATGGGGCTGTGCAGATGAGCGGTGATTTTCCCGCATCACTTTTGCGTTGCGTGAAAATCGCAGCATGCTCTATATTCTGCGCTTTTCACACAACGCAGGCCCCATAGAAATGAATGGGTCTGTATGAAAATCGCAAGCATCTGCAAGCAAGTACGGATGTGGTGCGATTTTCACGCAGGGTTGCTAGGAGATAAATGTCTATTCACTGTATTATTTTCCCTTATAACCTGGTTGTAAGGGAAAATAATACCATTCTTAACACGGAATGCTTAGTAAAATGTGGGTTGAGGGGGTTAGAAAAAAAATAAAAACATTTTTAACTCACCTCTTCCATTTGTTCGCGCACCCCGGCTGTTCTTCTGCATTTGGTTGAGGACCTGGGAGGCAAAGGACCTTTGGTGACGTCACTGCGCTCGTCACATCACCATGGTGATGGACCTTATGACGAGCGCAGTGACGTCACCAAAGTCCTTGCCTCCCAGGTCCTAAACCAAAGGCAGAAGAGCAGCCGAGCTGCGTGAACAAGTGGAAGAGGTGAGTTTAATTATTATTATTTTTTTAACCCCCTTAACCCACATTTTACTAAGCATTCTGTATTAAGAATGCTATTATTTTCCCTTATAACCATGTTATAAGGGAAAATAATACAATCTACACAACAACTAACCCAAACCCGAACTTCATTGAAGAAGTTCGGGTCTGGGTACCACATTTAGTTTTTTCTCGCACGTGTGCAAAACGTATTGCACTCGCGCGGAAAAAACTGAACCACGCAACGCAATCGCAGTCAAAACTGACTGAAATTGTGTGCGCACTCGCACGATTTCCCCGCCACGCACCTTCATCCTATCCAGCCCCATTCGCAACGCCCGTGTGAAAGGGGCCTTAGACTGTCGGATGACAATACACTAATATGTATAGAAACCTTAAAGGGGTTTTCCGGGGTTTTAATATTGGACCTCCGCCATTCTGATCCTGAGGATAGGTCATCAATATTAAAATCCCGTAGAACCGCTTTAACACCTTTGTACCTACAGTAATGTTTCTACGTTTGAAATGACAACGGCATCTTTCTCTACCTTTTTTTGAGTAAAAGTTTCTTCTCTTTTGAAAGCCAAATAAAAACATTAAATATGACAAAAGCAATCATTTGCACAATACACTATCATTTATTTTTTTTGCAATTGTTTCATTGTGTATGGATTTTCTGTGCAAATTCTTAGTTTCAATCTTTTGCGTCTTGGCTTGATTGAAGAGCTTTCAAGGTTATTCTCTATATAATTTCAGAAAAGTTTTGTTCTTAGCACTTTAGGTATTTTTGGTAATTGTTTCCTGCATAAAGCATGTTCATTTGTCTTGTCCCTGACATTATCATCATGGTCCAACCTTGGGCTGATACATGGAAATTACATGGAAATGGTTTGTATAATGACATGCTTTTACTGAAACTTTCCCAATCTGTAATGATCATTATCAGCGTGGCCCTTTGTTTCTATCACTTGACGCTTTTTTATGTAAACGTAGCACTAAAGGCTCCCTACATATTTGGCTACTGTTGGCCGAACCTACCGTTTTTGGTGGGATTGTCCGACAGTCCAATGTACATTAGGGCCTCCTGGCTCTTCCCCGACAGTTGGATATTTGAACACCCAATCCTTTTGGTCTCTCAGGAGATACTCTGCAGCCAGAGGTGTCTCCCCACCGATCAACTGTTTGACAACTAGGCTCGCATGAAGCGCTGCCTCCTGGTCTTTACACTACACCTTGTCTCCCGTGGAGCTGTAGTGTAATTACAAGTGCTCGCTCCATTAACTTGATTGGAGTAAGTACTTGCATTACTCCACTTCCGAGACAAAGTACAGCAAAATGAACAAACTGCTGATCGTCGGGTGTGCCGGGAGTCGGACTCCCGCTGGTCAGATATTGATGAACTATCCTGACTATAGGTCATCAATATTAACAGCTGGTCATTCCCTTTAACCCCTAACCTTCCTGCATAGAAAATAGTCCCAGAGATACATGAGATATGTAATTCTCCCTATTTTCTTCTCCAGTCTAGAGGAACACATAGTTATGTATTTTGTATAAAGTAGGGAGGATAAAATGAGATGTGAGGGCAGCTTCACGTGCTTCTCTATGAGATGACTACCCCACCACTGATAGGAAGAAGAAGGAGCAGGAAAGTTATTGAGCATGTTAGTCTACCCCTGAATGCAGGAGGACCAGAAAGATAAACAGCAGGGGGCGCTACCAGATTGACCAAACTGAACGATATTTTTATTGCTGTATGTTGCAGTTATACTTCATTGGAGATGCCCTATTTATTGCCTAGTAAAGCCTCCCATGGTCTATGGACCATCGTTTTATATCCACTCCTATAGTAATATGTGGAGCTCAATCATTTTAGTTATAGTCCTTAATGAGACCAGGAGCACTGTAAGGCTGGGAACACACCTAGGCGTTTTTGGATCAGGCGTTTTTTTGAGCGTTTTTTCCGCGGAAAATGCGCGTTTTTTTCGGCGTTTTTGTATTTTTGCAACGGGCGTATTTGGGGCGTTTTTTTGATTGACAGCTTACAGTTTGCAGAAAAAAAGAATCCCCACCCAGCAAAGGTGGGTGGAGATTCTGCCTTTCTGCTGGGTTTTACTACAAAAACGTGCGATCATATGCGCGTTTTTGAAGCGGAAAACGCGCATATTTTCTTATATGCGTGTTCCCATGCTTTTCAATGGGTGCAAACGCTTGGGCAAACGCCCCAAAGAAGCTCATGCACAAGCGTTTGCGTTTGGCGTTTTTCAGCGCGTTCAGACGCGCTGTAAAACGCTCAAGTGTGAACCATGTCCATTGGAATACATGGGTTTTCACTTGTTGTGCGTTTTTCAGCGCGTTTGAACGCGCTGAAAAACGCTTAGGTGTGTTTCCAGGGTAAGGGTAAGTTCACGCAGAGTTTTTTGGACGACGTTTTGAGACCGATTTTCTTGCAGGTTTTTTAGGCAAAGCCAGAAGTGGATTTGAGAGGAATGGGAACTATAAAGTAACTTTATACTTCTCCTTCCTGCTGGATCTACTTCTGTCTTTGGCTAAAAAACTGTATTTTGGTAATTTTAAGGTATTCCTTATCCATAGGATAGGCTAGCTGTTAGATTGGTGGGAGTCTTACTGCTTGGACTTCACTGATCGCCAGAATGGGGACCCCATACCTCATACGGACCCCCAAAATGAAGAGAGCGGCAGATCATGCATGCCGGAAATAGCCAAGCACTTGTACTGACCTTCTCTTGCAGTCCCTTAGAGATGAATGCATGTCTGACCTGTCACACTCTCCTGTCCTGTGAACAGGGGAAAACTTGAAATTACTGGACTACCCCTTTGAATTCAGTGGCCGATTTTCCTGACGGACCATAGGTGCTCATTTGAATAAATAGTTCTGCGGGAAAACAGTGCAAATGGACTCCTGTCTGTGTACAAACTCTGCACCGACAAGTTTCATATCACGCTTCAGAAAGGGGTCCTGATGCCCTCATGGAGCATGTTTTGTCAACTAGGACAAGAAAGGATGAACCTAATGTTTTGGGTTAAATGGTCTTTTTGAAATGTATTAGAAACTTCCTGACTCATGCAGCCGGTCTCTCGAGTTTGGGGAATAAAAAGGTTGATGTACGTCTGTGGTCACAAATGTTATTCAGACCATAGCATAGAATGGACCATAATGATTGACCTCCTTGTTTTTCATCTCCGCCATATCACTGCAGATAAGAAGTATGTGAAGTGTATGACTGGGAGCAATACATATTAATAAAAAGACTCAGGACAAGTATTTTTAGCTATTCAATTTTCTAATGCTGAAGTCATAATGTTGACGCAGATGGCAACGTCCTTTTCTCTCGCGCTCTGTTCCCCCCCTTTCGTAGCCACCTGAAGGCTTGGCACAGACTGATCTTTTGGAACATGAGCGATTTTCATTTCATTTCATTTGCTTGTGTCATTTGATTTGCAGATTTCTATTTGTATCTTATAGAAGATCAGTGCACCTCGGAAAGGTTCCAGATTTCATTACCGAAGGTCCTTTAACTCCGTACATTTGGACTTATTTGCTGCCCATTAACTCCTTTCAGCACCAGAATAAATACGATCTCACAGTTGGGATGTCTTTCCACAAGAGAACATAGAGGTTGTGGGGAGCGGGTTGTCAATTGTGTATTTTAGAAATATGCCAGGATATAATACATAATGATTTAAAAATAGCATAAAATGGAAATTTTCATGTATACACTGTATTCGGCAACAAATGTGTATGATGCGGTTGTATTTTTATTTCTGTTAATAAAACAGTTTAGGGGAAAAAAAATAGCATAAAAAGTAAGGGTCTATTCATATGTAGCAGGAAAAAAAATCCATTGTGGATTTTCTGCAAATCGTCTGAGAAATCTGCATGTTTTATATGTGAAATGTAAGTGTACATCCACACATACCGGATGAAAACCTACATGAGGATTTTGTTGTGGGATTCACTGTGAATTTTATCCAGCTACATTTGGGGGCTACTGTATCTCCTTTTGGAGAGCACCCTAATAGCTGTGAGGAGACTTATAGGCCATACATGCCCCTCTGGAATTCTGGGAAGAAGGGCATGCAAATGAGTTCCTAGCAAGCTCCGCCTCCGATGCCACCAGATGTAAGGCAGCTATCCTATAAGTCAATGTTCGACCCTTTAAATAGGCCTTGAGCCATGACTTGGATAATAATTAAGCTCTGGAGGCATTAGAGGCAGAGCTTGCTAGGAGCTCATTTGCATCCCTTTCTTCCCAGAATTCCAGAGGATCATGTATGGCCTATGAGTCTCCTCACGCCAATTAAGGCACGCTCCAGAAGAAGATCTAGTACCCCCAACATCCTAATCTAGGCCTCTCACCCAGTTGAGCCCGTACTCTCTGCTCTGCACTGATGAGGAAAATCACCCCAAAACAGCTGTCTGCAGATGAGATGATGGCTTATTTATTATCCAAGCTATGTCTCAAGGCCTAGTTAAAAGGTCGAACGTTGACTTATAGGATATGTGGCTGCATCAGAGATCATTAGCATCCCTTCTATCCAGATACATTAAAAGAGGTGAAAAGTCCATGGAAAGACTTTCAGCTGTCAGGCCTTAGAGCTCATCTGTGCCCCTAAGTATAAAAAAAAGACTCACCTACCTGGGGCCCCCATGCTTATCTGTTTGCGGGATCAGGAAGCACTAAATGGTACCTCAAAACTGTGACGTAATGTTCAAGACGATGTGACCGAAGTCTGTGAATGGCCGCAGCGGTCACCCAACGGCGGAAGGTGGGCAGGTGAGTTGGCTTTTTTTATGTTCAGGGGCATAGGTCTGAAGGATCGGAGTTAACATCCTGAAAGGCCAGGCAACCCATTTTAAATCGACTATGTAGGTCAGTTTCAGTGCAGATTTTATTTTCGAACGAGGTGGATGTGATTTGGTAAAATCTCCAAGTCTGTTAGCCTGCGGCTTTCCCCCCTGAAAATGTGGCCCAAAGCTTTTATGTCTGAACATACCCTAAGGGTGCCTGCACACATTGCAGATTACGAAAAGGAAAAATGAAGGGAGGCATGCTCCTAGGTGAAGAATTGCTGCTTCTATTCCCTCTCTCTTACTTTCTTTTTCATTGTCTGGCCTTAGGTCTTTTCTGATCTACAGCATTTATCAGTATTACATTGCAAAATTTAGCAGTTGGGAGGTCCCTAGTAATGGAAAGGATGTGATGTCATGCGTTTCAGAGTGGGACGCACGCCATGAACATCCAGGAAGCACATGTGCTGGCACTTTAATAAGTTATTCCCACAGATTTTTTAATGTTATAGTAATTAGTGGGGTATATATAGCTAGTGAGCACACAGTGTATTTATCCCCTGAGGAAGCAATATACGAAACGCACGTTGGGGTCATAGCCACACTGGTCGGTATTACTTGTTTCATTATGTACTCCCTGATGAATTTTGTATATGACATATTGCACTAGGCACTTTGTTCTGATGTATTTATAGTAGAAATGTGACTTCTCCCTTCCAAATGTAATTTGGTTTACACTATGCAATTTTAGGTATTTTTCAATCCCTTATAATGGTGAGGATGGGCACTTTATATTAGTATTATTCATCAATGGGTCTCTTCTTTGGTATATGACATATCCATTGTGGTTTGTTTTCTCTGCTGTATATATATGCCGCTGCTACTGGTTTTTAAACTTTACCTGATATGTAATCAATAAAATATTTATTTAGATTGATCATGTGCTGTGTATATATTGTGTCTACTTTGGTGTGGGGATTCTAATTTAGTGCACAGCCATTACCTTGTTTGGAGCTAGTGTATCTTGAGGGGAGCAGTAATGCAGAACCAAAAAAGTGAATGAGATTTACCAAATCTCATGTACAGTTTACATATTTTTTACATGTGGAAATTGACCTGTCATGCTGATTTTAAAATCCACAGAATACGCATTTTTTGTGCAATACTGCAACTTTTATGTATTGGTTGTCTCTACAGATCTCCGAAAATCTGCAACAAAAGCTGCACAAAAACACACTAAAAGCATGATAAACAGCGGGGTTTTCTGTGCTCTTTTTATGTGGTTTTAGTGCGGATTCCATGCAGATTTTCTGCAAGAAATATGCAATATCTGTATGTAGCCTAAGGCCTCGTTCACATATCCGTGCCCATTTGACATCCGTGAAAGCGTGTTTTATCCGTGAAGATGTCCGTGTTTGGTCCATGTGTCCATTTTTTACCCTCCATGTGTCACCCATATTCCACAGACACTGCTCAGCTGAAAGTGCTATAGTGTTATAATATATATATATATATATATATATATATATAAATATATATAAATATATATTATATACCGTATATAAATCCCCTGTCTGACAGTGGGGAATTGTGACAATTTTTATTGAATTGCCAATTTTATAATATTTTATAGGACTTTTTTTAAAAGTAGTCCATCAGGTTTTATTTGGCCATTAGACTGTTAATGTCGCTGGGTAGACCTGTAAAGCGATGGCTTTGTGGCCACTGACTGCCTTGTTATTGCAGAAAAAGCCTTAAAGTTGTATTCATTATTCTAAAGAACGGCCAAGTGCCCAGTGGGCGGTCTCCAGCTCGGCAAGCTCTCCTGACATTAGTGAAGCTTTATGTCAAGACCAAGAGGACAGTGTGGGGTGGATCGGGCAGTATTTACTCAGGACAGCTGGAGCACTTGCGGAGCTGGGGACCGCCTTCAGGGCACTTGCCAGCTCATTTGCATAATGAATAAGACACTGCTTTTTCTGCAATAGTAAGATGGTCAGCAAGCACAAAAGTATACTGTGAAGAGATGGAGGGGCAGAGCACCAGTGATGAGACAGGAGGCAGATTTTAGACTACCACAGACTCCCAGTAAGCACTGTGACTAAATTGTAGTCAGTTAAAAGCAGCCACCCTAAGCAGTTACGCCAATGCTGTTGAAATACAGAAATGAGTCGATTTGTGAAAATTACAATTACAAAATGCAATACAAACTGCATGGTATAGCGCTGTGTAACATGCAGAATCCTAGTGTTTGTGTGCTCACCTCCACAGCTCTTTTAGCTTTAGGCTCATGTCAGGTTTATTTAGAAGTCATACCTTAGCTTGTGAAGTCTACATTTTGTATTTGTTGCTGTCTGCACGGATTATATTTTAAGATACGCACACCTTTTTTTCCTGTATTTCCTAGCCAGTCAGTTAAAATACCTAATCTCGTGGGTCTCCCCTGGCGAATTGCCGGGTGCAGAATATTGCCTATTGGAAAGCCTCCACATGTCTACCCCGTGGCCAATTCTTGAAGCTCCCACTTCGGTACCAGGCAGGCTTTTGCCCTTACATAGGCTCGCGAATCAGGTGTGGCGCGCTGCTAAGCTCCACTCTTACGAGGACTTGCCTGATGACATTCCCCTATGGGATAACCCCATGTTCCCACATTTGTTGCATTTAGATGGAGTCACTGCCTGGCGAGACTGCGGGGTCCTCCTGCTGAAGGACTTGTATGCAGAGTCAACGCTACGCTCCTTTCAGCAGGTCCAGGTGGAGTCCCTCGCACCACCTTCTATCGCTACCTACAGCTACGCCATGCCCTAACGGCACAGTTTAAGGCGCTAGATAGGAGGACCTCTAAATATCCCCTCATAGGTGTGCTGAGATCCCAGGGCCCTAGAGGAATTATCTCATCGCTCTATACGCACTTACTCAACACGAGGGTCACTCTCCAACCCCTTTCTGTGGCTGACAGATGGATGGGGACCATACCAACACTATCCACAGAGGAGTGGGAGGAGGCACTTTCGGTTCCAACGAGGGTGTCTCCATCCATCAACAACAGGCTGATTCAGCTCTTTATATTGCATAGAAGCTATCTGTCCCCGACTCGACTATATAAGATGGGAAGACTTCCTCATACAGATTGCCACAGGTGTCAACCCCCAGGCGCAGACTTTTGGCATTTGATGTGGACGTGCAGCTACCTGCGTAGGTTCTGGGAAGGGGTGTTACAGGTGCTGTCCTCCAGGTTTCCCTCTGCCATCCCCTTGTGCCCGAAGGTGTGTGTTCTGGGTGTGCTTGATGAGGAGGTGTGGAATCACTGTCAAAGATCCTTTTTAGGCGCCGCATTGTTTATAGCTAGGAAGTCGGTGGCTCTGAGATGGATGGGGGATAGAGCTCCCTCTGTCATGCAATGGATATCCCTGGTAAACCAGGTGGTCTCCATGGAAAAGGTAGTTTACATCAATAGAAAGTGCCCACAGAAATTTCAAAAAACCTGGGGCGACTGGTGCTCGTCTCCCTTAACTCTACAGCCATCACACATGTATTCAGCACCTGCTTGACGTGTTGTCACTGATATTTGATTTCTCAGTGTCTGTACCTAGGCGTTGTGGGGAAATGCTCTGCTACGTTCCGCTACTTTTCATATACCTGTCTACACCCACCGATGTCTGTATCCCCACAGTTCTACTGATTCCCCCTGCGTGGGGAGAAGTGTCTTATGTTCAACGTACCATGTCTTTTGCTATTCTTCAATAAAACGAGTTTAAAAAAAAAAAAGATACGCACACCTTCACTAGGTGCCCATTGCTTATTCACGCCAGATCTAGTTTGCCTTTGAGAACTGATCGTATGAAGTCAGAGTAGGTATAATCAGGGGTTTGTTTGAACCTAAAGCAGCGCTGTCCAAAATACATTTTTTTTTAAATTTCTGTACATATTCTACATTGTGCCACAGTAGGTATCCTAGTAGGTAGGCTGTCCTTGGGCTCTAGAGTCTTGGGTTGGGGTGTGACTTAGATGGGAAATGAGTGTGGCCTAGCCTAAAAAGGGTTTGCCTTTGGCAGAAAATGCTATTGCAAAGTGGCAACCAACAGTTGGTATAAAGTTAGTCTAGCCATGCATCCTATCATCCAACCTGGGCCACTTTGGCACCCTCTTACACTGCCCGTCTAGGTTTTCACTGTCCACATTTTAGGTAGGATTAGTAAATATGTCCTAATTTTTCTACAATTCTGTTAAAGGGGTTGTCTGTGTTATGAAAAAAAAAATAATACAGCACTGTAAATCTGTATATGATACTGCTAATACACCTGTTCTTGTGCAATGCTGTGCAGAACTCCTCCAGTCTGTCAGTTCTGTGTAGGAGGGAAGATCCTGTGCCCAGCATTTGTCTCTTCACTGCCTGCAGCTGTTCAGCAAATCTTCCACCCCTGAGTTTGTGCTGCAGATGGTAGAAGGGGTTAAACTTTCCTGAAGAATCCAGTGGAAGGGACACACAGGATAGGCGGCAGCAGCAGCCAGTGCAGGGAGGCTTGTGCACGAAACCTCATCAGAGCAGGGGGAGAAGCTAACATCACAGGTTATGTGACCCTCAGTGAAATCTGAGAAAGGAGCCACTGCAGATGAAGTAAGTGAATTGTAAACCCCTTACATTTGATAAGTTAGAAACATACAAAGAACAAAAAAATAACACAGACCACCCCTCTAACTGTTGCTGCCTCAAAAATGCCGAACTTTACTTCATTTGCAGTTTTCTCTTATCCCCCATGCTTGAATCCTACTTCCTGGTTTGGCATGTGTCTACTGCTGTGATGGCTAACCTCCGGCACTCCAGCTGGGGTAAAACTACAACTCCCAAGATGCACTGGCTGTTCTCAGAAATCCACAGAAATGAATGGAGTTTCACCACAGCTGGAGTGCCGAAGGTTAGCCATCACTGGTCTACGGACTCATCATTCCTTAGAGAACTGAGATGTGTCCGACATTAGCAGGACGTGTGACACTAACTACGCCCTTTGTTCAACCAGTGACTTTCTACGTCCTACATTACAAGGCTCTAATACAGGACGTAACCTACAGCAACTGAACATCAAATCAGATTTGCCACAGGGTGCAATGGCGGGCTAATACCCTTAGAATAAGGCAGTTCTGATAAATGGTGTCATTTGGGAAAAGTGATATGACAGCGATATCTATTGGTTGGAATATATTGGCACATCCTCTTTATGTTCTGGACTGCCCATGCTGCTAACCTTCAGTTGAAAATGTCACAGAGCTTCTGGGGTGTTGATTTGGAAAATGAGCACATGTAGGAGAGTGGCGAAGGCACAGTTAGTATGCATTATTATTATCAACAGTTTAAAAAAAATGCAGTGCTGCGACATCCCCTTTAAGGATTACAAAATGGGTCAGAAAGGGTTAAACATAACAAAGGAGCGCTACTCCCCTCCACTGAACCCCCACAGCTGCCCTGCTTCACTTTCACTGTTGAGCCCTTGCTCAACAAACAGGAAAGGCCGGTTCAGCCAAAGACTGGCCCTAGGGGTGACCTGCTTCAGGCACTTATTGGCCAAGAAGAGCTTTCCTGGTATTTCTGGCATGTGGAGCTTAGGCAATGGAGGGTAATGAAAACTAGAGCAGCATCAGAATCGCAGCAGCAAGGAATCATTTTCTGATCTGCTTTTTCTTTTCTTTTCTTTTAGTTATCTGTCAAAATCCTCTAAGAGGTTGTCCCACGAAAAATATTCTTTTTTTTATTTTTTTATTCAGTATAGCCGCTGCATTTTGCGGAATGGAACGTCCTGCTCTCTATAGAACAGTCTTATACTTGTACGTAAAATGAACAAGAATAGGACATGTTCTATTTTTTTGGGCAGGGACCACAGAACAGACATATTCGGATGCAGACAGCGCACGGTGTGCTGCTCACATCTTTTGCTGCCCCTTTGAAATTAATGGCTCTGCATCCGACCTGCAAACTGCCACAAAGCACCGAATGAAGTGGGCCCAAGCTGAACTCTTGCACCAGGGCCCATGAGCTTTTAGCTACACCCCTGGTCCTAGCAACATATCAAGGATTTTGATCGTAGGGGGTCTGAGCGCCTAGGCCCCCCCACAATCAGTAAAACATAGTGTGCTCTCTCCTCGCTGCAGGAGGGGAAAGAGTTTGGGCAGCAGGGAGAGAGAGCGCTATGTGAGCGCCACTCTTACCTCATTCTGGTGATCGCCGGGGGACTCGGCACTCAGATTCCCATCGATCTAAACCTTTGATATGTTGCTATGACATATAAAAAAATTTTGAAAGCTCAGTGACCCTTTTAGAGATATTAAAATAGAGTTTAGATCCCTTGGGCTAATACAAATATGATCTTATCATAGAAATCCTCTGATTGAGTCTTTCGGCTCAGACACCAGATGATCAGATGCTGGATTAAAGGATATTTACTGTATATTTAATATTTGCCATGCAGAAAACAACAGGCTGTAAAGAAAATGAGCGCTCCATTGGAATCAGTCATATTATTTTAAATACATTGACCTTTCTGAGCCCTTTTGTAGTGGCATTTCCCTTGGCACAGTCTAGCGTTGCCTCTGCCATGGCTCAGTGAATACCTTATTTGTTATTTTACACTAACAAATGTGATATAACTGCAGCTCCAGGCAAGATAATTCACCTGGGGCCGGCAAGCTGGGGTGTGTTTGTGGATTGTCCTCACCTTTGTAAGATGTCTGGTCTAGTGGAGAACACGGATCTGATTAGTATCTGATGTTAAGTTCACCTTTTTCGACGAGGACCTCTCGCCTTTCGTGACATGTCTGTTTTAGTAACTACTTGCATCCTCCTTTTAATAACAATCCTCGAGCATCTATTCTGTTCACTTTATGATGTACTATTCCTTTATTATTCCTGCTAGAAGTTATGAATGTATTGCTAGCAGTTTGCATTGCAGTTCCTGATGGGTGTGACCAGTTGGGAGGTGTCCCTGCATGGTCTGACACTGGCACCACTGATTGGATAGTGTTAGACTGGGCAGGAACAACCCCTCCTCAACTGGTAACACCAATCTGGATCATAATTATAGCAGGAATAAGTAATGGCATAACATAGAGTCATAAGAATAGATGCTCAAGAATTGTTATTACAAGAAAGATGCAAGTAGTTACTTTCACATGAGTGATACCGATTGTGTCAGGATCTGTTCAGGGAAAAACTGATGGTTTTACACACAAGCTCAATCAGTTTTTCTCCGATTGTGTTCAGTGTCTCCATTTTTTCCTTCCGGATTGCATGCATTTTTCACAGGTTTAAAAAAAAACTCTGAAGAGTAACAATCTACATCTTCTAGCCTCCATCAGTGAAAAATGCATTGCATCCATCCATATGCCTTCCGTTTTTCTATATGCCGCGTTAATTTCTATGGTGCCAGAGCTGCATGAAAATTTGCACAATGTTCCTGAACGTAAAGATGATGTATGAAATACTATGGGGTCATTTATTACAACCGTCGGTCTGAATAAGTTAAGTTCACAAGTGTGGTGAGCTCACCCAGTCCTGGAAGCACGAGGCCACGCCGAGGAACCACAGGCGCTAGAAGTCCAGCAAGAAAAGAGAAAAGGTCCAGCTTCTGTTGCAAAAATGTGAAGAGCTTTATTCACATGGTGCGGTACAGGTTAAAACAGACAGGTACTCGTCTACGCGTTTCGGATCCACATATCTTGATTCTTATTCATGACACAGAGTCTGTCATGAATAAAGATCAAGGTATGTGGATCCGAAACGCGTAGACGAGTACCGGTCTATTTTAACCTGTACCGCACCATGTGAATAAAGCTCTTCACGATTTTGCAACGGAAGCTGGACCTTTTCTCTTTTCTTGTCGGTCTGAATAACCCCTTGCCTTGGCAGTGGATCCGCTGAAGTCTGCGGCAGTCTAAATGTAAGCCAGATTGCTAGCTGTCTTACATTTAGACTATTTGCTATGCCTAAACCAGGCGTAGAAAATGATGAATGAGACGGACCCACCAGCCCTTCCCTGCCCATTTTTCTAGACCTGGCATGAGCGGGGAATAAGTTGCAGATTCTGCCAAACCATGGCGTGCAACAGAATCTGCGCCAGATACACGCCACAAAAGGGGCATATATCTGGTCCTAAATTACCCCCTTAGTCCCCTGTCAGAGAACTTCACCAATATACTTCATTTTGCACATTTATTATGTGTTCTTGTCTTGGCTGTAAGTAACCTAGAAGTGTCCTTATTATATACCAGCAGACTCCTTTATACAGAATATTACATACTAGGTATTACGCCTACTTGTATCTAATGCAGAAAATGTATTGTACATGCTGCCATATTGGATAGTCACTTAAGGCCAATGGTGGGTAACTCCTAAGCTCGCCTATGAAGGATGTGAATTTTTTTTTCCTGGATCAATGAATGTAATTGATTTATACCACTAATTCTCCCACTTGCGTGGTCTGTTATTAGATAGATACAATAGTCCTTAATATTTGGGTACAAGGAACCATTTCCTACCTAATGATGCTTGAGTGACACAAAGCTTCTGTGCATCTTTGATGCTGATGGGCATGTTAATATTCCCACCACACGAGACATAAATGAATTACGATTACCCATCCATCAAGTCCTTGAGATCATTTATAGTCAGTGCGATATTTTGCTGTAAAATGCGCGCACCACAATATAGAGTAGACTGAACATACCCAAACACGTTTATACAGTAATCTGGAGAGATGGCACGGCGCCAGTCAGCAACTCCTCTCCGAAAAAATTCATAGTCCGATTTACAGCTTCGCTCTTTCATGTATCAGTTGACACATTCCTAGAATCCCTTTTAAAGGATTTTCTCAGCTTGGTGAGAAGTAAAGTGCGTTATCTCCGAGGTGTTAAGGGTTGTATTGCATCACCTGCAAAGTGGCAGAAGGCATGATTCATATCGACCTAGACCATAGGATCATTTCTGCTAAGATTGACATATAATCTTCTGATAAGTCTTTTTGAGTGATCTGCGAGACAACAAATCAAATGCATCTGCTGTATACGTTTTTTTTTAATCTTCCTGTTTTCCCATCATCAAAGAATTTTAATCCGCCAACAATGAGACCTGATAGGATCCGGATTATGAAATATTTTGGGTTAGCGGATGGTCATAGAAAATTGCTCAAAATCTCCCAGAAGAGTGTACAGATGAAATGTTAGCCTCACTAAAGCTTTATTTAAGTTTTTTTTTTTCTTATCAGGATATATTTTTTTGTTTTTTTTCTTTTGTTCAGTCCCACCGTTATGTGGCAATTCTGTCCTGGAAAAAAATAATGGATTACAATAATTTAAAGGGATTGTGGTGTCAGAAAATGTCATATTTTTAACTCAAGTTTTTAAAGGGGTTGTCCAGTCTTGGAACCGACAACCCCTTTGGTCTGGACCTGCACAAATAAAAATGAAGACTCACCTGTCGGCGATCACGTCACTGCACCATTCCTACCTGCTTCTGATCCCTGCAGAACCAGAAAGCGGCTGGGTTCCATGACCGCTACAGCCAGTTACAGATCTCAGTGGTTACAGAGGCTTGAACCGTACATTACTGTTGTGACTTAGCATTCAGGCTGTTGTGACCACTCAGGCCTAACTGGCTGCAGTGGTCAGGGGACCCAGCCGCTTCTTGGCCCTGTGCGGACCGTAAGCGTCCGGGAATGAAGCAGAGATGGGACCACAGACAGGTGAGTCTTCCTTTTCTTATGTTTAGGATATGTCTGATCTCTGGAGGAATGGGGGTCATCATCGTTCACTAGATCTGAGGCTTGTGCTCCCCGGTTGCATGCGTGCGTATCCTCCACCCTATTGAACTATATGAGACTGCCGATTGCAAGCATTAAGCTATTTTCAGCCCAGCTGAAAGGTGCGGCAGTGCAGATGTGTGACTGTTGCTCCATTCAAATGGTGGCCTTGGGCCGCAGTTCTCGTGATCGTAGGATCCTAGGACCCCCACCGATCAGGCACTTATCCCTTATACTGTGGATAGGGGAGAAGTTATCTTAATAGGACAAACTCTTTAAAGTACAGAATTCCTGCTATACTTTTTAATTCCTGCTATAGATTTTGGGTAGCTAGATTAAATGGGTAAACCATCATTTTGATGACGATACTTGTTAGAATGTTCCCTTTACAATACACTGTTCACACTGCTGGGACCCCCAGCGACTATCTGTACTCTGTGAGGAAATCTGGCAATAAGTGTTCGGTTTCCCTACAGTGCCACCAGTGGGGAAATTAGGAAATGCACAGTGGCCGTTCATAGCAATGGGTTATTCATGTAATGCAGGTCCTCCAGTGCGAGAGAAGCCCCCTCTATAAACTCAGAATTCCTCGATAGGTTATATTAAAATAGGTTTTCTAAGCTGGACAGTCCCTTTTAATGTTCAACATTGATGTTCAGGAAGTTTGGCAACACATTTCTCATACTTTATTTTTGTTCTTTCAGTTCAGAAACCGAAATTATGACCCAAAATGGGAAGCAATGGCAATATTTCATATGAAAAAGATTGATCAGAGAGGCTGAGATGAAAATGCATCAGATGTCTACTATACCATCCAGAGATGTGCAATCCACATGTTTCCAGAAGAAGGTCAAAGAAAGAGAAGAACAGGTAAGGGTCTATGTGCTTTTTCTACACTGTGTAAACTTTACTAAAACTCCAAAATACCATATCCTGAGAAGGTGAGATAATGTGAATGTTTATTTGTTTATTACTGTTCTACCAGGTAAACCTGGTGTCTTCTCTATGTTCCACCGAGTTCCAGTAGCTTGGAGGACATTCCAGATACTAAAGCCCTATGTGTAGTAAACTAAAATGGTCACTTAAGGTGCCCATGCACATTAGTCTAGAGTTGATCAAAACAGACAACTTCAACCAAAACGAACATTCGTTGGTTGAAATTTAACAATGAACGATCGTGTTAGGGCTCTTTCACACTTGCGTTTTTGTTTTCGGGCATAGAGATCCGTCGTCGGGGCTCTATGCTGGAAAAATCCTGATCAGGATTATCCCAATGCATTCTGAATGGAGAGAAATCCGTTCAGGATGCATCAGGATGTCTTCAGTTCAGGACCGGAACGTTTTTTGGCCGGAGAAAATACCGCAGCATGCTGCGCTTTTTGCTCCGGCCAAAAATCCTGAACACTTGCCGCAAGGCCGGATCCGGAATGAATGCCCATTGAAAGGCCTTAAGCTAAACGTCGTTTCGGCGCGTTGCCGGATCCGACATTTAGCTTTTTCTGAATGGTTACCATGGCAGCCAGGACGCTAAAGTCCTGGTTGCCATGGTAAAGTGTAGTGGGGAGCGGGGGAGCAGTATACTTAACGCCCGTGCGGCTCCCGGGGCGCTCCAGAGTGACGTCAGGGCGCCCCACGTGCATGGATCACCTGATCCATGCGCATGGGGCGCTCTGACGTCATTCTGGAGCGCACTGGGAGCCGCACAGACTGTAAGTATACCGCTCCCCCGATCCCCACTACTACTATGGCAACCAGGACTTTAATAGCGTCCTGGCTGCCATAGTAACACTGAAAGCATTTCGAAGACTGATCAGGATCCTGATCAGTTTTCTAATGCTTTCAGGCGACTTGCGTTCTGACGGATCCGGTGGGACGGAAGTGCCCGCCGGATCCTCAGAACGCAAGTGTGAAAGAGGCCTTAGCCGACTGATGACAGATCATTATTGTGTGAAGAGAAGCTAGCCATGTTTAATATTTTTGTCAAATGAAACATCTTTTGTTCAAAAAAAGATCGTTTGTCAATTAAATATCGTTAGTCAAAGATTTTTCATCCATTGCCTGGTTTTATTGAACGTGGATGGCTAGTTTGAACGACTGAAATGGACAATATGGACTACAATGTGCGTGTCTGTGAAATGATTGTTCACCAGATGTTTGTTTGTTCAACTAGTGTTCAACCAGGAACCAACTTCTATCTAAGGGCTCATACAAACAATCGTGATCGGTGCATCAGTGGTAATGTGTATGGCCACCTTAAGACATCAGTAGTTTAACTGGCTTCTGCCAACAGAGGTCAGAACTCTCTTGCATAGTTTATCCTCGGTTCAGAGATGAGCTGTGACTAATGAGTCCCTAAGAGCAACTTATAGGCACCAAGTGAACCCTAATAATACATCGGCACAAGATAGGCTTTATGTGGGTTGTCTTTGAATATTACTTGATGAATGTGAGTGAGTATAGCATCACCCAAGTACTTATTTACCAACTACTTATTTCTAAATCTCCATAGTTTGTGTTTTAATTCTTCACTGTAAAAAAATATGTCTACTTTTTGCTACTGAATGGGAAATGCCTTATTTATATAAAAAGGCTAAAACCTAGTGTAGACCAGCACTTTCCAGTTTCTGAGGCATGATTGTGAAGGCATTTTTGATAGGAGTGGTCAAATGGTGATTTCCTCTGCTATTCCGGGTTTCTTCACAGATATCCATAGAGCCATATTTGTAGATTCGGCGAGTCCCAGGCATCACCCTGTTTTTGGTGGTGAGGCCTCGGTAGAAAAAGCTTGAGAAGCCCTGCTCTAGACAGCCTTTATGTTCCCTGAGTTTACTGCCTTGTGTTAGGGAGCTCTTCTACAGACTAAGGCTGAGCCAATAACAAGCAATGACTGCAGATTTTTAAAAAGGACCCATCGCGGCTCCTGACAGGCCTGTTTAATAGCTTCATGCATTTCCCATGTAATAACAATTCTGGAGCATCTTGTGTTATGTCTGTATGTTGTGCCATTCCTTTATTATTTCTATTAGAAGTTATGAATGAATTGCTAGCAGTCTGCAGTAAGGGTACAGAGGGGTGGTAACCAGTTGGGGGGGTGTACCTGCACAGTCTGAAAATGACAGCACTGATTGGATAGAGTGAGACTGTGTAGGTACACACCCCCAACTGAATATTTCAAGGTGCTTTTCAGCAACACCTTAACATGGGCTGGTTATCGGGAATGAACATTTGTACAGACATCAGATCCCTACAACTGACTCAATCCTTGTCAAGTGTTAAAGGGGTTTTCCGAGAGTTTATAACTGATGACCTATCCTCTGGATAGGTCATCAGTACCTAATCGGTGGGGGTCCAACACTCAAGAACCCCTGCCGGTCAGCTGTTTGCAAAGACAGAGGCATTCGCAGTAGCGCCACAGCCTTCTTGCAGCTTTCCCTAGGCCAATGATGACACGTTCATCGGTCATGTGGCCTATAGAAGTGAATGGGGCTGAGCATAGACTCCCACCAATCAGGTACTCAGCTATAAAATCATGGAAAACCCCTTTAAAGGGGTACTCCAGATGCAATGAAAAATACAAGCATTCCTTAGACCTGTTGAAGAAAGATCATTTCATTAATACTTGCCCACCTCTGCACTTACACAGGCTGCAAACCCTTTCACTCAAGTTCCAGCTGGATGCATGCGCTTCTTTTTCTGTTCAGCAGCATAGCAGTAAATGCCGCTGAACAGGAAAAGAAGCACACACAGCATGGATGGGCAAGTACTAATGGACCACTGTGTGGCCATCTCTGGGTCCCTATTGCGAGAGAATAGGGTCCTTTGACCAGTTTGGCACTCCAGAAAGTGAATGACGCAGCAGGTGTGTTTGCCTGCATCTCTTTTGCTTGTAGTTTACTCAATAGAAATTTAGTTTTCAATTGTAGTGTACCCAATGGAAAGCACAATTTTTTGAAAATATAAAAAAAAAAAGAAAAATCGCCCCACTTTCCTCAAAATAAAAATAAACAAAAAAAGAATAACATTATGGGCATCGTCACATGCAAAAACACCCATACTATTAAAATATTTTAAAAAAACTTAGCCCATATGGTGAAGGATGCAACAGAAAAAAATAAAAAAGGCTGATTTGCCGTTTTTCATCACTTTATCTCCAGAAAAAGAAGAAAATTGAATAAAAAGTGATCAAGTCATACACACCCCAAAATGGTATTGTCAAAAAAAGACAGATTTCCCTCAAATGAGCCCCCACACATCTTATAGACATAACTATAAAAAAAGTTATGGAGGTCACAGGGGAGAAGGGGTTTTGTTAGGGTTGCCAAAAAGGTTGGTATGTCTATTTAAGTTTAATTTAGCCTCTATTTTTATGCATTTATATATATCAGAGGTATGATTATATATATATATATATATATATATATATAAATATATAGTTCAATCAAATTTTATTAGGACACGAAGACAAATGACACGCAGAATCAACTGGTCAATCATGGAAAAGAACAGCACTATTTGTGCCCATTTTTAGAAGAATATTTACATAGCAATCATAAGGCATGTAATTGAACAAGCAGCGTGTCTATATATTAGTACTTATACTTCTGCTGTATAGGGCCGGCGGTAATAAAGTTTTATTATGGCCCTTGAGAGTTGTGCAGTATGGAAATGTGGCCCTCAGACCAGAAATGAAGTTGCTTTGTCTCTCATGGATTGCGTAGAAGTAATGGTTTGAATCTGTCATCTTTTATTCTATGGCACATTTTAGTGTAAAGCTCAGGAGCAAAAGAAAAAAACAATACAACCAATGCAACTCATTTAAGAAAAGACATCCTCAGAAAAACGCAGCATGTGAGGCAATATTCAAAGGAACAGCTGACAAAGAAAAACAATTAATATACATAACAGATTGCAAAGGTGACCACTGGTTATGGCAGGAACAGTCCTTTGTATTTCAGAAGAGGTGTCGTCATGGTAACTGCTTTGTGTTACGCCAGTGTTTTCATGGGAGATTTTGCATCCCCTTGCAACATTCCAGCTACGGTGAGCACAAAACAGCCTTTATGGATGGGATACTACTGGAACGTGGTGCCCACATGTCCAGGTAAAAGGAAGGCAAAATTGCCCGTTCTATAGCTTTGCTGAGGGGCACACCCGATGGCACCATAAAAAGAGTATGAGAACAGAAAATCATATATTATTATATTGTATATTGCAGGTTTATTGTGTAGTGACTAGTGTTAAAGTGGTTGTCTGGGTTTAGAACTTCCTTCTTCACACAGGCACAGGATATGAGCATTGGCGCACGCTCTCCTTTGCTCTGCGATGAGTGGCGTAAGACGAAGGCTTTTTCTGGAGATCCGGTGATATACCAGGCTCTCCATTGGTAAAGCTAGGCGGAAGCTTCCACCTTGCAGTAAGCCCGGTGACTTCACCGGCACTAATGGGCGGGCTTTAGCGCTGCCCTAGCCTGTAAAACGGCTAGGGCAGTGCTAAAACCCGCCCATCATTGCCGGTGACGTCACCGGGAACACTGGTAGACGGAAGCCGTTGCCTAGCAGTGAAAAAAATATAAACAAACAGCCCTTGCCCTGCGAGATACAGGGAGAGCATCGGAGCATGATGCTCATGTCAGGGGGGCCATAGGAGTGAAAACGGGGATATTTTTGGGTTCAGCTCTGAACACGGACAACCGCTTTAACACTGAATCTGTCACCATCCAATAAACCTCTTGTTATAAGCTCTAAATATGTCCCCCACCTTCTTGAAGACAAGAGGAATCAACACTGTTGATTTCAAGAAGAATGTCCACACTTCAAAATTGTATATTATAGATAGGCTTGAACGAATCAAGCTTCGGATCATGGATCTGAAGTCGATTTGTTCAAAAACTTTGTTTTTAATGTTGTTTCTGTACAGCATTAAAATGTATCGGCTCCGTGTAGGCGAACTTCGTATTGCCCGAAGTTGCGCGAGACTTCGGTGAATGACTACAGTATTCCTATCTGCATATTTAAAAACATTTTAAAATAGGAATCTGAAGTGGGCTTTGGTAATGGCTGGTGCTTCGTTACCAAAGGCCACTTCAGATTTAAATTTAAAATGTTTTTAAATACGCATGCATACAGTAGTCATTCACCAAAGTCTTGTGCAAATTCCGGCGATACGAAGTTTGCCTTCATGGAGCCTATACATTTTAATGCTGTATAGAAACAGCATTAAAAAAAAGTTTTTGAACAAATCGACTCTGGCTCTATGATCCGAAGCTCGATTCGCTGAAGCCTACTTATAGACCCTGGGGTTCATGGGCAGACTGGGAACTTAAAGCAGCCCTAAAAAAAAAAAGTGGTCCCATGTTGTAGGCGGGTCCAAATTGACAGAACACGCGCGAACACAAGTAGTCAGGGCCTGCATTACTATATTGCAGCACAAAATACCGCCCCAGCAGAACCAAATACCACAGTGCAGCACAAAATACTACCACCCTCACCACAGTATTCAAATATATCACTGTCCTGATGGTGATACAGTAGATTCCAGGAGGGCACCTGCGGCCTCTGGCCAGGTGCATAAGTACTTGATACTCCTAGCATTAATTAATGCTTAGAGCATCAGATCGTTCTATACCCGGCTAGCGGCCGTAAGGAAGACTCACGCGGCCTCCTGGCCATCAGCCCACTGGGATATTTCCTTGTAGGATTTAAGGCCAATCTGACTCTACTGGGGTGCTCTAGCTGTTGCTAAACTACAGCTCCCAGCATTCTGTATAAGGGCAACCTGGATGTTGGTAGGTTAGCAACTAACGGACAGCAACAGATTGAGGACCACATGACTCCTTTATAGAGTTTGATAACTTCTCTGTGCACATATTGCTTTCTTATTGCTGTTTGCACCTGTGCCCGCTGACATTTCAAGTGAGAGTAACGTAGAGGCCCCCTAATTTGTAATTTGGAACAGTGTCCCCATGATTCAGGTTCCTGTATATAGGTATATCATACCAGTAGGGCAGTGACAGGCCTGCTTTACTGCCAGAACTGACAAAAAGTATTTACTTGTTGGGTAATCTTCTCAAAGACCTCAGTAGAAAACAATTGAAGGCACCAGAAGCAAACTTTGCAACAGATCGACTAACTTGGATCCAGGGATTTATCCAGCTCTCCTTAATGCATACCTCAGCCGTGTTAGCCCCCCTATATCAAAATTTTTGAACAAAACATATGCAGTTGGTTAGATCTTTGTTAGATCAGGTTAGATCAATTGTTGTTTACGTTGGATCTCCCACAGAAGTAGAGATATTAACAGTTATTTGCAGCCCCCCTTATCAAAAAGTTGACCAAACAATTAGCTATTTTGGAAGATATTTATTAGATCAGGTATGATCAACTACTTGTTTTGTTAGATCTCACATAATTACAGACTTATTAAGTGATTAATGAGAGGGGATAGCCCCCCCACATACAATTTTCAGGTACAATTTGATGCATACTAATTGGCCTTTGTTAGATCCGGTAAGATCAAATGGTTTCAACGTTAGATCTCATATAATTACAGAGATATTATGAATATTTGGTATTAAATAAGGTGGGCTAGCCCCTCCCACATGCAATTTTCGGGTAACATTTCATTCAGGCTAATAAGCCTTCATTAGATCCGGTAAGATCAAGTGGTTTCAACGTTAGATCTCATATAATTACAGAGATATTATGAATATTTGTTATTACATAAGGGGGGAGCTAGCCCCCCACCTGCAATTTTCTGGTAAAATTCATTCAGGCTAATAGGCTTTCTGTAGATCCAGTAAGAACAAGTGGTTTCAACGTTAGATCTTATATAATTACAGAGATATTTTCACATAAAAACACAGATATTAGGTAGTATTAAATAGGGGGGCTAGCCCCCCCACATGCAATTTTCTGGTAAAATTTTATTCAGACTAATAGGCCTTCATTAGGTCCGCTGAGCTGAGCGCTGCGATTGGCCAGCGCTCCAGCCCTGGGAGAAGGAGATGCCCAGGGAAAAAGAAGATGTCTCCGCCCCAGGCAAAATTGAAGAAGCACGAGCGCCGATACCGGGGGCTACAGAGGACGAACGGAGCGGCACCCAGGGATACAAGTAAGTGCAGGGACATCCCTGGGTGCCGCTCTCCATGTACATAGCTTTACCTGATAAACTGTGGACCAGTGAAAGGTCCTCTTTAAGCCGCTATAGCTCAAAAGTCAAACATAATTGACAAGAACTTTAATGTGCATAGAAAAGTGGTGTGTTATCTGTCACTGTTTTGAATATATCTCAGTGATGTTTCGGTATTCTATGCTGCACTTACAAGCCCTCCTTTTACTTTAAAGTGACACTAAACTCAGGAGTTAACTGTTAAAAATGCATTCAAGCGCCCCAACTATTTATGGAAATGTACTTTATTTGTGTATCACTCGTCTGTATATCCTCCAATCATCTCTGAATTGGTGCTGATACTGTACTTTTTGAAAGGCTACCCCCCTCTTATTTAATACTACCTAATATCTGTGTTTTTATGTGAAATATCTCTGTAATTAAATGAGATCTAACGTTGAAACCACTTGATCTTACTGGATCTAATGAAGGCCTATAAGTCTGCATCAAATTTCACCAGAAAATTGCATGTGTGGGGGGGACGGGACTAGCCCCGCTGACATAATACCAAATATCCATAATATCTCTGCAATTATATGAGATCTAATGTTGAAACCACTTGATCTTACCGGATCTAACGAAGGCCTATTAGACTGCATCAAATTTTACCTAAACATGCATTTGGGGGGGCTAGCGCCCCCTTACGTAATGCCAAATATCCATAATATCTCTGTAATTATATGAGATCTAACGTTGAAACCACTTGATCTCACCAGATCTAACGAAGGCCTATTAGACTGAATCAAATTTTACCCGAAAATTGCATGTGGGGGGCTAGCCCCCGCTTATGTAATACCAAATATTCATAATATCTCTGTAATTATATAAGATCTAACGTTGAAACCACTTGATCTTACAGGATGTAATGCAGATCTATTAGCCTGAATGAAATTTTACCAGAAAATTGCATGTGGGGGGAGGCTAGCCCCCCTATATAATACTACCTAATATCTGTGTTTTCATGTGAAATATCTCTGTAATTATATGAGATCTAACGTTGAAACCACTTGATCTTACCGGATCTAACGAAGGCCTATTAGTCTGCATCAAATTTTACCTGAAAATTGTATGTGGGGGGCTAACCCCCCTTATTAATCACTTACAAGTCTGTAATTATGTGAGATCTAACAAAACAATTAGTTGATCATACCTGATCTAACAAATATCTTCCAAAATAGCTAATTGTTTGGTCAATTTATTGATAAGGGTGGGGGGGGGGCTGATGATGGGTTAGCCCCCCTACAAATAACTGTTAATATCTCTAATTCTGTGTGAGATCTAACGCAAGCAACAATTGATCTAACCTGATCTAGCAAAGATCTAAACAACTGAATATGTTTTGTTAAAAAAAATTTGATATAGGGGGGCTAACACGGCTGAGGTTCAATGCAATGGGTAAAAGGACATGAATGTGCCTTTCATTGATACACAGCTGCAGTATCATGCCAGCTTGCCATGAACATGTATAGACATGCCTGATCTAACTGCTGTAAAAGGAGCCCAAGGGAACCATTTGGCTAGGAGGATAATGTCTTTATGTTCTGTTCATGTGAAGTGCTCATGGAAATTAGACTGGGTTTAATTTCGTTATGCAACCCATTAGTATTTCCAGATGAAGTCATTTGGTCACATATATGTTTTAGTCTCAAGGTATTCACACCAAGTCAGTCTTCTGATTGCATCAAAGGAGCTGATAACCAGAAAGTAACGGGTGGCCAAGGACAATTAAGTGACCTGTTGTTCTGTCTATAGGTGAAATGGACATTTCAAGGGGAAGTTATTCTAGAGTATCTACAACGTGCGCCGCCCTCCAGGGCCCTCGGTCGCGTCCCAGGTGTAGTAGGAATACCGAGTGTTGTAGTGCGGCCTAAATGTCTTTTTATGTGCGTCACGGCCTACCTGGATACTGCTGGACCCCAGGCTTTGGCTCCGAAGCAATAAAAAGGGGGAATAATTGAGAGATAAAAGAAAGATTGAGTCCAGACCTTGTATGTAGTTGAACAGCAGCTTTACTTGAGTAAGCGTTCATCCAAAACAATCTTCAAGCTTTATTTTGGTCCCAGCAGGCTTTAGCATAAACTGGCAGGCAAACCTGATAGCTTTACTTTATTTATTTCTCTCTGCTGTACTGACAGGCTTGCTTAATACTTTGCTTTACTTCTTTGAGCTGCACTAAATTCTGCTTAAGTCTGGTTTCTGTACTTTAGGACTGTCCTAGAATCTTTGGATGGGGAGCCGTCAACTGTTATCTCCCTCCTGACACTCAATAAAACTTATCTTCAGCCAAAGAACTCTTCCTCTTGCTGATTTCTCTTATGAAGAACTATTCCTCTGGCTTCTATTGCTTCCATAGATCCTTCTTCATGGCCAGCAGAGCTTAAGGTGCTCTGGCTAGTGTAGGCACGCCTCAGCGTGCCCCTCCTCGCACTATTCCTCCCTAGCTTAGAACTGGACCTAGAACTAACTGAAAACTTCTGCCCCACCCTTCCAGCAGGAAGCAGGATTGTCCCACTTCTGCCCAAGGGGTGAGAATGGAATGGTAAATTCCATTCTCTCTAACTATAGCTCTGCCATATACGCTGTCACCTATGGGTGAACCAGGCACATTACATGTAATAAAACAGTTGCATAAAGATTATATGACTGCACAATGTAGAGGACCCGGACGGAAATGCACAGATAACATTCAGGTTAGCCCATTAGAGATAGTAACCGGGTGCAGGAGTGGTAACTCCACTTTGGGGTGTTACATATCCACATACACAACCCATGGTGCTCACTGGGGGAGATCTTCCAATCAACACTGTATGATTGTAAATTACAGCAAAACATGGATTAATGACATGTACCAGAATATTGGAAAGTGGGCCAATAAATCAGTGTGGTTAAGACCATGCCCATGCTAAGTCGGATGTGAACAGTGCAGGAACCAGAAGAAGGAGACACCGTAGGCAGCGTAGAGGACCAAAGTGGCGGTAAGCAGGTAGGTATGCATCTTAGTGGCCAGGCTGCTGGCACTTGGTAAAATGTCATTATTACCGGAGAACCCCTTTAAGGCTGTGGCAATTTCTTGTTAATTTTTTCATAGACACTGGGGGTCATTATACTGTATGGGGTGCTATTGAGGTCATTATATTGAATGGGGGGAAACTGGGGGTCATTATACTGTATGGGCGGCTCTGGGGCTCATAAGGGCCCTCACACAGTATAATGTCCCCCCAATGGCCCCCTAATATATCTATCGTTACTTAAGTGCAGGGAAGCCGCAGCTCATCTCCCTATCAACTTCATTCATTCATCAACCTTAAATCTCCAGATCTGGAAGTGATATAGACCATGCACAGTCCAGCAAAGGGGTTCTCAAGGTCACAGTCCAGTCCAGCAGGGTGAATCAGACTCCATGCAGAGTGTCTGGTGGGATCCAGCACCTACCTGCTGCTCTTATAGTTCCAGAGCGTGGGGGAGCACAGCTCCGGGTGCCCAGCTCCTCTCCTCCCGCTTTACATGAACAGAGCATCGGCGACTCGAATTTTCCTCCCCCCTGATAGCAGCTCCAGTGTGGGGGGCGTGGTTACATCGCATAACCACGCCTCTATGCAAATATTCAACATGCTCCCCCTTTCTCTACTGTCATACACACTCCCTTTGAGAGGTGACGTCACCACATCCTGCAGAACATGTGTCTACTCCTCAGGGATCGGGACGGGAAGTACCGGGGCCCCAGCCCTCCCCTCTTGGCACACACCGCATAGGAGCAGTGGGCCCAGGTATGCTGGGTGCTGGCGCTGGCCCTGAGTATGAGATTATAGATGCTAAACATAGGATACTGGTAAGAAATTAATTGATCTGGCTTAGGAAGAGGCTGCAGCCCTCTACTTAACGCCACAACCACTTCAAACAGCTGTTCGGTGGGCCTTCAGTATCGAACTCCCAGAAAACCCCTTTAATTGAACACAGCAGACTACCACTGCTGCAGTAAAAATCAAAACACAAATTCCTAGAGGCATAAGCTCTGTGTGACGGCCAACACTGCTCCGCCGACCTGAACATACAGCATCATCATAAACGATGCAGTGAGTTCCTGCCTGACCTCAGGTCTCCTCTGTTTTGCTTGTTGCATTATGTGTGCTGTCAGGCAGGAACTCGTAGCTACATAAATCATCGTAATAATGCTATGAGTTTGGGTCAGAGGAGCAGTGTTTGGCCTCGGAAATAAAGCCATCACACAGAGCTCATTTTCCAGAGCGAACTAACCTAAAAAAATGTGCCAATTTCAAAGGAGCAGCCATAAAATAGTTCCAGTCACATAGCAGCAACCATAGATGCAACCACAATATAAAATTACCAGTCAGGCTTCATCCCTAGGTATTTTTGCTGTTTTATAAACTTATTTTTATTTTCCATCTTCATTTATCTATTGAAATACTGAAACTGCTGTGAAATAACAGCATATTCCAGACCCACTTCCTATTGAGTTGTCATTAGCTGGTTGGGGCAGAGGGTGGTCAGTCCGTGGCCAGTTCTAGCAATTTTTACAATTGTGATCCTTTGATAAAAAACAGGATTGATGTGTATAATGTTGTTTGGGGAACATGGGTGGCCTTGACAATGTTTGTGGAGCTACATGTGGCTACCTCCATGCTTGTAATTACCGTAAAGCTCATGTGGACATCTGACATGCCTCCTCCTTTTGTGCAGAGAATTGTCTTTTAATTCATTCTTTAGGTTCTAGAGGCAAAAATCAATGTCTTTATAAATTGGTAGCAAACCAGACAACACTCAATAGATCTCATTTCCAAGAGTTATAGGAAGCTTCCACAAATAGCTTTAGGTGTGATGATAAAAGGTTGGATGCTGATTCTTCCTGCCTAATGCATTTCTATAGCGTGAAGAAACAGTAATGTCACCGGTATAAACACGTAGGCATCTGACAATAGGAACATATCTAATTCGACTATCTAACCTTCACACATCCATGTGAAAACTCCTTATTCATTCTAATTAAACTATTATTAAAAATATTATTGCAACCACTGTCATATGCCCTGTTTAGAGCCAAGAACATCTTAGAGGGGCGTCTTCTGCTTGCAGGTTCAGACTGGCCCATCAGGGTACCATAATAGGCCCCCAAGATTCAGGAGGAAAAAACTTTTTGGCTGCCTTTGGAGCTAATCACAAGGGTCTATTATATTTATTTCCTTTATTCAAAACCTGTTAGACTTTGTTGATGATATTGGGTTAGGCTTCAAGAAGAATTTCCTCTGGTGGGCCCAAGGAAGCCCAGTCCAACATTCTGCTCTAGGCTCTGAGTGTAGAAGAGTGTAAGAAAAGCTCCCATTTGGGTGGCTCTGGACTATTCGTGTACTATTATGGTTGCTTTTTCATTTAGAACAGTGACATGTAACACTACAGCAGAAGTATTGACCATCCATCCATTTTTCCGTGCAGCGGCTGATGTGAGGTAAATGTATTACCAGTCTATGATCCCAAAAGCCGAACTCACAGATATCAGCTTTTGTTGAGGCGGCTGTCATAGGAGAAGCGTGCCGGGTGGTTACAACAGATGTTGTGTGATGTTCAAAGTCTTATCCAATAGGACATTGGCCTTATGATTCCACCTGAAGGAATAGAGCATACCATATTCCTTGAAGCAGGACTGCCAGCTTTTAAAGACATCTGTCGTTATTGCCGGGCATAACCCTGGTTAAGTATGGTAAATACATTTGAATGGGGCTGAGCTGGACCTAGGCCATGTGACCGATGAACATCATGTCACTGGCCTAGGGAGAGGCTGCGTCTCTACCTGGAGGGCCGCGGCCCCTTCAAACAGCTGATTGGCACGGTTGCCGGATTTGGTACCCCCACCAATCTGATATTGATGAACTATCCTGAGGATGGGTCATCAATATCAAAATCTTAGAAAACCTCTAATTTATAAAAGAAAAATGCCCAGGAACAATAACAGAAAAACGGCACAACACAGAGTTTTACGCAAAGATAAAAAACAGGAGAGCCATCAGGTCCTCTAACAGTGTTATCGATATCTTGTAAGTAAATCTACTTAAGATAAAGCAGCAGTCCACTATACATGTATTGACCATTGTCTAGAGTCTACAGACAAAGGCTATTTCACACAATGATCTTACAATGATAACCGTCATTGTTGCAGTTAATTGTGAATCTTCATCACTTGGCTTTTTGTCTCCATCCTCGAGGAACAAAGAGAAGCAGCTGCGACTGGCACGAAGGTTCACAGATAATTTTGTTACATTTCTGGCAGAAAATTGTTGAATACTAAAAATGTCTTGCTTCCCTTCTCCTGGTAGAAACATGATGGTACAGCATCAGTTATATTGTTGAGGGCCTTTTTTGTGCTTTTCTCATCAGCTTTGTAAGCAGAGCAATGGATACAACATCAGTACTATGAAACCTGATCAATGTAAATCCAGAAATGCAGAGATTTGTTATCAGTGACACCATCTTCCATAGATCTTGTTTTTAAATAATGCATTTATGGAGCAAAAATACTCATGGCAACATCAGTGGGATTGCTCTATGCTTTTTATGGTTCCGATGTAAGATTTTTTTAATCATTTCTTGTCTTAATTAGAACATACCATAAGATTTAAGACATTACACAGATCCCGGATATTACTGTTCAGTAGTATGAACTGACACTTTAAAAGATGTAGAACTTCCTCCTTCTTTAGGGAACACATTTTAAGGAGTAGTTGCAACAGGGAAAGCCCCTTTGATATGAAAACTGCAACCAAGATCACTGAAGACCCCTTGCAAACAGCCGATTTTAGTCAGGGTAAAATGCACCAGTCGCTCATTTTCCCTGTCCGCTCTTGTTACTTGAGGAAAGAGTTGAGATCCATACATGTCTTCTTTTCATAAGGCTACATGCACACGATCCGCAAAACACGGAAGCCGCTCTGTGTGCCTTCCGCAATTTGCGGAATGGAACAGGTGGCTCGTTATAAAGATGCCTATTCTTGTCCGCAAAACGGACAAGAATAGGACATGCTCTATTTTTTTTGCGGGACCACGGAACGGAGCAACGGATGCTGACATTGAAGTGAATAGGTCCGCGCCCGAGCCGCAAAATATGTGGCTCGGACACGGACCAAAACAACGGTCGTGTGCATGTAGCTTAAAAGTCGTTTTGATGTAGGAGATGTATGGGTTATGTTCTCGAAGAGGCAGGTCTAGAAACACGTGGTGTGTTGTGATTTTATTTATTTTATTTTTGTAACGTACACTTTGTGACACCCCCCCATAAGGTCATACAAGACATTTGGGTGACATTTAACATTACATTTGTTTTTATTGCTGATGTCTCCTATAACTGGAGCTGACATATCTGCCCCACACACAGGGAGAATAAAGCCCAAGGAGTGGTTGTACAGGGCTGAACAGCCTCACTGCAGAGCTGATCTGGGTCTGCTAAGACCCAGCAGCTTGTGCACATAACCGGCTCCTGATGATCCCATAAAGACAAGGAAAGAGAGAGCAGGAAAATCGACATCTTTTTGCGATGCAATGAGTGAAATCCGCAGCTTAATCCTTTACCAAAATCTACAACAAAAATCACCTTGTAAAGCATGCAGATTTCATTGTGGATTGTGGTGTGGATTTTCAAGTCCATGCCACAGAGTAATTTTTATGCTGTGTGCTTACCGACTTTTTGTGTTCGGGTCCACACCAGATTTTGCATTAAGGATTAGGGATGAGCGAACGTGTATTTTACAAGTTCGAGTTCGGGATTCTGGGTTTCTTACAATTCTGATATGGATTCCCTTACCACGGGCCATAACGGAATTCTATGACAGAATGCATAACGGAATGCATTTAAGAGGCATTCCGTCATAATAGAAGTCTATGGGCCACATAACAGATCCATCTAGAGTCCTTTCCTGCTTAACGGAAACCAGACGAATCTGTTATGCGGTCCATTATGACGGAATGCCTCTTAAAGGCATTCCATTATACATTCTGTCATAGAATTCCCTTATGGCCCGTGGTAAGGGAATCCATATCAGAATTGTAAGAAAACCCCAACCCCGAACTCGAACTTGTAAAACACAAGTTCGCTTATACCTATTAAGGATCCCTTCGCACTATGGTTTTGGCCTATGTTAGCTGTGTATACCAATTAATGTAGACACATACTGTACTTTTTTACATTGTTTTTAATTTTATTTTTATTAGGTTGATGATAACAGAAAAAACCATAATAAATCAATGCCTAGATTTCTGTATAGGACTATAGGAGACAATATGCGTGGCTAGAAGAAATGGCAGGAAATTGTAGTTATTTTCAGTATCAGCTCCAGCCACCTCACTCAGTGTCATCTTATTGTTTTGCAGTGTTAAACGGCTATTAACATAAGTAATAGGCCTGCAAATATAGGCTCCAGTCTACACAGAGTGTACTGTGCATCAAAATGACGCTTCTGAGGACAAGTTGAGACATGTTTTGATTTGTATTTCGGTGTTTTTTTTTTGTAATAGATTATTCAGTTTTGTGCCATTTTCAATGGTTTTATAAGTCCCCTGAATATTTTTTGGGGGGAATATGTTAAAATCAGTATAAAAGTTGCAAATATTTGCTCAAGCAGAATTTTTGACCCAGAAATTGTAGTTTTTACGCCACTCGGGGCTTGGTAAAATAATGCCGTAAATCATAGCTCTTGAGCTGGCATAGATTTAATTTCCTAGCTTGTAGACAGCCAAAATATGTACAAAATGTATTAAGAGGACTGTGCCAAGTGGGGTTTTCTGGGAATTTAATATTGATGATCTTTCTATAATATCTGATCAATGAGGGTCCGACTCCCACCACCGCTGCCGATCAGCAGTTTGAAGAGACCGTGATGCTCCAGAGAGCGCTCAGGCCTCTTCCTAGGACAAAGATGTCGCATTCGTTAGTTACATGGCCTAGGCGCAGCAATTATTCAAGTGATATGGCCTGGGCTGCAATACCAAGCGCAGCCACTATGCAATGTACGGCACTGTGCTTCGTAACCTGTTTGAGATAGTAACATAGTTTATAAGGCTGAAAAAAGACATCCGTCCATCCAGTTCGGCCTGTTATCCTGCAAGTTGATACAGAGGAAGACACAAAAAAAAAAAACCTGTGAGGTAGAAGCCAATTTTCTCCACTTAAGAGGAAAAAAATTCCTTCCCGACTCCAATCAGGCAATCAGAATAACTCCCTGGATCAACGACCCCTCTCTAGTAGCTGTAGCCTGTAATATTATTACACTCCAGAAATAAATCCAGTCCCCTCTTGAATTCCTTTATTGTACTTACCATCACCACCTCCTCAGGCAGAGAGTTCCATAGTCTTACTGCTCTTACCGTGAAGAATCCTTTTCTATGTTTGTGTACAAACCTTCTTTCCTCCAGATGCAGAGGATGTCCCCTTGTCACAGTCCTGGGGATAAATAGATGATGGGAGAGATGAACTGTTTGATAAGGCAGCGGCGCTCATAGTAGTGCCGTGGCCTTCTCTCAGCTTTCCCTAGGCCATGTGACGACAGGTTCAGCTATACACCTCCAGGTAACCATAGTATAATACCATAAACTGAATAAAAATCATCATAAAAAAATGCCATACAGTAGCAAAATATCATGAAAGTATGATGCAAGAAAAAATATCTATAATAAGCCTGCCATACAAAACCTTTGGCCGGAGGATGGGTGAAGCACCCAACACTTATCGTCAGTTAATGTGGCTTCATCAGGGGTGAGCGTGATCCCAAGCACAGCCGCTATGCCAGTGATGGTGAACCTTTTATAGGCCGAATGCCCAAACTGCAACCCGAAACCCACTTATTTATCGCAAAGTGCCAACACAGCAAGTTAACCTGAATACCAATATAGAATATCTTCCATGTACTTTATCATTTAACTACAATAGCCTGCCTACATTCAGTACGCTGCTGCTTTTCATAGTGAGCCCTGCGCTGATGAATGGCAGGAAAAGTTTGAGACATATTGGTACACCATAGACTTTTTCCAGGGTGCGGGTACCCACAGAGAGAGTTTTCCACCACTGCGCTATACAATGTACAGTGCTGTGCTTGATAAGCATGAAGAAGGCCTTGGTGCTCACAGTAGTGTCGGTGCCTTCTGAAACAGCTGATTGGTGAAGTTGTAAAGTCTTGGAAAACCTTTTTAAGATAAGCATATGAAATGCCAGTCTTAATACATTCCCCCTTTTGTTATAGTCATACCTGGGATTGTATTTTAAAGGGTTAACCACTGTTTGCTCCAGACAGTACAACCTCTGGAAGCTATGTGCAAGGCTACAAAAATGTCACCTTCTGCCCCACCAGCTCTAAAGCATGTTGCTGTATAATAAAGTATGAAACTTCGCTCTTTTTACAAGACCTAGGAAATGAAAATTTCATGCTTACGAAGGAAATAAAGCAATTATTTGTCTATTTTGCCATAAAGTCTGATCTCCAAGATCCTGACTAAGTCATTATTCGAAATTCAGGCACCATTCATAAAAGTCAATCCTACAAAGTGCAGGACACATGTGATACAGGTCATCAAGGACAAGGACTGCACCAGATCGCGATGTAAATCTAGTCATATCTGCTCACCGCTATCAAAGCCTCTCCGTTATAGGACTGACAGTTTGTCTATTTCATAATTATATTAAGACACATATGTTTAGAGGACGGCCGGCTGCCGTCATGGACAGCCAGATGAGCCCTGCGCATCCGC
This sequence comes from Bufotes viridis, assembly GCA_033119425.1. Classification (NCBI taxonomy): domain Eukaryota; kingdom Metazoa; phylum Chordata; class Amphibia; order Anura; family Bufonidae; genus Bufotes; species Bufotes viridis. The sequence goes on along the minus strand of CM065594.1, from coordinate 76,430,353 downwards.
TGATCCATCACTTTAAGTGGCTGACGCTAAACGTACAGTAATCCAGTTAGAGAGGGAGAGAGCCGTAGATTCTTAAAGATGATATAAAGCACACATATATAGAACGCGGTAGGGGTCATTTACTAAAGTCTGGCGTTTCACACCACCTTAGTAAAAGATTCCGCTGGCGGAAGAGTCAACAAATTTATGCACAGACACACGCCTCTTAAAGGAAATGTGTCCCCAAAAATGTTATCTGCCAGTTAAAACCAGATACCAGTTATACATCCATTCATTGGTAAATTAAAGGGGTCCCCAGGGCTTTGGATATAATGACAATCCGTATCACATTGGTGGTGGTCTGACCAGGGCCGGTGCAAGAATTTTTGCCGCCCTAGGCAAGATAAAAATTGACGCCCCCCCCCCCATCAGATGATCTGCCCTTACGGTACTGTAGCGGCGACACAAAGCGCACGGCGTCATAGTAATCAATGACGCTGTGCGCAGTGTATGCTATATGTGTATAACAAACATATTTCACATGAAAACTTACAGTTGCTTGGCCCTTGGGGATCTCGGACACCACTTCACACTTTGGCCGGGGGATCAGTGTAGAGGTATACTGTGGGGATCGGCGGAGCTGATGATGTGTTTTATCCTAAAGAGAAAGATATCAGAATAAGGATTTGGAGATGGATCAGAGGGATGGCAGAGCAGGGAGAGGCTGGTGCTGCTACTGGGGGTCATAACATGGGGAGTAATAAAGCCCACCATAATACCCCCCTGTAGTAATAATTCTCCTTTTAATATACAGTGCAAAAAATACCCCTTGTAATACCCCAGCTCAGCTAATGTCCCCATAATGTACCAGTATGAAATACCCCTATATAGTGCCCCTAGTAAATGCCCCCATAGTGCTCCTCTCCCGCCTTCCTCCTAGTGCCCCCATAATATAATACACAGTATATAGGGTATATCCCAATTCTCCCCCTCCAACATGGCAACACAGCTCGGTATTATTATTAATATAAAGGCCCTCTCTGTGCTATTATTATAATAACGGCCCCTCTGTATAAATAATAATAATACTAATACAGTGGGGGCTATTAAGATAAGAATAGTACAGAGGGGGTCATTATAATAACAATATACAGAGGCGGCCTTATAACAATAATAATAGCCCGCCTTATGTGCCAGTAGTGCCCCTTATGTGCCAGTAGCCCCTTATGTGCCAGCAAGCCCCTTATGCGCCAGTAGCCCCCCGTTATGTGCCAGCAAGCCCCCTTATGTGCCAGTAGCTCCCCCTTATGTGCCAGTAGTGCCCCTTATGTGCCAGTAGTCCCCCTTATGTGCCAGTAGCCCCTTTATGTGCCAGCAAGCCCCTTTATGTGCCAGTAGCCCCCTATGTGCCAGTAGCCCCCTTATGTGCCAGTAGCCCCTTATGTGCCAGTAGCCCCCTTATGTGCCAGTAGCCCCTTATGTGCCAGCAAGCCCCCTTATGTGCCAGTAGCCCCCTATGTGCCAGTAGCCCCCTTATGTGCCAGTAGCCCCCTTATGTGCCAGTAGCCCCCTTATGTGCCAGTAGCCCCCTTATGTGCCAGTAGTGCCCCTTATGTGCCAGTAGCCCCCTTATGTGCCAGTAGTGCCCCTTATGTGCCAGTAGTCCCCCTTATGTGCCAGTAGCCCCTTTATGTGCCAGCAAGCCCCCTTTATGTGCCAGCAAGCCCCTTTATGTGCCAGCAAGCCCCCTTATGTGCCAGTAGCCCCCTTATGTGCCAGTAGCCCCCTTATGTGCCAGTAGCCCCCTTATGTGCCAGTAGTCCCCTTATGTGCCAGTAGCCCCCTTATGTGCCAGTAGTGCCCCTTATGTGCCAGTAGTCCCCCTTATGTGCCAGTAGCCCCTTTATGTGCCAGCAAGCCCCTTTATGTGCCAGTAGCCCCCTTATGTGCCAGTAGCCCCTTATGTGCCAGCAAGCCCCCTTATGTGCCAGTAGCCCCCTTATGTGCCAGTAGCCCCCTTATGTGCCAGTAGCCCCCTTATGTGCCAGTAGCCCCCTTATGTGCCAGTAGTGCCCCTTATGTGCCAGTAGTCCCCCTTATGTGCCAGTAGCCCTTTATGTGCCAGCAAGCCCCCTTTATGTGCCAGTAGCCCCTTATGTGCCAGCAAGCCCCCTTTATGTGCCAGTAGCCCCCTTATGTGCCAGTAGCCCCTTATGTGCCAGCAAGCCCCTTATGTGCCAGTAGCCCCTTATGTGCCAGCAAGCCCCTTATGTGCCAGCAAGCCCCTTATATACCAGTAGCCCCCATGTACCAGTAGCCCCCTTATGTGCCAGTAGTCCCCCTTATGCGCCAGTAGCCCCCTTATGTGCCAGCAAGCCCCCTTATGTGCCAGTAGTCCCCTTATGCTCCAGTAGCCCCCTTATGTGCCAGTGACCCCTTATGTGCCAGTAGCCCCTTATGTGCCAGCAAGCCCCTTATATACCAGTAGCCCCCATGTACCAGTAGCCCCCTTATGTGCCAGCAAGCCCCCTTATGTGCCAGCAAGCCCCCTTATGTGCCAGTAGTCCCCTTATGCTCCAGTAGCCCAGCCTATAGGCGCCAGTGACCCCCTTATGTGCCAGTAGCCCCCACATATGTGCTCCACCTGATTTGAGTAAAAAAACCAAAAAAACACATACTTACCTCCTTGGCAGCGATGCGATGCAGGCCTCTTCCGGCCTGTGTCCCGCGCTGTACGGCTCAGGCGGCGCGATGACGTCATCGCGCCTCCTGAACCGGCCTCTGATAGGCTGCCTGCCAGCACTAGGCCGGCAGCCTATCAGATGAACAGGGGAGGACGGGACACGCCTCCGGCCCGCCCTCCTCCTGCACGCTCCGCTGCCGCGACTCTGCTCTGGTGCCTGGGGGCGGGGAGACCGCACCGGGTGTCACCCCGGTGTCACCCGGTACGGTCCGCCCCCCCTCAGGCAGTGCAACATGATAGCGGGGCGGCGCGCCAGCCGCCCCGTTACCACATAAGTTTTTTTTTTTTTTTTTTTTTTTCAATCGCAGGGTTCCGGCGCCCCCTGCTAAATTGCGCCCTAGGCAATTGCCTAGGTTGCCTTACAGGTGGCGCCGGCCCTGGGTCTGACGCCCTGCATCACCTCCAATGCGTATTTTTGGCACTGAAGACAGCTCATTGGCAGGGTGCTAGATCCCCACCAATCTGATATTGATGACCTATCCTAAAAATATCTACACCCCATGCACCCCTATATTATTAGCCATGAGATAAAAGTCGGGCCCAATATTGAATGCTACCATTGCCCTCTACAATGTCTACTTCTACAGAGTAGGACATTTCTTAACTTTACTACTCTTAGGCCCCTTTCACACGAGCGAGTTTTCCGCACGGGTGCAATGCGTGACGTGAATGCACAGCACCCGCAGTAAATCCTGACCAATTCATTTCAGCGGGTCTGTGTACATGAGCGTTGTTTTTCACACATCACTTCTGTGTTGCGTGAAAATCGCAGCATGTTTTTCACGCAGCCCCATTCACTTCTATGGGGCCAGGGCTCCGTGAAAAACGCATTGCATCCTAATACGGACACGCTCGTGTGAAAGAGGCCTTAGTCCAGGATGCGTTCAGGGAGCGTTCAGTGAAACTCAGACTATTTTGCAAGCAAGTTCAGTCAGTTTTGTCTGCGACTGTGTTCAGTGGTTCAGTTTTCTTCGCGCGGATGCAATGCGCATTGATGCGTTTTTCACGCGTGTGAAAAACTTAAGGTTTACAAACAACATCTCCTAGCAACCATCAGTGAAAAACGCATCGCATCCACAATGCGTTTTTCACGCAGCCCCATTAACTTCTATGGGGCCAGGGCGTGAAAAATGCAGAATATAGAACATGCTGCGATTTTCATGCAATGCAGAATATGATGAGTGAAAAAAAACGCTCATGTGCACAGACCCATTGAAATGAATGGGTCAGGATTCAGTGCGGGTGCTATGCGTTCACGCCACACGTTGCACCCGCGCGGAAAACTCGCTCATGTGAAAGGGGCCTTACTTTAATTAAAGAACCCTTCCCTGTGTTGTCTGAATCGGTCATCCTTTGTGCAGTTTATGGAGTGAAGAATGTGCCAGTTCAGTGCATTTGACCACATATATTTCTACATGTTAATAAGATCACGTCAAAAGCATCTCTTTCCAAGTTGAACAAGTCCATTATTTCCAGCATCTCATTTTAGGGACGGCATTTATTAGTGTAGTGTCCTCTTCCCCAGCTTTGAACCCTTTCCAGTTCCTTCGCAGTCTTCTTTCACTGTGGAGCCTCCAAACTTAGTACAACATTTAAGATTTGTCCCTTGTCATTGTGAATCCTTTAGGTGGGATTTCAGAATTCTGCTGTATGGAGACGGGTGTGTTGTTTAAAGAGGGCCTCTCCTGACATGTCTGTTTTAGTAAGTACTTGCATCCTCCACGGAATAACAATTCTGCAGCATCTGTTCTTATGTTTCTATGTTTGCCATTCCTCTATTATTCCTGCTTGAATTTATGAATGAGTTATTAGCAGTTTGCAATGAAGGTCCAGCTGGATGTTACCAGTTGGGAATGAGGGGGTGTCCCCGCACAGTCTGAAGCTGACAGCAGTGGTTGGATAGTGTCAAACTGTGCAGGAGCACACCTCGAACTGGTAACACTCATCTGGACCTTAGCACTCCAGAAATATTATTGCATGGGGAATGCAAGTAGTTCCTAAAAGAGACATGTCAGGAGAGGTGACAGGTCCTCTTTAACCCTGACATATTCAGTCTTCAAGGCTACGGACATGGGCGTAGCTATAGGGGGTGCAGAGGTAGCAGTCGCTACCGGGCCCAGGAGCCTGAGGGGGCCCAAAGAACCTTGTGCCGCATAAGAAGACACACAAAGCACTGAGGGAAGGGGGCCCAAGATGAACTCTTGCACCTGGGCCCATGAGCCGTTAGCTACGCCCCTGCGGATGTGCTCCATACACAAACATCTTATTATACAGAATAGATATAGTGCATAGTAAAAAAAAAATGTGCACAAGACCAAAAAAATAAATAAAAATCAAATGACTAAAATGATGGCGCATTTTAGAATGGTGGATTGTGAAGGAAATATGTGCGGTATTAAGCAGTGATAACATGCGAAAAGCTGTTCACAACGTAATTAGCACTAAATTCTTAATTGAACTCATCGGTGAGATGACTTGTCACAGTCCATTGTAGATCTGGCCAACCTTGGATATGATTCAGCTCCCGCTGAGCAGCCAGGAACAAGCTCAATTTCATATGTGATAATCATCTCGGCTAAGCGAAATATGCATGTGTCTGTCCCCGGCCGCTCAGACCGCGGGATCGTATCCAGCCCTGGAACATTCACCCTGGGCAGCGGGCTGATTATTTCCAATTACGTTTTTGAGAGACATTTTGCAAATGATCTTTTTTTCGGCACAAGTTTTAAACTATTATTCTATGTGTGAAATTGGATCTGTCTTTAAAAAACTCATACGCAAATTAACCTTTTACTGCTAAGCCAGTTTGCGCCATATGAGAACATAATTATACCATCAGAGATGAAGGGATCTGGAAAAATAAACTAGCGTGAGCAGCCACGGCGCTAATCAGTCCGAATCAGCATTGTCCAACTAGAACTCTAAATCCGATGAATGAGCGTCTGAGAGGATGACTATGCAGGGACCTGGCCTTGTCAATCAAGAAGGAGAGAGGGGCTGGCAGGAGGAGCAGTGGTGCACAGAGCGGCTCAGGCCCGCCTTCAGTGCACTTAACTGCTTATTTGCATATGGTTTAAATAGCACTCTTTTTCCAGAGTGAAGCTACGGATCTCTAAGTGAAAGCTATCTTTATATTCAACTGATCTCATCCTAAAGGCACTGTGCCTGGTTTACCAGTGACTTTTCTGGTGACAGAATTTCTTTAATGGACATTTTGGGAGTCATTTACGATCAGAAATACACATATTAGGCGTATTTCTGACGCAGATTGTGGCACTAAGATTATTTGCGCCGCAATCTGTGGCTTTTCACCACTCGCGTGGGCGAGGAAGGGGACGGGCCGGCAGGTCCGTCTCGTTTATCGTTTTCTGCACCAGTTTTAGGTGTAGAAAATGGTCTAAATTTAAACCAGCAAGGAAGCTGGCGTCTATTTAGACCGGCGGTGGATATGGCGAAGTTATGTAGAGGCCGGCACCTCCATAACTTTGGTGATCCACTGGCAGCACAGGACCGGCGTCTAAAGCGGAGGCAAATGGAAAGCGACTTAAACATTATTTTGAACTTTAGCATGAACTCCGGCCATGGGTAGTGAGGTCCAGGTGTCACCATATTGTGCTTTTTAAATGGGATATTTCAGGAGAAAAATATTGATGGTCCACTCTCAAGATAGGTCATCAGTATCTGATCATCGGGGGCGGATTCGCAGCATCTCCGCCAATTAGCTGCTTGAACAGGTCGCAAAGCTCTGGCCTCCTCCTAGGACAGTGATGTCACGTTCACTGGCCACATGGCATACATTCAGCTCGATCCCATTAGAATGAATAGCAAGCAGTGAGGAGGCCGCAGTGCTCATCGGAGCCTCTTCAAACAGCTGATCGGCAGGGGTGCTGGAAGTCGGACCCCCAGCAATCAGATAGCGGCGACCTATCCCGAGGATAGGTCGTCAGTATTCTACACCCAGAAAACCTCTTGAATGCTTCAGTATATTAAGTTTGAGAAGTCCTGCTTGGAAGCAGCCCTGGTACAAGGTCATGGAGGTTGTCTGGGTAATGGTACATAGGTGCTCTCTTAATTCTCCAGATATGCCATATTGATAGAATATGCTAAGTGCTGTATTTTTCATTCCAAGGCCTTTTACATTTTAAAGCCGAGCGTTCTTTTTAAAGCCATTTTGTCATTAGAACGTTTTTTTTTTTTTTTTAAATTGCATATGAATTATTGTCCTCAAGCATGTCTGCCAGCTATTAATTTCTTAGCGCAGTAGCACTTTATGTGCACTCATTGTATGTAATAGGCCCCTGAATTCTGTGAATTGTGTTGGAGTAATATTCATGTTGAATTCTTGCGAGATTCCAATGTGGACTAACAGGGAATGTGTCATCAGAAAATGAGCTACTGTTTAAATAAAAAATAAATTATGTTGTTATTTTTAATTTTTCAATAATTATATTTAAACAAAAACCATAAAATCCTGCAGTTTTCACACTGTCTACTAAGCCTAATAATTGGCGCTACTTCTTGGTCTGTACAGATCACTTTAATGCAGTTATCTGCTTATCTGTCATTGCCTGTAATGATATCACCTCTGTGTACAGATAAGACAGGATCCGCCATTCACATTAGGTGATTGTCAGAGCTTATCTTTTCTTTCCTTGTACAATTAGCTCTGCACAGGTCACAGATCATGCCTAGAAAACTCTCCCATAGAAGTCAATGAGGTCCCCTCCTGACCATTGGGTCCATGGCCCATGGGGCTGTCGTAAAGCAATTTTTTTTTTCATTTTTTCATTCTGTGTAAATGCTGTTAAGAACAGCTCAGGCAAGATGACTGAATTATAATTATGTTCAGGAGACAAAATAAAAAAATCTGTAATCAGAAAATAAGAATAGATTGTAAAAAAAGATATGTACTGCTATCTGGTTTTAACTAGCAGATAAAAGATTTGGTGACACATTTCCTTTAAAGGGGTTGTGCCACAAAACATATTCTACATTTTTAAAACCTTCACCTGGATCTGAATACTTTTATAATTGCATGTAATTAGAAATTAAGTATAGCCACTGAGTTACTTAGTAAAATGTATCCATATAACGCCACCTGCTATACAGAGAAAGAGCTACAGCAGAAAGGACACGTCCCATGAGAAAGGACTACGATATTGATTTCTTATCCTTAGGATAGGTTATCAATATAAGGTTGGTCAGGGTCCGACTCTTGGCAGCCTGACTGATCAGGAACAGCCCTGCATTTTTGGAAGTGTCTCTGCCTTTTATTGCAGCTCAGTTCCATTTAAAGGGGTATTCCATTTTTTTTTTTTTTTTTTTTATTTAGTTCTTCACATAATAGGAAATCATACAATTTTATGATATACATGTATGTAAAATTCTGCATACATACCTTCCTTATCTTAGACAGTAGAATGGTATAGGCCATGTATCAGTCCTGTGTAATGTATCCATGGCATTAGTCATGTGACACTCCTCCCATCGTATAACCCTTGACGTTCAGTAAGCAGTAGTGTTACATGACGTGCAGGTGCTGGGTCAGCACATAGGACACAACCATGTGATAAACAAGTCGCGTCGGAATAATGATTTGTATTGTGGTTATTACAGTAACTACATCACTGTGTGTTTTTATCTGGCTGCCTGTCGCTAGGTGATGTTGTCATGTTGTTAATAAAGTTTAATGTTAAAAACAAAACACAGATCTGTTTCTACACAGACAATGACAGTCATAATGAGATACTGCTGCTGGTAGTGATACTGTACTGTATATACTGTACATGTTCTGCTCATCAGTACACTAGTACACATCGTCGGGATAGGTCATCACTATCAGATTGGCGGGGGTCCGGCACCCCGCCGATCAGCTGTTTGAAGAAGAGGCGGCTCTCCATGCGAGAGCTGCTTCGTCTTCATTGCACTGCACGTCGTCTCAGAAGTGCAGTGTAATGCAAGTACCTGCTCCGTTCAAGTGAATTACACTACGCCACTCCTCCACAGGAGACGAGGCATAGTGTAAAGACCTGGAAGCAGCGCTCATATGGAGCGCCACCTCCTCGTCTTACAGCTGATCAGCGGGGATGCCGGATCCTGATACTGATGAGCTATGGGCGGGGTCTCCTGCGCCGTTACAGCCAATGACTGGCCTCTACAGTGACTTGTCCCTAAACACCACATCACTGATGGGTCACATGCCAGTTGGGGACACATCACTGCAGCTTTATTTTGTTTATTTTTTGCACTTCCCTTATTGAGGATTACAGGTCCAGATTCCAAAATCTGTCATCTGAGTCTTCAGTTTTTGGGTTCTGAACATATTTAGAAGACTGCAGTTTTTTCTCTTAATGTTTCATCAAGATTAGTATTCCTCCATTAATAGCATAGCTAGGATGTTAAATATTAGCATCTTACGTTTAGCAGATTATATATAAATAGGCTTAAAGACATGAGCGCTCCTTGCTCCTCCTCCCATTGACATCTGTCACCGGTCGCTAAAGGATTAGAGGCAGATTATTTTTCCTACAAGTCATAGAAAGTCTTCCTTGAATCCCAACGTCTCTGGTTCCATATTATCTGCAGCAATCATGGATAGGTTGACGCCAGACAAAGCATTACAAAGGCAGTTATGGTAAAGGTGGTAGAGCAAACATAACGGGTGTTCTGATGTCCATTAAGACTGAAAATGTAAAAGTAGAAACTATCAGATAATTTTATTAAAGGGGTTATCCATGAGTAAGGCTTATATTACGCCTGCAGATAATTGGGCAGATTATAGCTAACAAGCATTCATAGGAACACGAGTTAGGGTGGCTTCGGCCTTACGATAGGGTATTCCGTTATAGAGTTAGAAGGGAATTCGTAAGACGGAAATCAAAATGGAAACCTTTAGAAGCATTCCGTTTTGTTTCTTCATAATAGAAGTCTAAGGGTACTTTCACACTTGCGTTGGTGCGGATCCGTCTGTTTATTTTCACAGACGGATCCGCACCTCTAATGCAAACGTTTGTATCCGTTCAGAACGGATCCGTTTGCATTAGCTTTAAAGAAAAATGACAAAGTCCAAAACGGATCCGTTTTGACTTACATTGAAAGTCAATGGGGAACGGATCCGTTTTCAAATGCATCATATTGTGTCACTGACAACGGATCCGTCCCCATTGACTTACATTGTTAAAAAAAAACGGATCCGTTAGGCTCCGCCTCTTCAGACGGACACCAAAATGCTGCATGCTGCGTTTTGGTGTCCGCCTCCAAAACGGAATAGAGGCGGAACGGAGCCTAACTGATGCATTCTGAACGGATCCTTATCCATTCAGAATGCATTGGGGCTTAACTGATCCGTTTTGGACCGTTTGTGAGAGCCCTGAAACGGATCTCACAAACGGAATCCAAAACGCTAGTGTGAAAGTACCCTTAGGGCAAGCATAACGAATCCATCCGTTTTGCAGGATGGAAAACAAAGTCCTGTTTTCCGTCCTGCATAACGGAAATGACTTAAAGGTTTCCGTTTTGTATTCCGTCCGATAATTCCGTCATACAATGGAATACCCTAATGCAAGTGCGAACCCGATGATCTGCCTGTGTAATACTGCCGCTGATTACCTGATGAACGAGCAAACGCTCATTCATTGGACAATCTGACTCTTTCAGCAGGTTTAAAAATCATTGTTTGCCAGCGGCAGATGGTGCTGTCTAATCGCGATCTGCTGCCAGCAAACAATGATTCAGTAAGGGGACGAACGATGGCATTAGTGATCACTCGTCCCCATACAGAGTTGGAGATCACTACGTGTAAATGCGGTGGTTTCTTCCTCTGATGAGCAGGCAATTTCCAGGAAGGAACGCTTCCCTCCCGACAATCACCTGCGTGTAATATAAGCCTAAAACAGACCTGGTCCCTGACGCTGAGTTCGGTGTCTGGTGCTCCCAGGCCACCTCTTACTCTACCTGCCACGCTGAAATCAACATTCCTCGATGGGGGGTACATGTGACCGCTGCAGCCAATCATAGGCTGCTCCCCTTACGTCATGATGGCTGGTCATGTGACACAAGGGGAGTAGGTCACCTGTGAGGCCTGTGATTGGCTGCAGCGGTCACATGTTCCCCCGTAGACCGATGTTGATTTCAGCACAGCAGGGAGAGGAAGAGACCGCCCAGGATCCCTTTTCAAGCAAGTCAGGAAAAAGTGTAGAAACCCAAGTTGCACCAATTTGAACCACTATGTAGACAGATTTTAGGTGCAGGCACTTTAGTAAATCTGGGCCTTTGTGTCCTAAAAACGACTCTATTGTTACATGATCCCCTTTTGCTGTGAAAAGCTAAATTTTGTTAGAAATAACTCTGATCCTAACCCCAACTTATTGTAACTTGTTTTTTTTTCCTGTTAAAGTGGTCTTCAAAGACTTTTATAGTGATGACCTATCCTCTGGATAGGTCATAAGTTCTGATTTGGTGGGGTCTGACGCCCAGGACCCCGTTGAGAAGACAGTAACGTTGCGGCCCTCTCTCTGCTCACCAAGCACAGCATCGTACATAGTATAGCGGCTGTGCTTGGTATCACAGCTCAGCCCCATTCACTTCTATAGGGCTGAGCTGCACTTAGGCCACGTGACTGATGAACGTGACATCATTGGCCTAAGGAAAGCTGTGAGAAGGCTGCGGCACTACTGCAAGTGCTGGTTCCACTTTAAGTTATAGAGTCCTTGCAATGAACAATAGCAACACTTGTGGCCTGACACAAACAGAGATCCTAACTAACAAACTACAGGCCTGGTCTCAGTCTCTAGGCGCCAACACTGTTATGACGTGCGTGCACAATCTTACCGACCCGGGTCTGCTTTGCCTTGGCTGGTGACTCGGAACTGAACAAATGCCTCTCCAACAATCATACGGTGCCGTAGTGTATGTAGTTTTGCTCCTCAGCTCTCATCATCGTTCCTGAAAGCAATCCTCGTTCCTCTGGACTGGATCAGGGTCTTGGACACAATCAGCTTTACTTAGCTGCCGCTCTGGTCACTTATGCTCTCACACCTGGATGCCGTCGGATCCTCTGCTCACACAGTTCCTCAGTCTCAGCTCCCTCTAAGATGGCTGCTCTCTTTCTCTTCCATTTCTAGGCTCTCTGTAATCCCACCTCTCATGAATATGGACATGTATGCAGTCTGTAGCTGTGTTTAGGCTAAACAGCAAAATGTCAGTCCAGATCATAGTCAGACAAGGAGAGCTGTTTCCCCACCTCACACAGGTCCTTCAGAGGTGGTCTGATGTGGAGCATGGTCACGTTCTGACTATTTTGAAACCTAATGCTAGGATTGGGTAGATTTCTGTGAAATCTAAATGATCACTTTGGTCTGGTCTTTTTTGAGGTTCAGATAATCTCAGCCGTTGGTTTTTAGATTAAAATGATGTTATATATAATATGATTTACGGTGAATATTAAAAACAAATAGTGGACCTTGGCTCCACATGGCGCTTGTGTTTTCTGTAGGTTGCCGCTCTCTGTTACTCTCTTGTTCTCCGGTTGCCTTTCGATTTCATCAGCAGTCACAGTACAGTTAAAGGTTTAGAGGGACTGGAATAATTTATCTCATCGTATTATTTCCATCAGGCAGTATCTGGTTTGCAGATAGCACGGCTGGGCTCAGATTCGGTAGCCACAGCTGCATCTCAGTCATGTGGGGGAATTCCACAGAAATTATTTGGAATTCCTTCATACGGCCAAGCCCAGGGATTTACTGTGCTATCAAAATACTGGTTATATTTACACTGTAATCGATGCAGTCTGTTTGATAGGTGGAGACTGTCGGTAAAATGTCTCTACAGCAAGGGTTACAAAGGGGTTCCTCCAGAGACTATAAGGTCCATGTTTGCTATAAACAGTGCATGGTAACATATAGAGTCAGTAGGAGAGGGGACTATTACATGGATTCTATGAAGACAAGCCAGGCAACTAGTTCTTACATTATCATTCCAACTTTTTGGCCAGTAAAAGAGGGAAACTTACAGCTTCTGCCGCGTTGAGACAGTAGGAAGAAGTGGGGGCATTGGTACAAACTTCATCTAATATAGACTTTTTAAGGTCACACTTAGCTCAAATAATGAAAAAATATATAAGTTAAGGTGTAATGTACAGGTAGGAACCAGACTGATTATTTTTGGAGCAGTTTAATAAATGTATTAATGTATATTTATTTACCGAGAATAGGGACATTCAAGTAGCAAAGAGAGATACAGGGACTTGGGTCAAATAGATGGACACTTGGGAGGACTGCATTATGTCTCTAAGTAGCTTAACCTGTATAGGAGTAGTGTTAGAGAAGGGGTCATTTCCATGATAGGCAGCTTAGTAGACCTGACAGATCCCTGTGGTACAGTGACCATAGATGGGTAGTTGTCCCACTCGTCTCCAAGAACTACACACTATCCCGGCATCTTCTCCCCTCTGCGGTTTATTGACTTCTTGTCTTGCCCTGACAGTATCATAGCTGCACTGCTAGCGACTGAGCATGCGGCGCTACACGGCAGGAGAGCGGTTCATGGCAGATCATCAACTGTGCTTCATGTATAACGGAAACTGGACGGATCCATTATGCTGGCCATAGACTTCTATTATGATGGAATGCAGTACGGAATGCCTCTTATAGTAATTCTGTTATGGTCCGTGGTAGCGGAATCTATAACGGAATTCTTAGATAACCCGAACCTTGGACGCCAAACTTGAAAACACAAGTTCGCTCAACACTAGTGAACAACCACAAGTCCTAAGAAATCTATGGTGTTGAGAAGCAATGAAAGGTTTATCCCATCGGTGAAAGGTTAATCCCATGTAAAGGAATAAAGGAACGGGACATGGTAGAAGTTACTGGTCCTAGTTCTCCACAGAGACATCAGGTCACCTGTATGTTGCCATAAAGTTGTAAAACTGCCAGGAACTCCAATACATGCAACGTCAATGTTTCCAGTGGGTAAGAATGGGAAGCAAGTTACCATATGGGATTTTTGTACGGTTTTACAGTGATGCCCAACTCCGTGCTGTCAGGAAGCCCTAGACCCATATGGAAAAACTCAGACTAGTGTCACTGCTGTGAATATGGTAACATGCATTTTTGTCTTGGATTTGGAGATTTGATAGTGGGAGGCTTTGTGCTGTTGTATAAAGCAATAGATAGATAGATAGATAGATAGATAGATATGGGATAGATAGATATGGGATAGATAGATATGGGATAGATAGATATGGGATAGATAGATATGGGATAGATAGATATGGGATAGATAGATATGGGATAGATAGATATGGGATAGATAGATATGGGATAGATAGATAGATAGATAGATAGATAGATATGGGATAGATAGATAGATAGATAGATATGGGATAGATAGATAGATAGATAGATAGATAGATATGAGATAGATAGATAGATAGATAGATATGAGATAGATAGATAGATAGATAGATAGATAGATAGATAGATATGGGATAGATAGATAGATAGATAGATATGAGATAGATATGAGATAGATAGATAGATATGAGATAGATATGAGATAGATAGATAGATAGATATGAGATAGATAGATAGATAGATAGATAGATATGAGATAGATATGAGGTAGATAGATAGATAGATAGATAGATATGAGATAGATATGAGATAGATAGATAGATAGATAGGCTGAGCACTGGGTCAATAAACGCACGTGAATTTTACTCTGTAGAGTGCTGCCTTGCCTTTTTTGAAGATTATACTACAAGGAACCTTGTTGCGGGCTCTCAAGCAGGATTTTGCACCCATTTTTTCAGTGTGCTGCTTCTTACTTTCTTTTTTCTAGATAGATAGATATTAGATAGATAGATAGATAGATAGATAGATAGATAGATAGATAGAATGATGAATAGAATAAAATAAAATAGATAGATAGGCAGACAGACAGAAGCAGATAGAATAAATAGATTAAATAAATAGATAGATATAGATGATAGATACAGATGGATAGATAGAATAGATAGATAGGATATGTAGACAAATGGTAGATTTGTTTTTTATGTACATTTTACTGTAGTTCGATTTTCTTCCTATTTGTGTTTCTCAGGTTTGTTTCCTTTTTTAAAATATATGGAAAATATTTCCTATGTGAAGTTCGGCCGTAGCAGGGCTTAATGCATTTACACCATGCCGTCTGTATGCCACCCAGAAGCCAGATGTGGCTTTGCAATGCATTTTTATCCGTCATCTTAATGGCTATCCTTTGTAATTGTATTCCTTTGAATCTAATAAGATCCGTCATGTAATTATAATGTGTGTGGGCCATCATCTGGGAAAGTGTTACTCACAAACCACTACGTCAAGCAGGCCGGATGGACATAAATATGTTACTTTTACCATTTATTATCTACCGGTATTTTTCTTTTTGCAATTATTACCATATTTTTCCCTTTAGAAGATGCACCTGATGATGAGATGCACCCTGGTTTTACAGGAGGAACATAAAAACAACTTTTTCATCAGAACTCTGGACGGACCCCCAATCTTCATCAGACCCCCAAACTACACCCTCAATATTCATCAGACTTCACATCAGACCCCCGTATCAGAACCTCACATCAGACCCCCATATCAGAACCTCATATCAGACCTCACATCAGTCCCCCATATCAGAACCTCACATCAGACCCCCATATCAGAACCTCACATCAGACCCCCGTATCAGAACCTCACATCAGACCTCCGTATCAGAACCTCACATCAGACCCCCGTATCAGAACCTCACATCAGACCCCCGTATCAGAACCTCACATCAGACCCCCATATCAGTCCCCCATATCAGAACCTCACATCAGACCCCCATATCAGAACCTCACATCAGACCCCCATATCAGAACCTCACATCAGACCCCCGTATCAGAACCTCACATCAGACCCCCGTATCAGAACCTCACATCAGAGCCCCGTATCAGAACCTCACATCAGAGCCCCGTATCAGAACCTCACATCAGACCCCCATGTCAGATCCTCACATCAAACCCCCTTATCAGATCCTCACATCAGACCCCCATATCAGATCCTCACATCAGACCCCCATATCAGACCTCAGATCAGACCCCCGTATCAGACCTCAGATCAGACCCCTATACCAGATCAGACTCCCATGTCAGAACTCAGATCAGACCTCCATATTACATCCGACCTCAGATCAGACCCCTATACCAGATCAGGCCCCCATGTCAGAACTCGGATCAGACCCCCATATTAGATCAGACCTCAGATCAGGCCCCTATACCAGATCAGGCCCCCATGTCAGAACTCGGATCAGACCCCCATCAGAGCTTATGTCATGTCAGACCTTAGATCAGTTGCCCATCAGAGATAAAATACATTCACTTACCTTTCCTGCTCCACCGCTACCCTCCAGGTCAGGCGGTCTCTGCTGCAGCTGCCCTCCCTGATCTTCTCTGGGCCCGCACTGTACTGTCACCTGACTGCACGCAGCATCAAGTCATAGTGCGCGCACTACGTCCTGACACTGTAGGCAGTCAGGGCATTGCAGCACGGTACCCGAAGAAGATCAGACAGGGAGAGGTGAGTGCCAACAGTGCTTCGCTCCCCGCATACTAGTGAGTGCGTCTTTTAAAACGGAAAATACAGTATATGTGTGTCAACTGGGTGTCCACGAGTCAATCCCCCACATGAAGGACATTCAAATGTATAATGTGTGCCTAGGGCAGTGGCAGCGAACCTATGGCAGAATCCTCTCTGTGGGCACCTGCACCCTGGAAAGACTTTTCCTGCCATTCATCAGCGCAGGGCGTGGTATGAACGGCACAGGCAGTGCACTGAATGTAGGCAGGTTATTATACCTAAATGATAAATACACGGAAGATACACTTCATTGGATTGTAGTATTCAGGATAAATTGCAGTGTCGGCACTTTGCGATAAATAAGTGGGTTTTGGGTTTCAGTTTGGGCACTCAGTCTGTAAGAGGTTCGCCATCACTGGCCTAGGGCATTGTTCCCATTACATTTGAGCCTTCTGTTTGATGTACACATCAGGAGGATCTCCCGACACATAGTGGCATGAAACAGTGTTCGTCTGGCAGCTTATGTTACGCTGGGTTCATGTCACGTTTTTGCCATCCCCCTTTTAATAGCCATTGAGGAGCATCTACTTTTATGACTCAGTGGTGTGCCAATCCTTTATTATTCCTGCTGTAAATTGCAATTTGAAATGAAAGTCCATATGGCTGTTACCAGTTGGAGATGTGTCCCTGCTCAGTCTGACACTATCCATTCCGTGCTGCCAGTATCACACAGTGCAGGGACACACCTCCAACTGGTAACGCCCATCTGGACCTTGATTGCAAACTGCTAGTAATTCCTGGTACATCACAGAGTCATAAGAACAGATGCTCTAGGATTGTTATTACATGGGGAATACAGTTAGTTACTAAAACTTTATGACTTGAAGTAAGACACTACATGCTACTTAAAGGGGTTATGCCATGATTGATGTAAAAAAAAAAACAGACATCATATAGTACATGACAATACATTTCTAAGAAAGCTAGAACCAGCCCTGTACCTCACATGGATCCAGAGATCTCGACATTCACTGCTCAAATTGCCCTGCTAGATTATCTCCAACCTGGTAACTCAGGGGGCGTTTCCTTGCTGTCTCCCTGTAACTGCCAGAGTTCTAAAAGAATATATAGCTGGTGGCAGTTGAAGACTTAGGCCCCATTCACACGTCCGTAGTGTGTTGCGGATCCGCAACACACCTTGCCACCAGCCCCATAGAGATGCCTATACTTGTCCGCAATTGCGGGCAAGAATAGGACACGCTCTATATTATTGCGTAGCCGCCGGCCGGAAGAGCGGTGGCGTGCTCCGCAAATGCGAATGCAGAAAGAACAGTGTGTGCTCTCTGATTCCATCACGTCCCCATTCAAAATGAATGGGTCCGCACCCATTCCGCAGATTTGCAGAACGGGTGCGGACAAACATTGCGGACATGTGAATGGGGCCTTAAGCTGAGCACGTTTCGACAAAAAAAATAAGGAAAAGAGCAAACAGCAGGTGGCGCTATACAGATACATTTTACTTAATAGCTCAATGGCTATACAAAATTTTTAATTACATGCAATTACAAAAATATTCTGATCCAAGTGCTGGTTTGAAAAATGTAGAATCTGTTTTGTGACACAACCCCTTTAAAATGAAAAAGTGCAGTCCATGTATGGATGTGTGGTGACAGTGCTGAGCCGCCTACCTGCGGTGCCCCCTTACTGTCTGAAGAGGTTCAGGGAACAATGGCCCCACTTCTTGGTCCCTTAAGAATATCTTCTCGGAATTGCAGCCGAGCGTGAAGCTCAATTAATTTCTGCGATAAATATTAATTGGCCCGTCAAGTCAATTTTCAGCAATGAGATTCTTCCTTGCGCTGAGGCTGCATTTTGTCAGGAAGAAAGAACATAACAAAGACCTGTTTCCCGGCCATTTGGGACTGGTTTATTTGTATGGGCCAGACTGTTAGTTTCTTCTGTTTCTTCTGTTTGCTTTCAGAGGAACTCACAGGGAAACCATTCTATGGGATGATATCAAGGGAATGTCATTCCTATTGTTACTGGCTGGCCTGATTTTTACTTTATTTTAATCAATGTCTAATGGTTGTTTACTGTGATTGCACGTGTAGGAATGCATGTAGTCATGTTTGCCTAGAATCCTGTCGCTCGCTTGCGCTGGTGAAGGGATAGAAGTATCCTGTGTTATTATCCAGGTTATCTCATATTCAGATTATCTTTCGCTTTATGCGCGACCAAACTACTGGACCGATCGTCACCAGATTTGGCACACAGGTACATCAGGTGTCCGGGAAGGTTTTAGACCGGGTCTCAGCTCTCTAGGACGTACCGTTCCTGAAATATTTCCTAAAAAATGACGTGCATTAGCCAATAGAAGCCTTCAAGTCTTTCACTCATATCCCAACTGTCATACACACAGTCACATGTCCCTTATCAGCCAATAGAGGCTCGCAGGCACTTAGTCTCCACAGTTTTACTCCAGGTTCCCATAACAACCTAGCCATTTTTCTTCACTGCTGTAGGTCAGCTTTAGGCTAGGGCTACATGACGACAATAAGTCGCACGATACATAGGGCACAACTACACTGCTACATGTATCCATCTTGGATGGATATTTTGCGACTGTCATGTTGCATGTCGTAGTGCGACACCATAGCCTATCATTATAAAAATTGTTGCGGTAACATCAGTGTTAAGGTGCGTGGTGCTGTATAGGTCACTGTTAAGGGGGCGGGCCCCTGAGGAGGTCAATGTCAAGGGAGTGGGGTGCTGTGAAACTCACTGTTAAAGGGGTGGACTGCTGTGAAGGTCAAAGTTAAGGGGATGGGCTGCTGTGGAGGTCCCATTTTAAGGAGGCCAGGCACTGTGGGGGTCAGTGTTAAGGGGTGAGGGGCTGTGGAGTTTACTGTTAAGTGAGCGGGGTAATGTAGAGGTCACTGTTATGGGGGATACTTTTGATATTTTTTAACGACACACAGAAACATGAAATAGATTAAATATACCCGTGCAAAGCCGGGTCCTTCTGCTAGTAATTTATCTAAAAATAGGTGAGGGAGCCTGGCGTCCGTGCCCTCGTGTAGGGGCAGCAGCGCAGACATGGAGCGCTGAGCTAATATCAATGGTGTCTGTTCCTTTTTTTTTTTTACTTTACAGAAAAAAAAAGGATCAGGCGTGCAATGATTTTCATGCCTGATCAGGTTTGTTCAGTTTTGACTTAATACAATCTAAGCCGGGCAATATGGAGCCATCAGGATGTAACAGATTCTTTAAATTCAGGTTTCAAGATCCTCTGCCGGATCTGAAAACCTGAAAAAATGTGGATGTGAAAGTAGTCTTAACTGGTTAAATGAAAAAAAAAAAGAGTTGGACTTGTTATTCAGAGGAGGAAGCTTTTGCCTGCCCTAAACAAATATACATGAAACCGTGGTCTTTTTATTATTTCACTGGGAACTGAGACCTCACAAATACTGGTTCACAAAGTCAAATTCATGAAGGTAAATCACTTAATAAATATTGGATCAGACGCGTAGATGGATGCAATTTAATTCACACAAAACACAGTTTTTTTTTTGTAGCTTTCCTATTTTTATTTTTTTTTTTACATGTGAAACTCTTTTATTTAAATTGTTTATGCCCTGATTGATGTAAAAAATGAACATCACATAGTACATGACAATCTCTTTCTAACAAAGCTAGAATCAGCCCTGTACCTCACATGGATCCAGAGATCTCCCAATTCATTACTTCAATGGTTCTGCCAGATAGGGTAGCAGCTCAGGGGCATATCCTTTCTCAGGGAGTGTGTCCTTTCTGCCTTAGCTCTTTCCTTGTAAATGTCATAGCTTCTAACAGAAGGTATGGCTGGTGACAATTGAAGATTTAAACTGAGCGTGTGTGCCCATCTCATTGAGGTGGACAACAAATAAGAAAAATAACAAACAGCAGATGGCGCTATTCAGATACATTATATTGAATAGCTAAGTAGCTGTGCTAAAATTTTTGTTACATAAAATTACAGGTTCTGGTTTGAAACATGTAGATTATTTTCAGTGACACAACCCCTTTTACCATGTTTTTGTTGTAAAAAAACAAACATAAAAAACAGCATAGCAAAATCACATGTGTGTGTTTTTTTTTCCAGATGCAGTTTTAAGTGCACTCAGCGGCACTGTCTGAATACACTCAAAAATCGGTGCTGCACAAGTAGATTGTTGTGACATATGAGCCTTTATATTGGTTGTCCAAGATTTTGATATTTATGGCCTATGGTGATGAATGGTGTTGCGGAATAGGGTCGTCAGAATAGTTGCTTCAGGGACAGGGTTGATAGACGCAAGAGGTTTTCTATATGGAGCTGAATATCTTACCATTTCTTATTTTCCTTAAAGGGATTATCCAGTATTTTGATATTGATGGCCTATTCTAAAGGGCTCCACAGGCCGAGAATCGCACAGATTATCGCTTACGAATGTTCATATTAACGCTCATTAGCGGCTATGTAAACGTGCCGCCGTTTAACTAATGATTAAGCGAAATGTTCGTTCATCGCCTAATCCGATCGTTTGTGTGCACGCAAAATTAATCATTTAGCGGCAGCAGATCATGCCGGAAAACAACAAGTCAGTACGGGAAAGAGCGATGGCATTGCCGATCCTGAGGATAGCTCATCTGCGTAAAAATCCTGGACAACCTCTTCAAGGAAAGTAAAAACCAAAACGAATAAGCCTCAAAAAACAATATTACCCAGCCCGCTCTAATTGAGCGGACTACAAAAACCCTACAACAGGGAAAAAAATAAGCAGGACTCAAAACCTTGTATACAAAAAATATAATATTTTTTATTGCGGCATATATAAATAACTATGTAGACATAAATCATGGAAAATGGGGACAAAACATCTAGATATGGAGCAATGTCCACAAACGCTGTACTGAGTATGGATCCCAAAGCACCCACATAGCTCCACAAGATGGAAATACATGTACATAACACAAAGGTAGGTAAGCCTGTACCAATCAAAATAATCTCAGGAAATAACGATATCAGATCTACATAGCAAACCTAATGCTATAATGGGGATGAAGTAACATACCCACTCAAAGGATTACCCACCCCTAAGTCGCTGTAGGAGCAGGAGAAAAATAAAGGAAAAAGAAAAAATAAATAAAACAATAAGTTGTTATTATTATATGATATAATTATCCTGACGAAGGCGACACGCGCGCCGAGGTGTGTTCTTGGACCCTTGCCCCACGCTCGCTCAAACATGTCCACAGGTTGATTATTGTCCTGACCTCGGTTTTTGTTATATTTATTTTGGGTTTTTTCTTTTTCCTTATGTTTCTCCTGCTCCTACAGCGACTTTATCAAAGAGAAACTCTATAAGTAAAGGAATTACACAGATTCACCAACTTCTACAAAACCAGGTGGCCACCTCTGCATTACCCATGATCCCAGGGTAGTGGTTTTCATGTAAATTATCAGATCACATACATAGTTTTAACCAGGGGCGGACTGGGAACTTAAAGTGGCCCTGGGAAAAATACTAAAAGTGGCCGTGTTGTGTAGTTGGGTCCAAATTGATGGAAGGCAGGGCCAACAATACCATATTGGGACACATTATGCCATCCCAACAGAGCCAAATACCACAGTCCATCACAAAATACTGCCAGCAGCACCAAAAACTTCCACAGGCCGGTTGTAAGGAGGGCCCTGGTGCATCGGCCCACTGGGAAATTTCCCTTTAAGGTCTATGGCCCCTGGTTTTAAATTTCAAAATGCAGACTCAGACTTGTATGCAAGTAGAAACTTGAGAAACTGTGATTAACTTATAAAAGGCTTTCAACATCAACATCTCACACTTAGATGGGAAAAGTGTCAGGACTTCTAAGAACCATCTGCCGATTCCTCAACAACCTTCATGTTTCACCTGATCATTGCCTATAGCTATCCTATGTATATTTTTTAAAATACATCCTTTAACAATGTTTTACGTTCTTGATATTCTGGCTGTAAACCGTGTTGGGCTGGGGTGCCTAAGGGCCCACCAGTAAAATTAATTCTGGGGTCCCAGTGTGCAGTGGCATGCAAATACTACCTGCGCACACAGTTGCTGGCAGCAGCAAGACGCTCAAGACGATTCATTATGGGGTCCCTGTATCGACTTTGAGAGGGCAGGTCCTTGGGGAAAGAGGATACTAGGCCTTCCTCTGTGCCTAGAAGTCTTCTCCACCACCTGATGTATCTATAATAATAAACTGGGCAGTGTCTTAAATAATCTACCCATTTTTCATATGGATACATAGGCCGGTTGAGCTTCTGTAACCTGCTTATTCTTATGTAGTGCCGTCAGTATACTGTGCCATGTACCACTTGTGCTGGGATGGGGGACTGGAGGCCAACTCTTGCTACAGGGCCCATCGGGGGATTCAGTTGTTCCTCTGTGGGCTAGTCTGAACTTGTACAGATATATGGGGAGAAGATTACAGTTGGTAACACAACTGATAAAACAGCCTAATATGTCTTCAAAACCCTACACCCTCAGCCCATCCATTGTATACAAGATTTCTACTTGAGCAGAGAAACGGTTAATCGCAATTGAGTAAGAAGGAATCTGAGGTAAGGGCCGCCCTTAGATGAACCCCGCAGATATTCTGCCGCTTATTGGGCATAACATGAAGGCTGGAGATGTCTCTTCTTTTTCCAATTTCCATAGTAACTACAATGGTGTTTACACGCTGTCTAGTTTCCATGGAAGCTGAGAAGAGTGAAAGGAGTCAGAGGATATGATTGGTGTTTCCTCACAAACCCGTGAAAAGGGGTTAACTTCATAAAGGAGAATCAAGTGAAAGAACTCCATTTAGGTAAGTGCGGAGGGACAAAATCTTCCTTTCAATTTGAATTACATACAAACTGAAGTGGTATGGTCCATCTCGTAATGTGTTGTCCTTGGTTTCTATAACTCCAAAGGGTCTAGAAGGACTTAATTGAACACTAGACGAGCACGTGGAGAAGAGCTCATTAGTATTTGCCCCATAAGACGCACTGACATTTCCCCCCCACTTTGTAGGGAAAAAAGTGTGTCTTATGGGGGGAAAATTATGGTACAGCAAGTTGTAGCATTTATTTCATTACAAGATAGATCGAAAATCTGTAACACGTGCTAATATCTGCACAGGTCTTCTCCACCATGTCAGAATTGTAAAAATACCAAAGTGTAACACAATAAACTGACCCGGCAGCATCAAAAACCAGAGAGCAGGACAAAATACCTCCTCAGAAGCTGCCCTATATTCTGTCCTCCTACACCAATTGCCTCAGGATGGCAATACTGTTGAATTCATTAATCAGGAGGGCATTTGTGGTCACCGGTCAGGTACATTACTACAGTACTTGATGCCCCCAGCAGCCGTGAAGAGGGCTCAGGTGGCCCCCTGGGCATCAGCCCATGAAGTCTATGGCCAATCCGTCCCTGATTACTTACTATGGCTGGCGGCCTTGAGGAGGGCCAGGTGGCTCCCTGGGCATCAGACCACCAGAAAGTTTTTCTGTAGGGTCTATGGCCAGTCTGCCCCGGCAATGCCTCTGGTAATATTAATGCAATTTATGGTGGAGGGCACAATATCCCATATATTGTGATTTTATTAAAATGTTGAAGTAATCCATCCATCTGAAACACATATGATGGGGTAGAAATGAATGGAATTAGCTATAAGGATTTTATTGGATTATTCTTAATATTTATTTTCTGCTGACAGTTACAAATGACGTGTACAATATGCAGTATAATCATTTCCCATAGGATGACAACCATGTTACCTTGAAATGTGCCGTGATAAATGTGGGCACGGACGGTTCAGGGCAGTAATTAAATATAACAAATAGGATTTAAATAATTGCATTTTGAGCTTTACCACAGTAATTGTGGGAGTGTGCGCCCCCGTCATTTCACACAGAAGTGTGGACACGAGTATATGCTTGTGATTTTCTAGAACTGGTGTACAGTAGAACTGGCTTAGATGCCCATAGCAACCAATCAGATTACATCTTTCATTTTTGACAGCTCCTTTGGAAAATGAAAGGTGGAATCTGATTGGTTGCTATGGGCAACTAAGCCAGTTCTAATTTATCAGTTTGATAAATCTCCCCCTCCAGCTTTGAATATTGGTGTAAATTGGTTACCCCGATTACTCCAGTTGAAGTGAATGGAAGCAGTACTGTAATAACCAGCTCTGTCCACCATACAGCTAATCAATGGGGCAGGGAGTCAGGTATTGATGACTTATCCCAAGGCCAGGTAATCAATAGAAGTCCTGAAAAGCCCGTTTAACCGCTTCAGGACCGCCGTACGCAGGATTGCGTCCTGCGGGCGGTCCTGTTCTTCTGATCGGACGCGCCGGGGCGTCATCTCGCGAGACGCGAGACTTCCTGTGAACGCGCGCGCGGGCGCGCGCGCGTTCACAGCGTCTGGCGTCTGAAGAGTTGTACTACAGCCTGCCAGCGATGATCAATCGCTGCCAGGCTGTAGATGCGATATAAATCGCATCAAACAGCTATATCAGACGCTGTTTTATGAACAGCGTCTGATATAGCTGCTACCTGGTCCTCTGGTGGTCCCATTTTCTGGGATCGACCACCAGAGGACCAGGTAACTACAGTAAAGTTGCACCAAACACTACACTAACCCCCCTCACCTATTAACCCCTTGATCACCCCATCTAGACCCCTGATCACCCCCTGTCATTGATCACACCCCTTGTAAGGCTCCATTCAGACGTCCATATGTGTTTTGCGGATCCGTGGATTCACAGATCCGTGGATTCACGGATCCGCGGATCCGATCCGCGGATCCGATCCGCGGATCCGATCCGCAGATCCTCAAAACACGGACACCGGCAATGTGCTTTCCGCATTTTGCAGATCCGCACATTGCCAGAACTATATAGAAAATGCTTTTTCTTGTCCGCAATTGCGGACATGTTCTATATTTTTGCGGAACGGAAGTGCAGACTCGGAGCGCGGATCCGTAATTCCGGATCCGAGCGGGACAAAGTCTGTCCCCATAGAAATGAATGGGTCCGCAATTCCGTTCCGCAAACAGAATTGCGGACGTGTGAATGGGGCATAAGGGTCCCTTATCACCGCCAGTTAGTTAGCTACTTGTTAGGTAGCTAGCGCCCAGCCCACCGCACCGCAGTCACTGATTTTGGCAGAGATTTAATCATCCACATTGATCGATGCGAATGAAGAAATCTGTGCCGTTCATTTTTTTTTTTTTCAGCGCAGAGGCTGAACGGAAAAAAAAAATCTCATTACCCGTATGCTCAATATACGGAGAATCGCAGAAACTCCTAATGCTGGCCATACGTGTAATGATTGCGGAGACCCTCAAATGCCAGAGCAGTACAAAAACCCCACATGTGACCCCATTTTAGAAAGAAGACACCCCAAGGTATTCCGAGAGGGGTATGGTGAGTTCATGCAAAATTTTATTTTTTGTCACAAGTTAGTGGAATATGAGACTGTAAAAAAAAAAAAAAAAAAACAATTTCCGCTAACTTGTGCCAATTTTTTTTTTCTGTGAACTCGCCATGCCCTCACGGAATACCTTGGGGTGTCTTCTTCCACAATGGGGTCACATGTGGGTATTTATACTGCCCTGGCATTTTAGGGGCCCCTAAAGCGTGAGAATCCAAATGCGTAAAAATGGCCTGTAAAATCCTAAAGGTACTCATTGGTTTTAGGGCCCTTTGCGCATCTTGGCTGCAAAGTGTCACTCATGTGGTATCGCCGTACTCAGGAGAAGTAGGGCAATGTGTTTTGGGGTGTATTTTTACATATACCCATGCTGGGTGTGAGAAATATCGCTGTAAACGACAACTTTTTACATTTTTTATTCAAAGTTGTCAATATACAGAGATATTTCTCTCACCCAGCATGGGTATATGTAAAATACACCTCAAACACATCGCCCTACTTCTCCTGAGTACGGCGATACCACATGAGTGACACTTTTGCAGCCAAGATGCGCAAAGGGCCCAAATTCCAACGAGTACCTTTTAGGAGGGTATTTTTACGCATTTTCTTCTCACGCTTTAGGGCCCCTAAAATGCCAGGGCAGTATAAATACCCCACATGTCACCCCATTTTGGAAAGAAGACACCCCAAGGTATTCGCTGAGGGGCATAATGAGTTCATGAAAAATTAAACTTTTGTCAAAAGTTAGCGGAAAGGGAGACTTTGTGAGAAAAACAATAAAAATCAATTTCCACTAACTTGTGCCAAAAAAAATATTCTATGAACTCGCCATGCCCTCATGGAATACCTTGGGGTGTCTTCTTTCCAAAATGGGGTCACATGTGGGTATTTATACTGCCCTGGCATTTTAGGGGCCCTAAAGCGTGAGAAGAAAAATGCGTAAAAATGCTCCTCCTAAAGGTACTCATTGAATTTAGGCCTTTGCATCTTGGCTGTAAAAGTGTCACACATGTGGTATCGCTGTACTCAGGAGAAGTAGGGCGATGTGTTTTGGGGTGTATTTTTACATATACCCATGCTGGGTGAGAGAAATATCTCTGTAAACTGACAACTTTGAATAAAAAATGTAAAAAGTTGTCGCTTACAGCGATATTTCTCACACGCAGCATGGGTATATGTAAAATACACCCCAAAACACATTGCGCTACTTCTCCTGAGTACGGCGATACCACATGAGTGACACTTTTTGCAGCCAAGATGCGCAAAGGGGCCCTAAAACCAATGAGTACCTTTAGGATTTCACAGGGCATTTTTATGCATTTGGATTCTCACACTTTAGGGGCCCCTAAAATGCCAGGTGAGTATAAATACCCCACATGTGACCCCATTTTGGAAAGAAGACACCCCAAGGTATTCCGTGAGGGGCATGGTGAGTCCACAGAATTTTTATTTTTTGCCACAAGTCAGCGGAAATAGTTTTTTTATTTTTTTTATTTTGTTTTTTACAAAGTCTCATATTCCACTAACTTGTGACAAAAATAAAATTTTACATGAACTCACCATACCCTCACAGAATACCTTGGGGTGTCTTCTTTCCAAAATGGGGTCACATGTGGGTATTTATACTGTCCTGGCATTTTAGGGGCCCCTAAAGCGTGAGAAGAAGTCTGGAATCCAAATGCGTAAAAATGCCCTGTGAAATCTCTAAAGGTACTCATTGGTTTTAGGGCTCTTTGCGCACTCAGGCTGCAAAAGTGGCACACATGTGGTATCGCCGTACTCAGGAGAAGTAGGGCAATGTGTTTAGGGTGTATTTTATATATACCTATACTGTGTGTGAAAATATCTCTGTAAACGACAACTTTTAAAAATTTTATACAAAGTTGTCAGTTTACAGAGATATTTCTCTCACCCAACATGGGTATATGTAAAAATACACCCTAAAACACATTGCCCTACTTCTCCTGAGTACTGGCGATACCACATGTGTGACACTTTTGCAGCCTGGGTGCGCAAAGGGCCCAAATTCCAACGAGTACCTTTAGATTTTACATGGCGGCTCACAATTTAGCCCCGCCCAAAATGCCAGAACAGTAAACACACCCCACAAATGACCCCTTTCGGAAAGTAGACACCCCGAGGTATTCACTGAGGGGCATAGTGAGTCCGTCTGAGATTTCTTTTTTTTTGCCAGAAGTTAGCAGAAATTGAAACTTTTTTATTTATTTATTTTTCTCAGAAAGTGTCATTTTCCGCTAACTTGTGAAAAAAATGAAATGATACATGAACTCACCATGCCCCCGCGAATACTTTGGGGTGTCTTCTTTCTAAAATGGTGTCATTTGGGGGTATTTATACTATCCTGACATTCTAGCACCTGAAGAAACATGACAGGCGCTCAGAAAGTCAGAGCTGCTTCAAAATGCCGAAATTCACTTTTTGCACCATAGTTTGTAAACGCTATAACTTTTACCCAAACCAATAAATATACACTTATTGGACTTTTTTTATCAAAGACATGTAGAACAATAAATTTAGAGAAAAATTTATATAGAAATGTAGTTTTTAAAAAAATTTTACAACAGAAAGTGAAAAATGTCATTTTTTTGTAAAAATTTCGGTAATTTTTGATTAATAGCAAAAAAAGTAAAAATGTCAGCAGCAATGAAATACCACCAAATGAAAGCTCTATTAGTGAGAAGAAAAGGAGGTAAAATTCATTTGGGTGGTAAGTTGCATGACGGAGCAATAAACGGGTAAAGTAGTGTAGTGCAGAATTGTAAAAAGTGGCCTGGTCTTTAAGGGTGTTTAAGCTAGGGGGGCTGAAGTGGTTAAAGAGGACCTGTCGTCACCCTTGACATGTCTGTTTTAGTAACTGCTTGTATTCCCCATGTAACAACAATTCTGGGGCATCTATACCTATAACTCTGTTGGATGTGCCATTCCTTTATTATTCCTTCTGGAAGTTATGAATGATTTTCTAGCATTTTGCAGTGAAGGTCCAGATGGATGTTACCTGTTGGGGCGGTGTCCCTACATAGTCTGACATTGACAGCGCTGATTGAATAGCATTAGACTGTGCAGGGACACTCCCCGAATGGGTAACACCCATCTGGAAGGAATAATACAGGAATGGCGCAGTCATAAGAATAGATGCTGCAGAATTGTAATTATAAGGAGGAGCAGGCGGTGTATAAAACAGACCATGCATACTGCTGAGCTTGTACACCTTGTACACGACACACATAGGCCCAGATTTACTTATCCTAAAGATGGCGTAAGCTTAGACAGGCCGTGTAGACCTGCATCGGATTTATCACAGGGGCTCGGGCTGGATGATGAATGTGGCGCAGCGGTAGACACTTTTCTTTGATTCTATTTAGCGCAAAATGTTGCATCTTAAGCCCCGACCCCCTTTCCCTCGAAGCTCCCCTTTTCCGCTAAGCCCCGCCCCCTTGTCAAAGGGGGTCGGAAAAAGTATAGAAACACTAGGTGCGCTAAACTGGACCACTTTTTAGACAGATTTCTGTTGCAGTCACATTAGTACATCTGGGCCATAGGGTCCATACAGATCAGTATTACAAACCTATTGGTACTCCGCGTGCCGCTGTGCCAGAGACACACCATATTCAAGCAGTGTTCATGTAAGGCCTCATGCACACGAACGTATGTTTGGTCCGCGTCTGAGACGAATATTTTGCGGCTCGGGCGCGAACCCATTCACTTTAATGGGGCCGCAATAGATGCAGACAGCACTCCGTGTGCTGTCCGCATCCGTTGCTCCGATCCGTGGCCCCGCAAAAAAACTAGAGCATGTCCTATTCTTGTCCGTTTTGCGGACAAGAATAGGCATTTCTACAATGGACCGCGTTCTTACGGAACGCGGAGCAGCTTCCGTGTTTTGCGGATCCGTGGTTTGTGGACCGCAAAACACAAACGGTCGTGTGCATGAGGCCTAAGGCTCTGTTCAGATCAGGAAACATGTTTATGTTATGCCAACACAGCCTAAAGCCACAGGCGCCATATTGTTGCGGGACCATTCCCATCAGCTGTCATTTAAGAGAACCGTACACTAATATAACAGCTGAGCTATCGGGTGCAGCCGCTTCCCAGTCTTCATGGAGACCTGGTGCCAAAAGGACCCACCTGTTGCTGCTCTCTATATACTGCACTCGCTTGTGGCTTTGTCGACAAGAATAAAGTGCACCAACAGGTATTACATTTTGGCCAGAAGTGTGGTGCGTAAAGCAGAGCCATGTGGCGGCCGCTTGCTCCCAAGTGAGGTTTCATCTCACAGACATTTTCCTCGGCAAGCACTGAATTCACATTACAGGAAAACCAAGGGGGTGACTTAATGTGGTTTTGGGGGCATCCGACTCTCTAAAAGATGTAGGGGGAAAGAAGGAACAGGCATGTTGGATTGCAACATGCATAATCCCTTGATTGCTCTGGGACGTAAGTCAGGTTTGGCAAAAGCCAAAAAAAAGCATACACACTTGGCCGAGTATGCATGTTTATGGTGAAGTCGGGAGGATTAGCATTTGACTAACAGCAACTTGTCACCAGCCCTATACCTCACATGGATCTAGAGATCTCCCCATTTGTTGTTCCAGTTGCTCTTCTAGATTTATTTCAAGCTGGCAGTTTAGGGGGGGGGCTTTTCTCAGAGGGCGTGTCCTTTCTACTGCTGCTGGTGGAAGTTGAATAATGGAACTGAGCATGCGCTTCCATCTCGGTGAGCTGGACAGAGAAATTGAAAAAAGATCAAACAGCAGGTCGCGCTATACAGATACAGGTGCTGGTTTTGAAAAATGTGGAATATTTTTTGCGGGATGACCCCTCTAAACGTATTCTCTGCTTGGGACTTGTTAGAACTATCCCTTTCCGACAATCAATAAAATAATCACAAAGTGTTCCCCTGTGGGGCCCTCCGGCGATCAGCTCTCATATGTGGGAAAACCAGTCAGTAAGTGCATCGTTATCATGCAGCGCCCCCCGCAGGGGACATAAAGCATTGCAAAGTGCCTGGTCAAATCTATTGGATGTCTGTGTAATGCAGCAAAGGTTCTCCAGAGAGATGCTCTTAATGGCCACTCTCCACGCTGGATAAGAGATAAGGATGCTGAGGAGCAAGGATTCCCTAACATGGTGTTCTAAACCAGACAGACCCTTAAAGCATATGGACAGCTAACGGGAGAACTTGGCGGCTGTACCTGAATGCTACCTTGCTGGTGTAGACGTCAGTTCTGGAGCACGGGTTTGTAGATATGCACCAGATTTATTAAGAGATGTGCCAAGCTTACAGGGGTTTTCCTGGGATTTTGGTGGCCTATTCACTGGATAGGTCATCAATATGAGATTGGCGGAGGTCCAACTCCCAGCCCCCCCTCGATTAGGTGTATGAAGAGGCCGCAGCACAGTGTGATGTCATTTTCATCAGTCACATGGCCTAGGAGCCGTTCTGCCCCTTTAAAGTAAATGGAGCTGAGCTGCAATACCAAGCACAGCCACTATCAAATGGATGGCGCTCTGCTTGGTTAGCTCCAAGGGGGCCGCTGTGCTCGCCAGAGCCAGGGTTGCATATGCCGGGAGTCAAACCTCAACTGATCTGATATTGATGACCCGAGGATAGACAATCAATATGAAAATCCCAGAAAACCCATTTAAAAAATGTCCTTAACTGAATACTGTGGGGGAGATTTATCACGGCCAGTGTTTTCCATGCTTAATTTATTGACGATGCGCACGCTTTGTCATGAATTAAAAGGGTTTTCAGATATATTAGAACTGATGTCATTTGAATAGATCATCAGTATCTGATCGGTGGGGGTCTGACACCTGGGACCCCTGCTGATCAGCTGTTTGAGAAGGCACCAGCGAGTGCAGTTGCCGCACGGCCTTCTCCAGCTTTTCCTAGGCCAGTGACATCACGTTCATTGGTCCGGTGGCGCAGCTCAGCCCTATTGAAGTTAATGGGGCTAAGCGCGATTCCAATCACAGCCAGTGTCAAATAGACGGCGCTGTGCTTGGTGAGCTGTGAGAGTGCCAGTGCCTTCTCAAACAGCTGATAAGCGGGGGCCCTAGGTGTGTATATATGTGTGTGTGTATATATAATATGTGTGCATGCACGTGGAGATGTGGACACATTTTTGGCGCTGACTATACTACAACAATATGTAAGTATTACTGAGGTCACTATGTGCAGTATTACTGAGCTCACTATGTGCAGTATTAATAAGGTCACTATGCGCAGTATTACTGAGCTCACTATGTGCAGTATTACTGGGGTCACTATGTGCAGTAATACTGAGCTCACTATGTGCAGTATTACTGAGGTCACTATGCGCAGTATTACTGAGGTCACTATGCGCAGTATTACTGAGCTCACTATGCGCAGTATTACTGTGGTCACTATGCGCAGTATTACTGGGGTCACTATGTGCAGTATTACTGGGGTCACTACGTGCAGTATTATTGAGGTCACTATGCGCAGTATTACTGAGGTCACTATGCGCAGTATTACTGAGGTCACTATGCGCAGTATTACTGAGGTCACTATGCGCAGTATTACTGGAGTCACTATGCGCAGTATTACTGGGGTCACTATGCGCAGTATTACTGAGGTCACTATGCGCAGTATTACTGAGGTCACTATGTGCAGTATATAGAGATGCACTCTGGATGTGCCTTACGCCAGCCCTCCATAGGTGGCTATCCTCAGCGAGCCTTATGATGCTGCATTTTTATTGCTGTTGCCAACACAGGACTGGCTGCATCCTCACATCTCACAGGAAAGCACTAGTCGGAGGCGGGGCAGCGGGCCTTGAAGGAGGATAAAGAGCAGCACATACATTATTCATCCATTGCCTCTTCTCACAAGGAATCAGCTGGAGGAAGTGCTCCTGCCACTGCCCCCCTTACTTTCTAGCCCTAGCCGGCTTTTAACAAGCCCAGGCAAGTCAACTTTTCCTCTCCCTCTCCAGGCGAATGTAGGGCAGACGACAGATGCGCCAAGACCTCATCCTTTTAGTCTGGATTACTGGAGTCATGCGGGGGGAAGAAGCTTTAATAAGGATCCTCTGATGCATTCATGCTGGAAAATGAAGCTTCAGGTAGGGGAAAGCTTTGTCAGCAGACATCTCTGTCATTTATTATTCACACTCCGGGCAGACGGGAGCTGAGCAAAATAGGTTTTGACTCGAAAGCCCTTGCAAAACTAAATGGCCTTTCATTACCGGCACTTGCATCCCTGCGATATTGCGGGCGACATTCTTTTGTGTGTGCACAGTGACCAGTAGCACCGCCGTGCCCGTAGATCATTGCACGTATGTTAAACTTTACTGCATCTGCAGGTAGCACTTGTCCCTGACACATGGACGCGAGTGTGTAATAGGTGTATCTATGCTGCTTGCAGACGCTATACCGTATATAGTCATTGTATGTATTGTACCGTATAAATGCAGTTGGCACGGTATATCCCGCGGGATCCCTTGTGCATCTCCTAACATACACAAAGGCTCTTTGTTTGGCATGCTATTTGCCGCCTGCTTTTGCCCATGTCCTATCTTTGCTGTCAGAAAAACGTTCCTGCTTCCTTTGTCCGTGTCCTTAGTAGACGGTGGGCGCCGATTGTTGGTGCCAAGTGGTGCAGTATGGAACGATGTGGAATAGGAGTACAGGAGCATAATGATGCAAAGGTACAGCGTGTATGCCCAGCGGGACATGGGCTTGTTATTTGCGCTTCAGATAGCAGTTACCTGGAGGAAAATAATGACATCACTGCAGCACGGCGAAACACTTCGCTTTGTGTGAAATCTCCGGAGAGAAGGTTGATGATGACATGGACGGCTGGGGATCTGTGTGTGCTGTGTGCCAACGCGATGCCCCACAGAACTGCGCCCCCCAATGACTCCGAACGTTATACGTCTCTGCTGCCTGCTGAATCACTGGGCAAATATTATGCTATAATCGGCATGTGGTTACTCAGGCAGGCAGCCACAAGTTTAGACGGATTTCATCACGTCACCTGTTTTGTGGGAAACATTTCCTAACAGCGGTGTTCTCCGGGAGTTAAAGTCACTGTCAAACGCGCGCCCACGGATGTCGCAGGGCTGAATTTGCCATTTAACTCTTTGTGACTACCCTGTTTGCACTGTTGAAAACTCTTGAAGTTTGCCCGCCTTCCTGTGCAAAAAGCTAGAGTGCCACCTAGCAATAGATCAGCGGTGCCTGGCGACAAGCCTCCTGCATTCTCGGTTCTGCTACATCCAAATCTTAACGCGTTCTTTGTCGTGGTGTTTGCAAAGAAGCAATACGGTTTTAAGACACACCAGCGATTTGAGACTGATCTCGTTACTTAGAGCCTCCTGGGGGATGGTGTTGCAGGGGGGGCAGCCGTGTTTGATCACGTGGAGGATTATTGCTGTCTAACCCATTGTGTGCGTATGTACACATAACCCTGTTTTGTTAATAGCAGGCCTCCCCGGGGGGGTCTCAGCGGGTTTAAACATATAATAGACACCTTCTCAGTGATAGCTGGTGACCATTGTAAGGCCAGACAATGGACAAAAGGAACAATAGTGCCAGCCTGGTATCATGAAAGTGTCGCTATCTGCTCACTATTGTGTGTATTTTTCAGTAAGACCCCTAGCAGACGAGCGTCACGGATTAGGTCCGGATGCGTTCACTTAAAAATGCGCAATTTCACAAGCAAGTTCATTCAGTTTCGTCTGCGATTGCGTTCAGCTGTTCAGTTTTTTTCGCACGGGTGCAATGCCCATTGATGCGTTTTTTCACGCGCGTGATAAAAAACTGAAGGTTTACAAACAACATCTCTTAGCAACCATCAGTGAAAAACTCATCGCATCCGCACTTGCTTGCGGATGAGATTTACACGCAGCCCCATTCACTTCTATGGGGCCAGCGTTGCGTGAAAAAAGCAGAATATAGAACATGCTGCGCACAAGTGATGTGTGAAGAAGAACGCTCATGTACACACCCATTGAAATGAATGGGTCCGGATTCTGTGCGGGCGCAAACTCGCTCGTGTGAAAGGGGCCTAAGGGTTAATCCAGTCTAGAAGGCGCCTTCTGTGCCACCAGAGATACAATGTAGCAATAATGGGAATGTAACATTTTTCGTGTCTACAGCAGCCATTAATGAGCTTGTAATTAGGACAGATGTTTGGTGACACTTGGCTGAGCATTAAAGTTCTCTGTAGTCCACAACCATCAATGAGATATTATTCTTCTGGGGCCTTGAATGTGGATTTCCTGGTGTTACGCGGGATTTAACTCTCTCCTTTCACCTGTACGTAGAGTGGCGGCAGACCATACTAATATGGAATTGTGATGCACACCACTGGTTTCATAGCCAACGCTTAGCTCTTTTAACTTGTGATCTATCCTCAGGATAGGTGATCAGTATCTGATCGATGAGGGTCTGACAACCCAGGACCACCGCCAGCTGTTTAGGAAGGCACCGGTGCCAAGCTTAGCGCCGTCCATTGTATAGTGGCTCTGCTTGAGCTGATTCTAGGCCATGTGACCCATGAACGTGTCATCACTGGCCTAGGAAGAGCTGAGAGAAAGAAGGATGCGGCGCTACTGTGAGTGCTGGTGCCTTCTCAAACAGCTGATCGGCAGGGGTCCCAGGTATCGAACCCCCACCAATCAGATACTGATGACCTATCCAGTTGTATCCAGGTCATCAGTTGTAAAGTCTGTAAAGCCCCTTTAAAGGGTCCGGGAGTTCAATGTTGATGGCCTATCATCAGGATAGATTATCAATATCTGACTCTTGGCACCCCCACCGATCAGCTATATGAAGAGGCCCTGGCTCTCTGGTGAGTGCTGTGGCCTCCTCATAGTGTGTGTGTGTATATATATATATTAGGAAGGCTGAAGCCTTAGCCTGCATTTGTGGGAGGGGCTTGAGCCTATATCAGCCCTGCTCACTGTTACCCGGCAGGCGTTTCCGGTCATCAACCCACCCTCCCCTTCCCCTTTTTGCTAATCTTCTCCTCCAGGGCAGCCCCCTTATAGGCTGCCCTCGTACCCGGCTCCAGGCACTTCTCAGCCGGTTTAGGTGTTGGGATGGGCACACCTGCCCGGGTCCAACTTTTAGCCACGACCACAAATATATATATATATACACATGATAGTATAGCAGCCGTGCTTGGTATTGTAGGGGACTGTGCTGCAAATAGACCATAGGACCCATGTAAGTGACATCACTGGTCAAGGAAGAGGATACGGCGATCAATGGAATTCCGCAGCCTCTTCAAGCTGCTGATTAACATAGATGCCTGGAGTCAGACCTCCCACCGATCAGATATTGATGACCTGATCTTGAGGATAGGCTATTAGTATCGAACTCCTGGAAAACCTCTTAAATACTTTAGATGCATCTCTGGCCCTTCGGAAAGTCAAGTCTTTATCAGCTATGTATGACCTGTCTTAGATTTGAGCCACAATTGACTCCACTTTCCAGCATATATTCAACAAACTTTACCCTTCCCACTAAGACTACTTTCACACTAGCGGCAGGATGGATCCGACAGGCTGTTCACCCGACGGAACAGCCTGTCGGATCCGTCCTGACTCTAGTGAACGCGTGCCCCCGGACTACCGCTCCGGCCCCATTGACTATAATAGGGGCGGGGCGGAGTTTCGTCGGCGGAACGGCAAAGCCCGGCGAGAGGGTGCCGGAATAAATGTAGGACATGTCGTAGATTTATTAGAGTCAATGGGGCCGGAGCGGTAGTCCGGGGGCACACGTTCACTAGCGGCAGGACGCATCCGACAGGCTGTTCCATCGGGTGAACAGCCTGTCGGATCCGTCCTGCCGCTAGTGTGAAAGTAGCCTAAGCCCCACTCATGTTTCTCAGAAGTGAAAAAGCTAAATGTTATGTTTTTTTTACAACTTGCAACTATGTTTTTTACAAGGGCTTGCAACTTTTTTATGGCAGAAAACTTGTGTAGAAGCTTTAATATTTATATTAAAGCTTTATATTCCTGCCATTATGTATAGTATAAAATATAGCACTGACTCAGTAAAGCAACATGCTGAAAGTATGGGAATATAGATGATGCGTCAGGTTACTGTATGGTCCACAGTAATGTAGCTGCATATGATACCATGTAACTTACAGACGTAGTCTACATATAGTAGCTGTTCCCACCACCAGTCATAGCCAGAACTTTTCTTTTCTAAGGCTTTTTATTTTTGATTAAATATAGATATTGATATGGAAATGTGATTTACCATATTTTTCACCATATAAGACGCACCTGCCCATAAGAAGCATCTAGGTTTTAAAGGAAGAAAATAAGAAAAAAATATTTTTCATAAGACCTCAGCTCAGACCCCCAATGTTAATCAGACCTCAGACCAGACGCCCATGTTAATAAGACCCGCAATCAGACCCCCATGTTAATAAGACCCCAATTCAGACACTAAAATCCGACTCCCAATGTTAGGACCCCTATTCAGCCCTCAGATCAGACCCCCATGTTAATAACACCCTATTCAGACACCAAGATCAGACGCCCAATGTTAAGACCCCCATTCACACGTCAGTTCAGACTGGCTTGTTAATAAGACCCCTTTTCAGACACTCAGATCAGATTCCCAATGTTAAGAACGCCATTCAGACCTCAGATCAGACAAAAACAATAAATCAACTTGCCTCTCCTTCTCCGAATGCTGCCGCCGCTCCGGGGATCCAGCTCCTGCTCTTCCAGCTGCGTGCTGTGCTGTGACTCGATGTGCACAGCGCGCCGATGTCCAGACGCTGTGCACCGGGAACCGGTGAGTACAGAGCCTGGGGAGTGCTGCATTCACTGCTTCCCGGTCCTCCTGTACTAATGAGCGCTTCCTTATTGGAAGCGCTCATTAGTATTCACCTCATAACACGCACTGACATTTTCACCCAAGTTTAGGTGTAGAAAAAGTGCGTCTTGTATGGTGAAAGATATGGTAAATAATAGGTCATTTTCTGATTACACAATCCCTCTGAGACTTCCTGTTCTTTAAGCGCAGCCACATGGAGTAGACACAATAGACTGGAGGGAACTTGTTGACTTCTATGTGAGAATTTTCTAGGTATTCTGTGTGACCTGTGTAGAAAAGGGGGGAGTAGATATGCTGTAATACCAATTGTAAATGGTGGATCCTATATTATCTATATATAGCGGACGTCTGTCATTGTAATCCTGCCTGTGAGGATAATGAGATGGATACTGAAAAATGACCTGTGAAAAGTGACCTGTACAGAACAGGAAGTCTCATCTTATTATTAGGCCTAGTGTCCAGTGCAAAAACTGCAGGATTTTAGGAATTCTTTTAAATATAGTGTGACACAGTAAAAGGTCTGGTCTGGAGGGGAAGGTATTTTCCTCCTAGCATGTGCTGCTGAATTGATTCACAGCCAGGTGAGGTCAAGCATCGGACTGGATCTGAGGTGCCGGTCCGGGCTTTGCCGACACCTAGCTGCAGGAGAGATCCTGTGCTTAGGGTACTTTCACACTAGCGTTTTGGATTCCGTTTGTGAGATCCGTTTCAGGGCTCTCACAAACGTATCAGTTAAGCCCCAATGCATTCTGAATGGATAAGGATCCGTTCAGAATGCGTGAGTTCCGGCGGACACCAAAACGCAGCATACAGCATTTTGGTGTCCGTCTGAAGAGGCGGAGCCTAACAGATCCGTTTTGAATTACAATGTAAGTCAATGGGGATAGATCCGTTGTCAGTGACACAATATTGTGCATTTGAAAACGGATCCGTTCCCCATTGACTTTCAATGTAATTCAAAACGGATCCGTTTTGGACTTTGTCATTTTTCTTTAAACCTAATGCCAACGGATCCGTTCTGAACGGATACAAACGTTTGCATTATAGGTGCGGATAAACAGACGGATCCGCACCAACGCAAGTGTGAAAGTACCCTTAGATGTGTGCTTGCGACTGGTTTGGGGAAAACAGGTCTTCTAATGCCTGCATTTGGACTCTGTATGGAAAAAACTGCAGCATGGTGTGACTGAACGCCTGGACTTTGTCGACTAATGTGAAGTTGATTACTAAACTGTTAACCGTTAATACCTGCTTGTGTGAATAAACACTGCAGTTGGATCAAGTTTTGTTTTTTGGTGCCTCTGTTCGGCGACCGCTTACCCTGCCTACCAGAGCGAATCCCCACAATAGATAGACGGGGGAGGAAGGTTGAACTTTATACTGTATTATCTTTTGTTATTGATTTATTTTTCTTCTTTTTTTATTGTAAGATCTAAAAGGAAAAATAAAGTTTATAAAAAAATATAGGTAGTGAAATACAAAATAAAAAAATAAACCTTCCCAAAAATATTTTTAACATAAAAGTGTGATTTAGTCAGTAAGTCGTTTTCTGATGATACATTCCCTTTAAGACGCTCTAATACCTTCTGACAGCAGGGTAATTTGATGTGTTAGGTGATGTAATTGTCTAAGCAGTCTGCAGACATCTCTCAGCGACTCATGTTCGTCTTCAAGGTCTGCACCTTGGCACGTCATTGGGAAAGTCAGCAAGGGGAAGCAATTGTTTGCTCAGCCATTCTTGCCGTAAGAAAACTGTCTACACAATATAATGGTTCCTATACCCCAACACAGAAGTGATAGGTGTGCTGCAACACCGAATCAGACACAACGCAGAGATGGGGAAAAAGACTAGAGAGCTAATTATGCAAATCATGTTCCTAAGGAAACTCAAGACCTTTAGAATATGCGCCAAGACGCTGACAGTCTCTAAGGCAGGCATCCTCAAACTGCAGCCCTCCAGCTGTTGTAAAACTACAACTCCCACAATGCCCTGTTGTAGGCTGATACCTGTAGGGGGTTCGGGCATGCTGGGGGTTGTAGTTTTGCAACAGCTGGAGGGCCGCAGTTTGAGGATGCCTGCTCTAAGGCCTTGGTATGGGATTGTAGGATACCAGTCTTTACATTCGGCACAGCATGCCATTCTGTATACGTTAAGTAGAGCTCACCAATGTAGAAATGTAGGAGCGTGGCAGAGGTTACTGTGAGCAAGAGAACACTATCTCTTCCGTAAGTGGTGCCATGCTTTAGATCCTTAGTACCAACTCTCACTTCTGTTCTAAAATTTCCTGAAGTCTTGGCTGCTGATCTGGCATAAGGATGAGCATTTTGCCTGTCAGTCCCTTTATTTTCAGTCCCGTTGGAGAAGCTGTGGTGCTGCTGAATCATTGTGGTACAATCCTATCAGGCGTATGCTACTAGAAGGGCTTCTAGATAATGGATTTCTCCATAGGAATTTGCTCTCTTTCATGCACTAGT
This sequence comes from Bufotes viridis, assembly GCA_033119425.1. Taxonomy (NCBI): domain Eukaryota; kingdom Metazoa; phylum Chordata; class Amphibia; order Anura; family Bufonidae; genus Bufotes; species Bufotes viridis. The sequence continues at coordinate 76,390,236 of CM065594.1, read as the reverse complement.
TATCTAATTAAAGGGGTATGCCCATCAGTTTATGTTATAGTATATCTGGAGGATACATCATAACCTAAATTATGAACAGTAGGGATCTGATATGAGGACCCACTGTCGACCTGGAAAACATAATGGAAGGTCCTTTTGGCATTTTTCCTGTATAGTGAGTCTGTGTTGTAGTTGTCTGTACATTGGGTGGACAGGCGCATCAAACAACCGGCTGCAGCACTGAATTAGCGGTGTGGCCCCTTCATTCTAAGGATCGGAGGGGATCCAGACAGTCAGACCCCCATGTGACGACATATCCTAGTGCAGTAGTCAGCAAACGACATCATTCCAGTTGTTGTCAAACTCCAGTTCTTGGTGTGCCCCATTCACTTCTATGGGATTTCCGAGAACAGCTGTGCAAATGTGCATGCTGAGAGTTATAGTTTCATAACAGCTGGAGTGCCAGAAGTTGCGAGTTACTTTAAACTATATATATATATATATATCAGAATAAAATTTTGTATTTGTGTATTAGAATAGAATGGTTTTTGGACCATTGGATGCAGGTATCTGTAGACTGTTTGATGGGAATCTGCACCTTACACATCTCCTAGAGATGCCTCAGAAAATAACATCGGTAGAGGTCTTCAGCATTAATGTATGAGAGCACCACTGTATGGAGAGCAGGACTTCATGAGCTCGGAGACACCTCAAACCATGAGCCGATAGAACATGGTCCTTGCAAGCTTTAACAATGTTCTCTTCTGAATTGTGTCTGTACCAGGTTAGACATTGGAACAATGTACACAAAGGTTCTGATTCCCTTGAATAGTGCTCCGCTGTCTATGTACCACATGCACAATATAGGTTGTTGAGTATTGAGGATGACCTTGGGGACTGACCTGCTCTATGTTTGAGTCACTTACACTAACAGGGTCACTACAGGGATTAGCAAGATACAATATTAAGGGCTTGCTATTTGAGCAGTTTCCTATTGTAACGGTGGGGGTATGCCGTAATTACTGGAGGGCCGTGGGTCAAGTATCGAGGTTGTAGACGGATTGTTAGACGGTCGTGTAATTCTGCTGCAGCTCTCTGTACCTAATGGAACTTCTGGCAGCACTTATCTCCCGGGACAATAAAAGGATCGGGCGAATATATTCACTTCCCCTGATCCTTCTCTCGCCCAACATCATCTGTGTCAAAGTTGGAAGTCTGTCAAAGTCGGGAGTTCCCCACGCATAAATTACTGTTGGGCAACTCCGCTGTTCTCAGCGGTCTTACGGACAGTGGATATGGGTCCATTATACCAACTAAATGGTTTCGCTATGGGCTATTCCTAAGGGTGTTGTCCTGATGGTCCCACGGTTTTCACCTATTAACCTCTGTACTGGTCTTCGCCGCAGGAGTGTTGCCAGGCTGCTACCTCTTGGAATAGTCCTGTAGTAGTTGGTGGCTGAATCATGGGATTCATAGACACGGCTGCAAAGGATCAAGGGACAAGGCAATATTTGTGGTCAGGAAACTGACAGCGGTCAGGGAAGGCAGAGTTTGTGCATATACGTTTAACAATCTGAGGTCCGCGCAGGCAACACAGTAAACAGGCAATATTCAGGGCAGGCAGTCGAGAGTCGATAAACGGGCAGAGTTCGGTACAAGGGCAGACTAACAGAAAAGCACACCTTCATTGGAAACTAGCAAGACTAGAATACCTAAAACTCAGACACCTTCCTCCTTAAATACACGGAGAATCCCAGCCTTAGCCTACAATAGCTTTGGGCATGCGCACTGGCCCTTTAAGAGTACCTGGACCCACTGTCCACCGCAAAGGGAGGAGGAGTGGGTTTGGGCCACTGGGAAGAAGAAGGCCCAGCCCAGTGAGTGATGCAGCGCACATGACCGCATGGAGGAGTAAGACATCTGCTGGCACCTACCTCCAGCCTAACAATATACTAATGTGTATGTAGGCCTTTGCAACAGGGCAATAAAGTTGCCATAGCCTGTAATGTGTTTTTTTATTAGATTTTTTTTATTTATCTATTATGTTTTGTTTATTTATTCATGAATTTATTTATTTATTTATTTATTTATGTTTCTCGAAATGTGGGACGGTGGCAGCAGGGGGCAGTGTTTGCTATTGACATTCATATATTGGACAGATAGTCATGAAGGTCAGTGTATGTATGCCATCTATGTGGCTGTTCATATTTGCACAGTTATTGCCCCCCTTGCAGTGGTGGATTTCCACATGCAGCATAATATAATATTCATCTTCATTTAGTTTTTTATGTGCAAATAAATAGAAACCCATGAAATGTCATTTTTAGAGTAGGACCTGTACTACGTCTTCCTGTCATCCTTTTGAACCCATCTTGATGTGTCCTTTCACTAACCTCAGGCTATTCTCTGCCATTCTGTCTCTGGCGGTTTTACAGTTGGTAACATTTTTGTGTGTGGTTACTGTGCGGCACTCCAGCCCATCAGTGTAATTGCAGGGATTTCAGTAACCCAGCACTCCACCCCCACGGTGACCACCTTGCTGAGATATCTGCTGCAGGCTGCCAACTCCCTGCTTGAAAAGCCTTCCTACTGTCATTAGATTTAACCCCGTCATAGCAGGATGCACTAAATGATCACGCGCGTTATAATTATAGATAATTGACTGTCCTCCCCACAGTCCTTCCAGTCAATGACATTTCTGCACATACACAGATGGAAGAAAATAATTTGTATTTATGATTGGCAGATTGGTTGTGAATTGGAAGAATCGCATTCTCGCGTCCTAGATCTCAGTATCTTAAAGTGTGACTTTGTCTGTGTTAATAAGTTAATACATGTTGCTGTATGTTTCTTTTATTCATTTCCGTTTTGTTTTCTGCTTTAAAGGGGTTATCCCATGAAAAGTATTCGAATACAATGATTAGGAAATTTCAAATGAAGTCTTCTTGTTAAATTAGTTTTTTGGGATTTTCATATTGATGGCCTATCCTAAGGTTAGGTAAGAGATTTGAGGAGCTCCGACTCCTAGCACCACTGCTGATCAGCTGTTTAAAGAGGCAGAATCACTTAAGTAAGTGTACACCTAGTAGGTGTAAGGAGGCCAGGCAGTACTCTAGGGAAAAAGGTATGTAAATTAGCTGTCTTTCCAAAAAAGAAAATAAGCTGAGCCTCTAATGTCACCAGATATAAGTTTATAATTGAGATTATTAATTAAAATGTAATCTTATAAGTCAATGTTTGACCTTTTAAATAGGTCTTGAAGCATAATTTAGGATTATAGCTAAGCCAGTACCTCATCTGCAGACAGCTCTTTTAGCGAGATTGCCCCTCATCAGTGCAGAGCTGAGAGAACTGGCATAAGTCGGTGAGAGGCTTTTGTCAGGATATTGGGGGGGACTATTTCTCTTTCTGGACAGTGCCTAGTAGGTGGAGAATCTTATAGGCCAGGCAGTGTTCCTCTGGTAAAACAGTATGCAAATTAGTTCACTTTCCTAAAACAAAAGAAAGCTGAGCCTCTGATGCCAGCAGTTGTAAGGTAGAAATCCTATAAGTCTATGTTCAACCTCTTAAACAGGACTTGGGACATATTTTAGGATTATAGCTAAGCCAGTCACTCATCTGCAGACAGCTGTTTCGGGGTGATTGCTCCTCATCAGTGCAGAGCAAAGAGAACTGGCTTAACTCTGTCAGTTAAATCGCAGACAGGTCAAAGGCAAGTTGCAGTTGCACGATTTGCATGGCAGTCTACGTTGGTAATGCCGCGTGCAACAGCGTGCGACCAAAAGTCCAACAGGGTTGTTTGTTTTTTGCAGCTGTCACATTGTAATCGTGCTAGGTTACCAGTCACAATGCAACCCATTGACGTGATGTCGCAATGCCGCATTCATGACGCCCCACACATGCTGCTGTGTAGCATTACCCCACCGGAACTGGTGCTCTAGCTTCCAGGAAACCACATGCTAATATTTGTTTTCTTACGAATGCACTGTATTTCATCAGAAAGTAAAATTACTATGGAAAATATATTTTTACTGTAACCTTTGAAAAACTGGATAGAGCGATCAGTGTTCCACCAATAAATGTCAAGGCAACGTGCTTCTTTCTGGTGTATTGATCTGTGATCTCTGTGTGTGGTCCTGGCAGCTGTAACTCCTATTAGAGTCATTCCCAGCAGTCGTCTTCACGTCTTACTTCATTCCGTTCTGGGGTCTGCGCTGTCTGAGCCACAGACAAAAAGCATCAGCTAATTAGTGATAGCATCTAGCTATTATTTTGTAGCGCCATACGGCGTAGTGATGCCTTAAACGTGAGGGAAGAAAGTGACAGAGAAAATTGGTACAGTTATTACTCCATCCAAGACCTGTGATTTCAACAATAAAAACCTGTGCTTTGCGTCAGATTAGTATTGGCTGGATGTAAGGATTTCACTTTAAAGGTGCTGTTTGCTGGATGTAAGTGGTTATTAGACCAACTGTGCCCAACGTTAAGAGGACCTGTAGCCTCTACTAACCTGTCTGGTTTAGTAACTGCTTGCCTTGTCATAGCATTTCTGAAACATTACTTTATTCTTCCTGCTAAAAGTTATGAATGAAGGTCCAGCTGGGTGTTGCCCGTTGGGGGTGTGTCCAGGCATAGTCTGATGCTATCCATTCCTTGCTGCCAATGTGTGGAGACACTCCACCCCAACTGGCAGCAACTAGCTGGACCTTTGTTTCAAACTGCTAGCAATTCATTTATAACTTCTAGTGGGAGTAATAAAGAAACGACACATCAAAAATACAGGTTCTTTTTTAAAGCCTCATTCAGAAGTCCGTACCCATGCTTAAATCCGTGAAAAGAATCCGTGTGTCTGTTTTTGTCTGTCCGTGTGTCATCCGTGTTTTACTGACACTGCACTGCTGAAAAATTATTTTCAAAGCATCTCTTCCTAATGCTCTGTGAAACATGGATGGCAGTTGTGGTTTTCACTGTGTGAATTAGGACTGGGCGATATGAACAATATTAATTTGGCCAACGATAGAGATTTTGTCTATATCGCCCTACCGCGACAGAACATGGCATGTGCCGCTGACCACCAGTGAGAACAGAGAGGAGTAGGAGGGGAGGAACTGTGGCCACTGCGCCACCAATGAATATAGTTAATGCCTAAATACAAATGTAGCCTGCGTGTGCTGGCCATATCCCATACCCAGCACCCGGCCTCTATGACTGCGCGCTGCGATCCGCCGCAATTAGCGGCGGATCGCAGTGCGCAGTCATAGAGGCTGGGTATGGGATATGGCTGGCTACGTTTGTATTCAGGCCTTAACTATATTTATTGGTGGCGCAGTGGCCATAGTCCCTCCCTTCTACTCCCCCTCTTCTCAATATTATATTAATTGCGGTCCCCCCCACCGTATTATAGTCATTGGTGGCAGTGTTCCCAGGGTCCCCCCCTCCTCACCCATTGGTGGCGCAGTGGCAGCTTCTGATCGGAGCCCCAGCAGTGTAATCCTGGGGCTGTGATCGGTTACCATGGCAGCCAGGACGCTGCTGAAGCTCTGGCTGCCATGGTAAGCTCCCTGCTGCTGTGTTCACTAGGCGTGGGCGATATAAACGATATGTGATATAAACGATCTGAATTTGGGCAACGAAGATTTTGCCCAAATTTGATTTTGTCTATATCGCCCTACTGCGATATATTGCGATATATATCGTTATCGCACATGCTTCAAATTATATCGCGATATAGATTTTAGGTCATATCGCCCAGCCCTAGTGTGAATACACACAGTAAAATGAATGGCGATGTGTGCTGTCCGTGGAGAACACGTACAGCACACGTCCGTGGAACACTGACGTGTGAATAAGGCTTAAAGGAGTATTCCGGTTTCAACAAATTAAGGTGATTCATTGTATACAAATATTTTCTGTATCATTTCTGCACCGCTTAGAAGACCTCTGCCTTCTGTCATTCGAAATGAACCTTTGTTTCCAGGGCATTAGAATCTGTCTTGGTCACGTGATGATTACACAGGCGTCATACATTACTACTAGCAGAGCTGTGTCTTGCAGTGATCAAAGTACCTGTGTTCATGACATAACCAGGACAGCTCTTTTATCTTCTGGAAGTAAACCATGGAAGTTCTTATTCAATGAACTAAACAGAGATCTTGAAAAACCTGAGGGACTGATGGATACATGCGTAAGGTTTTTATTTTATAGAGTATATATTTGCGAAAGCTGGAGTACCCCTTTATGATGGATCTCCAGTTAGTAAGGCACTGCATTGTACAGATTACCCTGATGTATTGTAGTTGACTAGGAGCAAAGTGGGGCAAGCAATTTCTCCTAACCTCTGTAGAGTCGTCATGCTGCAGTGCGGACTACCACAGGACAGCCTGTAGCCTACACCGATGTACTCTTGTTGATGCTTTGGATTTTACGGTGTGTTTTCTGCTTTACAAGATATGCTGGACCTTGCCTGTGTCATAAGCAAGCTACGGCTACTTTCACACTAGCGTTTTTGCTGGATCCGGCAGGGTTCCGTTAATGATAATACAACCATCTGCAGTCGTTATTAACGGATCCGGTTGTATTATCTTTAACATTGCCAAGACTCTATTGTGTCAGAAAAAACGGATCCGTCTTCATTGACTTGCATTATGGGTCATGATCCGTCTTGCTCCGCATCTCATGACGGAAAGAAAACTGCAATATGCTGCGGTTTGCTCTTCGGTATGAGAACGCAACCAAACAGAACGGACTGCATTTTGGAGCATTCCGTTCTGTACAGTTACGTTTTGTCCCCATTGTCCCCTATGACGGATCTCGATACCGGAAAATAGAAACGCTAGTGTGAATGTTGCCTAAGCCTCTGCTGATGATGGTCAGTAATTTGTATCAGGTCCCCTGGGCAGCTACAGGAATTCACTAGCAGCCTAAACATGTACTAATGCAACTGATCAGCCAGTCAGGTCCTCATGTTCAGCCTTAGCAACCTCCATTCTTCTGTGAAGGCTTTCTACAAGATTTTGGAGTGTGTCTGGAAATTTTTGCCCATTCATCCAGAAGACCACTTGTGAGGTCAGACGCTGGTGTTGGACAAGAGGGGCCTGGTTCACAATCTCCATTCTAGTTCATCCCAAAAGTGTTGGATGAAGTTGAGGTTAAGACCTAACTTGGTTCTTCCACGCCAAACTCACCCAACCATTCCTTTATGGACCTTGCTTTGTGCAATGGAGCAGTAATGCTGGGACAGAAAAGGGGCTTCTTCAATCTGTTCCCACAAATTTGGACGAATGCAATTGCCCAAAATCTCTTGGTATGCTGACGCTTTAAGATGTCCCTTCAGTGGCACTAAGGGGCCTAGGCCAACCTCAGAACATTATCCCTCCTCCACCAAACTTTACAGTTGGCACAATGCAGTCAGGCAGGTGATGTCGCCAAAGACTGCAACAAAAATGGCACAGAATTAGACTTGACAAAAAGTTGGCGCAAAAGTTGTCTAAAAAAACTTGTCTAGCGTGGCATAACTGAAACAGTATGGTGGTGCATACTCTTTTTATATAGTTGGAATAGCGAGGGTGTGCTGCGCTTGGAAAGATAAGGGAAAGAACAAACAGCAGGTGGCGCTATACATATACATTTTATTGAATAGCTCACTGGCTATACAAAATTACATGCAATTCCAAAAGTATCCAGATCCAGGTGCTGGTTTGAAAAATGTAGAATATGTTTTATGACAAAACCCTTTTAATATAACTCAGAAACAGAGATGTCTTAGTGTGACGTGCCTTATTTGGACCATATCATTAAATATATACCTTAAATTTATCCCAGGCTCAACACTCTCACATGCGCCTTTTTTGTCTAAAGGTTCCAGGGGCCTCTCCTTTTGTTGAAAACTAAGGGGGTAATTTACGAACATATATTCGCCACTTTTGTGGCGTATATCTGGCGCATATTCTGCATGCCATGTTGCGGCAGAATTTGTGACTTCTTCCCCGCTCATACCAGGTCTAAAAAAGGGGGGCGTGGTGTGGACGGGCAAGCAGAAGGGCCGACAGGCCTGTCTTATTTTCTATTTCCTATGCCTGGTTTTGGAAGCTGTCCTACATTTAGAATCGGTGGTGGATACTCCTCCTCTTCATAACTTCAGCGATTCACCGCCATCACAGGGGCTTATGGAGGCCGGCGTCGAAATTGCCAGTCTTAATAAATGATCCCCTAAGTGCTTTCCAGGTGCAGTGACATTATTATATCTCTCCCACTGGGTTTTGAGGGTGCACTAGTAGGGGTCCTTCCCAAGTTTATATATATATATATTTCTCTAGTTTGCTGTATAGTTGCCTGTGTAGCTTGCACCTGCATTTAAATTACCTCTAGGAGGTGCTGTTTCATTTTCTGGTATATATATATATATATATTTCTTCATTATACAGTATATAGTGTAAGGCAACTTAAAATATCCATCTCTTAATTATATGTTTTTCTGGCCCTGCATAGAGCACAGTCGTCATACATGAAAGGCACAATCTTTCATCACCGTTTTGCGTCTCCATTTTCCCGCAAGCCTTTCTAGTTTTTTTTTTTTCTGTGTATATATTATATTTTTAGTATTTAAAAACATTGTTTTCCTGGTCTCTAGAGTCTGTCGTTTCCATGGTAACTGTGCAGTCGACGCTGTGCTCTGGGGAGACATCCATTTTAACCTCGGCACTAGGGATTCCAGCTGAAACCATCAGTCTTCAGCTTCGCTGTGTGAAAAGGGCCAGCAAATGTCATCTCTTAGCCTATTTAGAAAATGTGCAAGACGGTGAGAAATAGTAAACAAGGTTGAAACGTCTGCAAGCGGGTTTTATATTTAGCGCTGTTGAAAGTGTTTCTCTAAGAAGCTTCATAAGCCTTAATATTTCTGTTACACTCAACATGTTCCAATTTAGAATCATCTTTATGCCATATCATTAGAATGTATTTTGCATAAATGAGTAGTACATGTAATTATAGCAAACTTTCTAGTATAGCTAATTAGCAGAAAGCGGCATCTTCCTCCCCTTCCAGGAGCCTGCAGTTTCTTAAGACACCACGTTGGTGCCTCAGTCTCCAGTAATAAGAGTACATGGCGGATCTAGTGGGGAGGGGGTTATGGTTGCTGCAGCAGCATCTGTGTCTCTGTGACATGCTGTGAGAGGGGAGGGGGTGCAGGAGACATTTTGGGAGTATCCCTATAGGATGTGTGGGTAGAAGGGAATAACAAACAAGAGGATTCATAAAGCAAGACATTCAAAAAATGAAAGAAAGTCGTGTCTTTACGGGAGCCATTCCGAGGGAAGGAAAAAGTAGGTTAGGCACAAAGATCCTGCCTTAGCTCATGAGTTCTTATAGAGCAGAAGTGCATTGTAAGCAATTTCTAATTTGGGCTGCTGTTTTTCAATAGGGATTTGAAGAATAGGACAGCTTAGGGTGCGTTCACACCTCTCGGATTTTGCTTGTGCAAAATCCAGGATTTATTTGCACACAGGATCCGCAGAAATCCAAGGCCGCAGATGTCCAGATGATCCACACTTGGATCAGCCCCATTCAATTCCTTGCACAGTCTGTGAATGACTCTCTTCTGTCGTGCGGATTCTTACTGCTGCTTCTGACTAGGATATACCCTTTAGGGTGTATTCACACAGCTGTGTCCGTTTTGTAGGCTTCTGTGTACTTCCGGGTCTGTGCTGCCACGCCGCTAATGATAGGGCATGTCGGTGACCCTTTACAGTCAATGCCTCCACACTGCATTGTGAACAGTTTGCGGTCTTAGGGCTCATGCACACAACTGTATATATTTTGCAGTCCGCAAAACACAGATGTGCAAAAAAAAACAAATGATGTCTGTGTGCATTACGAATTTTGCGGAACAGTCCTATCTGTGCCCATAATGTGGACAATAATAGGACATTGTTCTACTTTTCTGCGGACATACGGAAACAGAATGTACATGGAGTCATTTTGATTTTTTTTTGCGACCCCATTGACGTGATTGGTTCACTATCTGGGTCGCAAATAAACGGACACGGAAACAAAATTTGTTCGTGTGCATGAGCCCTTACTTGTATTAAATGCAGAGGGTTAGCAAATTGGCTGAGGTTTTAGGCAGAGATTCTGGTCCTAAACTGTCAATAAGCCCTGAAGGTGTGATACCATTATTACTACGGTAATTTAGTCTAGAAAAGACGACTGAGGGGAGATCTAATAACTATGTATAAATATATCAGGGGTCAGTACAGAGATCTGTCCCATCATCTATTTATCCCCAGGACTGTGACTGTGACGAGGGGACATCCTCTGCGTCTGGAGGAAAGAAGGTTTGTACACAAGCATAGAAAAGGATTCTTCATGGTAAGGGTCCATTCACACGTCCGTAAGTGTTTTGCGGATCCGCAAAACACGGACACCGGCATTGTGCGATCCACAATTTGCGCACTGCACATAGCCAGCACTCTAATAGAAAATGCCTTTTCTTGTCCGCAATTGCGGACAAGAATAGGACATGTTCTATTTTTTTCAGAAACGGAATTGCGGATCCTGAAAAAACGGATCCCGAAAAAACAGATGTGGATCCCGGAAAAACGGATGCGGATCCCGAAAATGCGGATCTGCAACCGCTTCAGCCCCATTGAAAGTGAATTAGTCCTGAAATTGTGGAACGGATGCGGACCCAAATTACGGACGTGTGAATGGACCCTTAGAGCAGTGAGACTATGAAACTCTCTGCCTGAGGAGGTGGTGATGGTGAGTACAATAAAGGAATTCAAGAGGGGCCTGGAGGTATTTCTGGAGTGTAATAATATTACAGGCTATAGCTACTAGAGATGGGTCGTTGATCCAGGGAATTATTCTGATTGCCTGATTGGAGTCGGGAAGGAATTTTCTCCCTAGGATAAGTGGCTTTCTACTTGACCTCATGGTTTTTTGCCTTCTTCTGGATGGACTTTGCAGGATAATAGGCTGAACTGGATGGAGGGATGTCTATTCAGCTTTGCAAACTATGTTACTGTGTTGTAAAAGGGGCTTTCATCTCCAAACTGCTACATCTTTCTGGGCAGAACTTGGTAGCTCCCATAGTCATTACATTGCTACTATTGAAATACACAGGGCAAAAGTAGTGCTTTACCGGCTCCCTATACTTTCACTGTATGTAAGGTTGGGAGGCACCATAGTTAGTGTCCCTAATTAGCATGGGTAGCTATTTTTGGACAGTATCCACGCCAATGAAGGACACCATCTATGCCAGTAAGAGACACTATCCACACCATTGAGGAACACTATCCACCCCGGTTAACTCCAGGTAGGGACACTATCCATGTCAGTCTATCTGAACCAATTAGAGACATTAGCATACCAATTAGAGACACTATCCACACAAATGAGGGTACTATCCAGACCAAAGAGAGACAGTATCCACCCCAATTAGGGACCCTATCTACGCCAATTAGTGACAGTATCCATGTCAATTAGAGACACTATCCAGACCAGTTATGGACATTATCCAAACTAGTTGTGGACAGTATCTATCACAATTAGGGATGCTACCCAGGCCAGTTATGGACAGTATCCAAGCCAATCAGGGACAGTGTGCACACCAGTTAGAGACTGTCCATGGTGCCTCCATACCTTAGGGTTTGGGTTTGTTGTGTGGAGAGTTACAGTTTCTATGCATAGTTAAAGTATACAGAGAGTGCACACTAAGGTAGCAGGTTCTACTGTCCTTAACCTGTAATGTGTGAACATGTGCACATAGATTATTGCAGAAATATATATATGTGGCCCTCATTGTCTTTGTATCCACACACCTTTTTGCTGACAGTGGTCTGCTTGATGAGAATAATGGAGGCTGCGACATTTAGGCTTTTTTTTTAATAAATCAAATGATTGAGCATTTCCATTTCCCACTTACGGTAATATATCAGTCTCTTCTGGGAATGGGGGATGGACACTGTTAGATTAAACATGCTTGGTTTCATGCGCACAATGCTTGGACCTCAACGCCTGGTATAATAAAATATTGCAGCTAGCCATAGGACGTGAAAGGCCTTGGTCTTAAGGTCAGAACATTTAAGTACATTATATCCTAAAATGATTTGTATTTCATGTCACGCCTGCTGATGTAAGCAGATGGGCAATTCAGTTGAGTGCTGGTGAAGACATTTCATTTAGTAGCATGGGGTAATCTCTTCTAGTGTTCAGCATTAATGATGATTCCCACTTAGATGTGCGCTGTAATTTAACCGTCTGTGCCACCAGCTTGTCTGGTTATCCATCTTCATGTACATTTAATGCATCGTCTTGCACACAATGTCCTTTGTTAAAGAATACCCCAGTGTGTATTTTACAACTTTTCTAAGAATATCTTACAAGGGGTCGGTTCTGAAGCTCAGCAGATGCCACAGAGCATCTACAATCATATTTTGTTCTATGTAGGGCATCTGTCCTATGATGATGGCTTCACGGTTCTCTTTGTTACAATAGACTAAAGACAATCTTTCACATCCCAAATAAGAAATTGGGTTATACAAACCGAAGAAGGTTGCCATTGCTGATGTTCCTGTGAAACAATTTATGTTAGTCCTGTCTGGGCAACATGAAAAGGCAACAGGAAAGGAAATCAGTAGAAGGTCTAATGTAACATTTTGAAGGTGTTCTAAAATTACTATACTATCATCTCCATACAGAGGCCTCAAGACATGTTATGTTCTCGTAGATATACATGTCGGCAGTGCTTAGTGGAAGGGGTGGGACACAACGGCCCGAAACATTTAATATAATTTATGCAAAAAAACTGGTGTAAATTACAACTAAGTCCTATAGTAGCTTGTAGCTTAAGTAGGTTTCTATTTTGGTGCATGGACTTCATAGATTGGCCTAAGGAAGCCTGATAAATCGGTCACATCTTTCACTATTGGGCTTTTTGCTGGGATTATGACATGGGGTGGCCATGATATATGGTAGCCGGACCCCGCTAGTCTTCATTTCAGCTACACTTCACTACTGTTACATTGATTTGGTCATGGAACCAGTGGTTCCTTCAAAGTGTCCCAGGAGCTGTTTTTTAACAGGACAGCACCAGGCCGCATGATGCTTGTCCTGCAGTTCTGTACTTATGTGGCCTATAAGTGCCTGGCCTGCAGCTTCTCTGGACTTGTCTACCATCGAGCACATCTGGGCATTGGACAGCAATTGCAAAAGGAGCTGCCAGCAGCGAATCTTGATGATTTGTGTGCCCCAGTGCATTTAGCATGGCAGAACATTGCTCAGACAACCATTAATAATCTCAATGATAGCATGCCAAGGCGCGTAAGTGCGAGTATTTCTGCACACTCTGTACTAAATAAAGCCACATGTTATTTTTTTTTTTATAATTTGCATATCATTAACATGTCTATTGATCCTGTGATTTCCATAATTTCATGACCTTTCCTTCTTGGTGTCTGCAGTTTCAATGTTGACAATGTTGTGTATTTGTAAAACTAGTGTCCTCATGTAGCAGAGAGACATAAGGTCCCGGTTATACCTTCATCTTCCATAGCCTCCAATATAAGCAGGACTCATTTTTCTGATTTGACACCCCCTCCCTCCTCTCTGGCCATTGATATCCCTTTTATGATGTTAACATTGGCATAGCTGACCCATAAAGACTTCACTGGAGGAATGGGCAGAAAGGATTTAGGGGCACATTTATTAAGACGCGTTTTAGACACTGGTCTTAATAAACACCTAAGCTGGAGGAGGATCAGCCGAAGCTATGAAGACCTCTTCCTTTCTGTCCTACATTTAGACCTTTTTCTACGTCTGAAACAGGCATGGAAAATGGTGAATCCGCTTCCCCGCCAAGCCCATATTTTTGGACCTGGCGTGAGCGGGAAGACGTCGCAGATTGCAGCACAACTAGCTGTTGTGCCGCGATCTGCTCCTGAAATATGCCTAATATTGTTGTATTTCAGCTTAATAAATGACCCCCTTAGTTGTTGTCTCCAGTTAGATGGAAAAAAAACACATTATTCAGTGAATCTAAACTCCGGCCTAAACATTAACAGTATTATATAACACTTACTCTATGCCAAGGTACAAAGTACAGTGAGGTGATGCATTAACCAGATATTATCTTGCATTAATAGTTGGGACACAATAGAGTTAGACTCTTATCATCAATGTCTCATCATTTTTAGATACAAGAAGCTGTATTACTCTTGTGCCAAATAATTACTGTATAGCAGCTCCCCTGAGTTCTGGTATAAAACCGATTGTCCCAAAATGTTGAAAATGAAAAAAACGATCAGCTTAATTCCAGAAATTGCGCCACTCTTGACCATAGGCTGTGTCTTCCATTGCACCGGACCCATCCCCTTAAAGTTTTCTTTTAGAACAGTGTATTTATAATAGACTTTCCATTATAATCCAAGGTAATATGCCAGGAAGCAAAGCGTTCTATCTCGTGTCTGTGTTACAATTAGAACATACTTGCCCATTTTATATGTTGTAATCTAACATACATAATGGGCATCACATTGGATAACATGTATTTGTAGCAACTAATTATAGGAAGACAGTGGTTGTCCTTATTGGACCTTTTGGACAATCCAAAACTTTTTACTAAAGATGACCATACACTTTAGATAGGTGTCTACCCAACAGCTGTTGCTCCCAATCCCTCCATAAACATATACACCTACAAATTGCCCCAATATATCTTATCAGCGGTTATGCCATCGAACAAGCACTATACCCTACAAATGCCCAACAAGAGCAGAAAAGGACACAAGCAAAATATACAAAAAATATAAATGTTTATTAGCAAATAAAAGACAATTATATACACAAGAATTGTGCAATAGAAAACCGCAGGAACAGAACCCAGAAACCGCCACTGACGCTAAGTAACCCCCATACAAATTGAATAATTAAGAGCTTAGTAATTCACCAACGGTAGGGCTAGAGGTCATGGTTAACCTCAAAAATTAAAGCCGCATAGCCATAAAATGCACAGAATCGTGAACCACTATAAGACATAAATCACATACCGTTGGCCATATTGAATGGGGGACCAGCACCAGTAGAACAAACACCCTCCATTACCCGGTTCTGGGCTGGCTACTGCTGTTTCCCCAAAAATTGACCCGAGTTGAATAGCCCAGGTCTTATCACGCTTACAGAAATCCATATATCCAGAGGCACTATCTGTAAAAACAGACAAAATCAATAACATATACACCTACAAATTGCCCCAATATATCTTATCAGCGGTTATGCCATCAAACAAGCACTATACCCTACAAATGCCCAACAAGAGCAGAAAAGGACACAACCAAAATATACAAAAATATAAATGTTTATTAGCAAATAAAAGACAATTATATATCCTCCATAAACATGTATGGAATAAACCTCTGGCAGACACCTCTGGTTGCAGCCTATCTTTCCTTAGAACAAGAGGATTGGGCATGTTGAAATCCAACAGCAGACGTCGGTGAACCTCTATGGTCGATGGCCAGCTAAAATTGACAGGTTCAACTGACCGTTATCTGATGGGTGTGAGCAATCTAAAGAGGTTGTATGAAATAAGATTTATTTTTTTACCACTTCGGTCCATCAGAAGTGTGGATCCTATTGGATCTGACCTGCACTATCACATAGCCCATGGGCAAGTGCAGGGCCGTAGCTATAGGGGGTGCAGAAGTAGCAGTCACCACTTGGCCCAGGAGCCTGAAGGGGCCCAAAGACCCTTGTGCCACATAAGAAGACACTGGTATTATAGAAAGCGCACACAGGTCAAGTTACACCTCTGGCTGGAGGGAAGGGGTTAGGTCAAGAATTTGGCCTGGGGGAGGGGGCCTTTTAATTTTTGCCTCAGGCAGAATGAAGGCTATGCGCTCCCCTGCCCCTGGCCACAAAGTACTGCGGGAAGGGGGGCCCAAGCTGAACTCTTGCACCAGGGCCCATGAGCCTTTAGCTATGTCTCTGCACAAGTGTGCTATTGTAATTGAAAAAAACAGACACTTTTTTTCTACTCTCACAACTACAACGATCATCCTAAACATTTCTGACGTACCCACGAACAGCAGCCACCTCTCCACTGAACATATCCTGAGAAGATGGGAATAGTCGCCGATGAGTAGAACCTGTGTTTAGGGAATAAAGGATGCTTCTTTGTTAGAAAATGACTCCTCTTGAAATTCTAGCCTTCTTCGGAGTATCTTTTAGTCTCCCTGTTTGCTAAAATTGAATGCTTTCTCAAGGCAGTATGTTATGTAAGAATAGGTGGGAGACTGAAGATATCAAATTATTGACTAATAATATAGCTTAGTTGTCAAATACATGTGGCTTGCTTTAACTCAATACAATTGCGGCATGCCGGGGCACGTATTGTTATAATGTTCTTCTGTGTAATACTGTATCTACAAGCATACTAATTTAGAACCACTTACATTTGTCAGAAAAGTGCACTTACTGTAGCTTTGTTGTTAGCAGTTCACTGAAGAAATGGCAAATCAATTTTCTGTACTAAGAAGGAATATTGGACACATTGGGGCAGGTGTACTTATCCTATCTAAAATGTAGACACTGTGACTTAAAGAGTCACTGTACTTTCACAAAATTCTATTTCATGTAATAGAGAATGGTGCAACTCGCAAATTTCTAAATCACCTAAATCAGGCATGCTCAACCTGCGGCCCTCCAGCTGTTGCAAAACTACAACTCCCAGCATGCCATAATAGCTGTAGGCTGTCCAGGAATGCTGGGAGTTGTAGTTTTGCAACAGCTGGAGGGCCGCAGGTTGGGCATTCCTGACTTAAATTACAAAATATGGCTGCATCCATCTGAAAAAAAGCTGTAAAGTCATGGGTCTCACTTCCACCTAAGCTGCAGTCCCCACTGCCTGTTGATCTCTCTCTAGTTACGGAGACAGAGAAGACAGCAGAGAGGAAGTGGGGGCGTGTCAGAGCTAGCTGAGCTCCTGAACCTGATAAAAGAACTGCTTCTACACTGCTTCAGGACATCACATGAGCCTCCTACCTTTCTGTAAGTGTGAGTACCCCCTCCTTATCTGCTCTGTGAGCTCCAGATCTGAAAACAAACATAGTGGGAAGTAAGGGATAGAATGTCACAGCAGTACAGTCCTGGCAGATTACACAGAAGGGACACGCCACCTACTTGTGAAAGAAATGCACCTGAAACAGGTAATAATATGCCCGAAAAAGATATTATACAAGCCCAAGAAGCACAACCATTATGCAGACTTTTTTTTGGAAAACTCAAGTATGCTTTAAGGGATGATTATCAGGATCAAATGCATTAATGGACCTGATAATTGCCCTGTATAGAGGTGCCACCAGTCATCTGATGAAGCAGCAAATGATAATTTGTATGGTAAAAGCATCTTCAATGCAGACTTTAAAATGATTGTTTCTAAGCAGCAGATCGTCCTGGTAAAGAGGAATCTGCTGCCTAGAAACAATCATTCTCTATAGGGATGAATGATTGCAGTAGTGGGAGCTCGTCCCTATACAGAGAAGGTGATTGCTCCATAAAAACGCAGCTCTCACCTCTTCTAATGAGCAGGCAGTGATCAGCACTGAACGGCTCTTTCCCAATAATTGCCTGCTGGGTCAGCCCATGTAAAGAGGCCTTTAGATAGGTTTTGTAATGATATTTCAGATTTCTCACAATGTCTCAGGCTGGATGATAGATCTGGTGCACAGCATTGTACAGCACCGGCAAAGTGGATGAAATTTTAAGACCTCTCATCCACAGGCTATGGAAAACAAGTCCACAGTGTAATGTGCAGCATGGTGGTTTATGCTGAGGGTCTTCACCGTGGAGACGGTGAAATCCATAGTCATTTCTGCGGCAAAAATACCTTGGTGGAAGAGGTGCAGTGTGTTATTCTTTATGTTTTACTTTCTTCAAATATTTTCTTTATCACATACAGTACTTTCTCCCAATGTGTCTAAATGCGCCAAAGGGAGCAAAGAACGAGCTGAGTTTGGCACATATTACGCCAGAATTGAGACCCAGCCACAATAGTAAATGTGGGCCATTGTTCCAGTGATTTTTTGGGGGAAATATTTCATAAATTTGGTTATTCTCTTCTTTCTTATCAAAGGGTTATACCCATCTTATAAAGTAAATGTTATCACTTCATGATTGGTGGAGGTTCCTGAGGTCAAGATCCTCACCGATCCTGAGCATAAGAGGGCGCAAGGAAACTGCACCATTCAATTTATTAAGTTTTTGCTGGTGGCTTGACGTGCCACTTTGCAAGGAAGACTTAGAAGAGGATGCAGTACGAAACTAGTGCAGTTGCAACTTCATTCCCAGGAGGGGTCGTCATTCTGGGAGCCGGATATTCCATCCCTTTATAATGGGAATAACCATTTCACGTGAGACTTTCTACTGTATTTCACTGTAAAGTGCTTTGGTTAACCAGATGCTTTTCTCCAACTTCTTGCAGACGTTTATAGGGTTGTACAAGGGCTTCCATCTCTATGTGTAGCATTATAGCTCAGCCCCATTCACTTTTATGGAGAAAAGCTACAATACCAGATGCAACCCATAAACAAGTGTGACGCCTTTTCTGAGAAAAAGGCAGACCCTTTTTTCTATCTCATGCAACCCCTAAACTGTTTAAAATTGAATCATCAGAGAGAACCGTCTTCTGAGATGGAAACACGTCCTGAATTGTGGAATGGTCACCTGGGACGGGTCTAATTTCCTCTTTTGTGTGTCAATAAATGATAGAGAACCAGCAGTAAATAATATCATCAGTACAAGCTACGCTGAAAGCCGTATATTCCCACCAAACCATAAGAGGGTGCTTAGACGTTTCCAAGGGACTCTCTAAATGGGATGATCAATAATGGGTTATCATCTTTACAGGGCCTAAGTGCAGCGTAATGGACTTTGGTTATAATAATGGAGAACAGCAGTATATTCACTGCGGCCCACTCTTTCTGAAAATGAGACTTGGCAGAACTGATAGATATTAAGTTTTGACTGGTTGATTACTTGTTTATAGCACATGAAACCAGTACCAGAAGAAAAGGTTTACTGGATGGGGAATTTTTTTCAGTTTATTCAACTTTTACAAGGAGTCTCTAAGCAATTTTGACCATGGCTGACAGCACTAGGTAGAGACTGAAGAGAGCAGGACAAACTTACCTTTTGTGGAGCTAAACATCAGGAGTAGTGAGAATATCCACTTTTGTTCTGACAGATTCTGCTCCAGCAGATGGAGCTTCACTACTAAGTGCTCTATGCATTGAGACTTTCCCTTCTGTTCTGAGTGACAACTGTAGCATCCAACCTGGAGACCACTACAGCTGTCAGTCAGAGCAGAGGGGTGGCTGTGAAGCAGCTCAATCAATAGAGCACTTCACAGAGAAGCACTGCCTCCTGGGCACTTGCAGGAGCAGAACCTGTCAGAATAATTGTACATATTAATACTATTCCTGATAATAAACGTTCCACAAAGAGCCATCTCACAACTCGTCAGTATGCATGCATGTACAAATTGCCCAAGTGTGCATGTGTTTTAAATGGAGAGAGGTCTTTCACTCTTGGAAGATCTTGGAGGATCGGGTATGTAGAAATCCACCAGCCCCATCCTTTTCTCCTCATCATCTGCCATTGGGGCGAGAGTCACACATAAGCTGAATAGCCGGTCCAGTAATCACCGGGTTTAACCAATGCACAGGCAGGAGTGGAAAACTCGGCAAAGTAAGAATTTTTTCTAAAATAGTGTAAAGTGTTAATAGTTAATTTTTACAGTTAAACAAAATGCTAATTAGATGAACAAAAGAGAAATCTAGATCATATCAATATTTGGTGTGACCACCCTTTGCCTTCAAAACAGTATCAGTTCTTCTAGGTATACTTGCAGACAGTTTTTGAATGAACTCGGCAGGGAGGTTTTTCCAAACATCTGTGGATGTAGGCTAGCTCGAATACTTCTGTCTCTTCATGTAATCCCAGACAGACTCAATGATGCTGAGATCAAGGCTCTGTGGTGGCCATATCATCACTTTCCAGGACTCCAGTACTGTAGTTTAATATGCTTTAGTCACACTACATGTCCAGATGTACTTACTCTTGCTTCTGCAGCTAGTTATATTAACATTATTAGTGTTGCAGGCTTTTATAGTTAGCCGGTGACTGTATTGTTAGTGATTTTCTTCAGAAAGACTGTATTTGCTGATAACATCACTTTTTCTTTTTAGTAGATAGTAGTGCATTGTAGATCGTGTGCTCCTTTGCAGGAAGGACAGCTGTATATATGTATATACAAGGTGATTCAAATAACACACTATCTACTATACACTACAAATGTTCGATGTGAGCTCTTGATGTAGCCCCACAGAAAGAAGTCACAGGGTGTTAGATTTGGTGATCCTGGCGGCCAGAGCAACATTGGTGAATTGTTTATTCTGGTGCGGCCAATCTGGCGTCCAGGTAGAGTTTCATTTAGCTATCTGCATTCATCTGGAAATAAGGAGGAGCACCGTCTTGCTGATAGACTACACTTGGTAGATCTTCCTCTATCGGTGGCATAAGCTATTTCCTTAAAATTTCTAGGTAGGAGCGGCCAGTGACAGTATCCTCAGCAAAAAAGAAGTGACTGTAGATTTTATTCCTGCTCATTGTACAGAAGACGTTTACTTCGGGTGAGTCCCTCATGTGCTCAATGAGGGCAGGTGGGTTTCCTGAGACCCAGATTCTGTGACAATTGACCTATTGTTTTAAAATGTTTTTAATTGTCTGCTGGTTATAGATTCTGTAAAATAAAATGTATTATATTGTCTGTTATTAAGTAGTACTTACTTTTTGTACCTTCACCCCATTCTTTGTTATGTGGCAATTGACCTTCCCTTCTGAGATGAAAGGTAGTCTTATCGCTGAACACCAGCCTGTCATTGAGTTCCTCATCTTCCAATCATTCCTGCAGGTCAGTGCAAAAGTCACCGCGTTTCAGTTTGTCGTCCTATTTCAGCCCCTGAACAGCTTGTAATCTGTATGGCAACAACGTAGACATTTTTGTAAGATCCAGCACACCATGGTTTGTTCCATACTAGTCAGCCTCGTTGACTTTCTAGGACTATGCTCGTATACGGCTAAAATCTTGTTCACTGTCTCCTCTGATGTCTTTAGGTGGCCCGGACTTTTCCCATGATATAAACAGCCAGTGGTTTAGAATTGATTCACCCAATGTGAATTCTAGTTTCTATGCGCAGCACATTTAGCAATTTTTTTCTGGAAATTTCGCTGTACTGTCGCAACACACCCTGTTCCAACACGCAAAAAGCTTTTTCATCCTGTTCCTCAGTCCTCACTATCTGATCGGTGGGGGTCCGACACCCAGCACCCCCACTAATCAGCTGTTTGAAAAGGCACAGCCATCTCTCAGCTTTTTCTAGGCCAGTGACGACACGTTCATCAGTCACATGGCCTAGAAGCAGCTCAGCCCCATAGAAGTAAATGGGTTTGAGTGCGATACGAAGCACAGCCGCTATACAATGTACGGCACTGTGCTTGGTAAGCACGGAAAAGGCCCCGGTACTCTCAGGAGCGCTGGTGCCTTCTCAAACTACTGATTAGTGGGGGTCCTGGCCTGGGTGTCAGACCCCATCGATCAGATACTGATGACCTATCCAGAGGATAGGTCATCAGTTGTAAAATCTTGGAAAACCCTAGGAATGATTTGAAAAAATTGAGCCTGTTTTGCTTTCACATTCTTGACTGGAAATCACCTTGGCATAGTACCAGCCTTAAAAAATGTCTATTCTTCAGTACTTATTTAATAGAATTTGCAGTTTCCAATTTTGAAGCAACATATTTAATTCCTGATCCCAGTTTTTTAAAAGCCAAAGCAAAGGCGTCATCTAGAGGAGAACGCGTTTATGAACACATTGAAGGACACCTGGTTACTTAGGACCCAGATCCTGTTAGTGAAAAGATGCAAGTTCTTGAGTTTTCTTCCTTTGTCTACTTACTGAACGATCTGGCATCTCTAAGACCACAAACACACAAGTGTGCTCAATCCGAAACTCGCAGCGTGTGTCAGGGAGAGGTCCCGTTCTGGCCTCTGCTCGTCTGACAGGATCTCACAGCATTATACTGATTTATAATGCTTTGTGACCCTTAGAGGGCTGAAATCTACTGAATTACACTGACATATTAAGGCAGTTTCTTATGACAGGCTTGGGAGCCTTAACAAGGCCCCAGGCTGCCATAGTAACCAAATGGAACCCCGCATTTTCATCACGGGAGTCTGGGAGACAGTGGGAGCCCCCTCCCTTGTCTAACTGCTCATCCGCTCCGTAGATAGCAGGGCAGCTTGTGAGCATTCTCTATACTTCCCTTACACGCAAATGAGTCCAGTTATGCCATTTTGTGTTGATTTTAAGGGACACTACTTCAAATAGTTTTACTCACATTAAATGCTTATATGAGAAAAAAAATAAAAAAAAAAATATATATATATATATATATATATTTTATTTTTTTTTGTACAGAAACAGGTGATTAGTTTTCTAGATCATTTTTTGATGTAACTTCGTGTCCTGAAACAGCCTCACTTAGGCTATGTTCACATCCCTGTTGTGAACTCCGGCAGACTGTTCTGGCAGAGGAACAGCCTGCCAGAGTTCATATTATCTAGAATAGCCGGATAATGCCGCACTTCCGGATTGAAAGGGGATCTGGACACTTTCCAGCAGAAATGGCAGCTTTCAACTGGACAAAAACTCATGCATGCATTTCTACGGGAAAACTGTTGGATCCCCCATGGATCCCATTGTAGTCAATGGGGATCTGTCGGTGCGTGGCAATCTCCTGCAACACCAGATACAGTGAACTCCGGCAGGCTGTTCCTCGGCCAGAACAGCCTGCCAGAGTTCACAGCAGAGATGTGAATGTAGCCTAAACTATGTTAGTCAATTAGTTCAGCCAGAGGGGAAAGGCGGTGAGTGACTTAGTTAAAGGGGTTGTCTCGCTTCAGTAAGTGGCATTTATCATGTAGAGAAAGTTAATACAAGGCACTTACTAATGTATTGTGAGTGTCCGTATTGCCCTCTTTGCTGGCTGGATTCATTTTTTCATCACATTATACGCTGCTCGTTTCCATGGTTACAGACCACCCTGTAATCCATCAGTGGTGGCCATGCTTGCACACTATAGGAAAAGTGCCGGCCTCTCTGGTGGCATAGGCTAGCGTGTTTCCTATATTGTGCAAGCACGACGACCACTGATAGATTGCAGGGTGGTCTGTAACCATGGAAACAAGCAGTGAGTTTGCATTGAGTGACAAAAATTCGATTCGGCTTCTTCGCCGAATTTCACAAACAGATTTGCTTTGTGACGAATTAAGTCATCACAAAGCGCATTCCTTTGTAAGTAGCGGGTGCAATGATGGGGAATGACAATTACGCCGCCCCCCGCCATTAACCCCCTCAGATGCCGCATTTAGAGTTGACCAAAGTCGCTTCGTTCAAAACTTCGGAATAATATTGGTTCCAAGGTACTAGTCTCCACTTCAACTTCCGAAGTTATTCAACGAAGTCACGTGCAACTTCGTGAATATCTTACTTCGGCTCATTGGAGCCCATACATTCTAATACTGTACGGAGACTAATCTCCGTACAGTATTATTCCGAAGTTTTGAACGAAGCGACTTCGGATGAAGCATCCGAAGCTCGCTTCGCTCAACTCTAGCTGCGTTCATCGCTGATCGCGGCATTTGAGATGAAAAGTGAGGGCTTTCAGGGGTTGATCAGTTTAAAAAGAAAAAAAAAACCTTATCCATTTGAGTGCGAAGAGGTGGCTGCAGCCATCATGATTGAAGATCTCGCACAAAATCTCGTGCGGTCACCGCACACAAGATTCAACGCGGGCTCTTCAATTAAGATGGCCACGGTGGCCTCTTTGTGCTCAAGTGGATGAGGGGAGTATGAATTTTTTTTTTTTTACCACCATTTCTGGGAAAATTGATTAATCACCACGAAGCACGAGGAAGTTGGGCTTTATGACAAATCAAATTTTCCATGAAATTTGGATCAAAGTCCACTTTGGATACTTCGATTCGCACAACCCTAATATCTACACACACGGGTATATTTTTTAAATGATTGTACGTGAAAAAAAAACAACTTCTGTTTTGCAAGTTCTAGAAGGGAAATTTCCGATTTATTCTTGGGCCCAGCCCTTTCACTAGATGATTTGGAAAAGTAATGACACGTTTATATTTGCTATATTTTCTTAACACATTATCTTAAAAAAAAAAAATATATATATATATATATATATATATATATATATATATATATTAGTATCCTGTCTACAAATTGCAATATCATTGGGTTTTCTACAAAAATATATTTTAAAAACAAAAATTGCCCAAATCTAAATCCATATTTTAAAGGTCCTGGTTTCTTTGACTGTTATGGCCTCACTTGGTGCCAGTTTTAAATGAAGAAACGTGAAGGTTACTTCTCATAGACTTAATTTAACTCCATGAGAAGAAAAATGACCTGCTGTATTACAGAGTTCTCCTCTGCAGGAGACTGGAGGCACCGTCCAGTGATGCAGGGAGTGCCTATAGGTCTGTCACTGGTACCCTGTAGAGCCTCCGTGTGTTGCCATGCAGACTCCGTGCACCTCCCTGCCTTGTGTCCTGTACGTGTCCTCTCTTTATAACAGATTACGTCTGAGGAAAGCAACAAAAAATCTTTCTTCACTGCAGCTCTGCTACTGAAACCTCCTTGATTATAAAAGGAGCTATTAGGACACTAGATGCTGTTACTGCAGTCCAAGTAAAAACTTTAAATTGCTTCAAGGATGGAGCTCAGATGCAAGGAACTCAATTTTTTTTAAAAGGGGGTGTCCAACATAACTGCAAAATTAAAGACAAAAAGGAAACGTGATTGTCTACAGCGATCATGTGGCCAAGAATGGGACATCATCACTTACGGTCCATCAGGGATGGAAGTTGCAGCCCTCGAAAGGCCGGACAACCCCTTTAATATATTAGTCTCTTAGAAAAACCTTAGTAAATTGCCTCTAAAGGTTATTGTCATATCTCAGTGATTGTATAGTAATGTGGTGATTGTATAATAAAATATGCTGACAATCGGCTGCGCACAACGACATTTGTCTTCCGATTCTCGGCATATTTGCCGGCTTGCAGCTGGATCTCCGCCAGTCCCCATTATAGTTAATGCAGTTGGTGGACATTCAGGCAGCGTCCGGCAATGCCAGATCCAGAGAGCTCCGTCAGACTGTTACCTGCCAGAAGGGCCCGCCGGATCTCTGAACCCTAGTGTGAAACTAGCCTTACCAGACTTCTGCAGGTGACATGATACATATGCATCAATCAGTTAAATATGGAGGAGAAATGCTAGGGCCAATGATCAGATACTGAGGATAGGTCATTATCTGTGCTAATAGTTGCAATACTATCAGACCGCTTTTAGCTGTGCTTGGTTTTCCAAATCGTACTGACTTATATGTGGTATGACTGCACATTACATGGCAGTCGCTGTGTGTGAACACAGCCTAAGGCTGTAGCTGCCAACACATATGAGACATTTTAAGTAAAAGCTCTGAACCCGTATATATCCCCCTTTTCACCCAGGCAGCCCCCCTGATATGAGTATCAGAGCATTTCATGCAAAGGCATTTTTGGAGATTCGGTGACGTACCGGGCTCTCCATGGGTAATGCTAGGCGGAGGCTTCCGCCTAGCAGTAAGCCCAGTAAATATGCCATTCAAATTGCTAGCCGAATGTAGGTGACATCAGTATTCACTAAAGTACCGTATTTTTCGCTTTATAAGACTTTTTCCCCCCCAAGAGTGTGTGAGTGTGTGTGTGTGTGTGTGTGGGGGGGGGGGGGTCAGTGCGTTTTATAAAGCGAACGGTGAAATTTTTACATTGCTGACACTGATACATCGCCGGCCGCTATGCTGCACAGTGCAGCCTGCGATGTTTCAGTTACAGTAAGCGGGGTGGGAGATGGGGCTGGAGTCCGGCATTTGCTGTTGCACTCTCAGCGTGGGCCCGATGCAGTCACTGTACTCCATTATACCGGCCCCACTCACAGCAGTCTTTACATGTAAAGTCTGTTTATTCAATCCTCAACCAGTGGCTCTGGTTTGTTACACTAGCGTAATCTTCTGTAGTAGTACTCACTATCAAAGCGGCGGGCAGGCCGGCAGCGTAACCTCACTCACTCATGCTCCTCCCACTTCACGAATGGAGCAGGAGGAGCGTGAATGAATGACGTTACACTGCTGGCCTGCCCGCCGCTTTGATAGTGAGTACTACTACAGAAGATTACGCTAGTGTAACAAACCAGAGCCACTGGTTAAGGATTGAATAAACAGACTTGACATGTAAAGACTGCTGTGAGCGGAGCCGGTGTAATGGAGTCACTATAAGATGCTATGTGTCATCCACAGATCCCCCCAAAACAGTGTAATCCACAGATGTCCCCATAACAGTGTCATCCACAGATCCCCCCATAACAGTGTCATCCACAGATCCCCCCCATAAAAGTGTCATCCACAGATCCCCCCATAACAGTGTCATCCACAGATATCCCCATAACAGTGTCATCCACAGATCCCCCCCCATAACAGTGTCATCCACAGATATCCCCATAACAGTGTCACCCACAGATGTCCCCATAACAGTGTCACCCACAGATGTCCCCATAACAGTGTCATCCACAGATCCCCCCCATAACAGTGTCATCCACAGATCCCCCCCCATAACAGTGTCATCCACAGATGTCCCCATAACAGTGTCATCCACAGATGTCCCCATAACAGTGTCATCCACAGATCCCCCCCCATAACAGTGTCATCCACAGATGTCCCCATAACAGTGTCATCCACAGATGTCCCCATAACAGTGTCATCCACAGATGTCCCCATAACAGTGTCATCCACAGATCCCCTCCATAACAGTCTCATCCACAGATCCCCCCCATAACAGTGTCATCCACAGATCCCCCCATAACAGTGTCATCCACAGATCCTCTCATAACAGTGTCATCCACAGATCCCCCCATAACAGTGTCATCCACAGATCCCCCCTATAATAGTGTCATCCACAGATATCCCCATAACAGTGTCATCCACAGATCCCCTTCCCCATAACAGTGTCATCCACAGATCCCCCATAACAGTGTTATCCACAGATCCCCCATAACAGTGTGTCATCCCCAGATCCCCCCATAACAGTGTTATCCACAGATCCCCCATAACAGTGTTATCCACAGATCCCCCCATAACAGTGTCATCCACAGATTCCCCCCATAACAGTGTCATCCACAGATATCCCCATAACACTGTCATCCACAGATCCCCCCCATAACAGTGTCATCCACAGATCCCGCCTATAATAGTGTCATCCACCGATCCCCCATAACAGTGTCATCCACAGATCCCCCCATAACAGTTTCATCCACAGATCCCCCCTATAATAGTGTCATCCACCGATCCCCCATAACAGTGTGCCATCCACAGATCCCCCTCCCCATAACAGTGTTATCCACAGATCCCCCCCATAACAGTGTCATCCACAGATCCCCCTCCCCATAACAGTGTCATCCACAGATCCCCCTATAATAGTGCCATCCACAGACTACCATTAGTTCAAAAGCACACCTTTTGGTTCAAAATATTTTTTTTCTTTTTTTTCTCCTCAAAAACCTAGGTGCATCTTATCATCAGGTGCATCTTATAAAGTGAAAAATAAAGTATATATTTTGCAGGATTTTGCACATTTTTGAGTTTTACTATAATCCATTATAAATAGCCATCAAAACTGTTGGAAGAAAAAATTGGAGCAGTTGCATATAGCAACCAATCAGATTACAGATCATTTTTCGGAAGGCTCTTTGAAAAATGTAAGTAGGTGTTTAATTGGTAGCTGTGGTTCCTTTTTTCCTTTGCTCTAGTTTTGAAAAGTCCCTGCAATATACTGTATGATGATCGCCATATTGCCTAACGGTATGTATCAAGTAATAATAGAAGTTGCTGGCTCTCCCTCATCTATGTCCCTCCAGCTGAGCGGTAAAGTAAGAGAACAGCGCCACCTAGTATAACCGCGAGCAGCGCTGTAGTCCTGGAGAGTCCGCACAGGCCTTCTTTATTTGTGCAGTCTCCTTATGACAATGCAGCTGAATAACATAATTTAATAGTTGCTTGGTTATTGTTTAATGTCAGCCAAAGAGACGTCTGAGGTCATTATGATTTTTTTTACTTACTCAAGCAAAAGCAGTTTCTATAAAAGCATTCATCAGCACATTGGAAGGGTCTGGCTGACGTGATGGAGGATAAAAATAAACAACCGATTCAGTGTCCATTAACCTTTTCGCTTTCAGGCCGAAGCGCTTCTCAAAACCTGCTCATTCTTAACCGTATAAAATTCCTATTTTCCCAGTAGAATTTAATAAAATTTTGCTTAAGGCCTCATTCACAGAAACACAAGCCGTCCATGCTGCGGTCCGCAATGCACAGGAATCGGCCGTGTGAATCCCGTTGACTTGAATAGGTTGGCAATCCGCAATATACAACAGACATGTCCTATCTTTAGCGGTGCGGAGGCACGGACCCAAAAGCCCACAGAAGCGCTTCCACTCCACATCTTGCGGATTGCAGACTCCTTCAAGTCAATGGGTTTGCAGTCTGCAATACGGACACGGACGGCGCAAGCCCGTGTGAATGGGCCCTAAAGGGTAGCTATCATTTTTCATGGCTGCTTTCTTGTAAAAAAACAAAAAAACTTTGCTCAATTGAGCTCAATTCACCACTTTTACCCTTAATATTTAAATAAGTAAAACTTCACTTTTATTAGTAGTTCTCTAAAAATGTTTGTGAGTTTTGACACACTTGTTAAAACTACTGCTCGAATTTGCACACTGCTATCGCACAGGTTGCTAGTGGTAACGGAGGGTGTGCACTACCCTCCTAACCTTCCCACAAGTTTGCAATCAGTGTATAAACTACCTGCCTGACTAATCCTGCAGGGTACTCGGTGCTGTGAACATACACCCTAAAGTAAATAACTGTTTCCTACTGTTTCCTACTCAGTGTTTAGCAACTTGAGCAGAGCTAAAACCAACAGATTCTGTCCCCAACATGTTTCACCAGATAAACTGGCGTCTTCAGGGGAAAGGACAGACGTCTGTCCTTTCCCTGAAGACGCCAGTTTATCTGGTGAAACATGTTGGGGGACAGAATCTGTTGGTTTTAGCTCTGCTCAAGTTGCTAAACACTGAGTAGGAAACAGTAGGAAACAGTTATTTACTTTAGGGTGTATGTTCACAGCACCGAGTACCCTGCAGGATTAGTCAGGCAGGTAGTTTATACACTGATTGCAAACTTGTGGGAAGGTTAGGAGGGTAGTGCACACCCTCCGTTACCACTAGCAACCTGTGCGATAGCAGTGTGCAAATTCGAGCAGTAGTTTTAACAAGTGTGTCAAAACTCACAAACATTTTTAGAGAACTACTAATAAAAGTGAAGTTTTACTTATTTAAATATTAAGGGTAAAAGTGGTGAATTGAGCTCAATTGAGCAAAGTTTTTTTGTTGCTATGGAACCCTCCCTTAATAGGGTCTCTAGTTTTTTTGTATTAGATTTCTTGTAAAAACAAACATTTTGGGAAATTATTTTTTTCCCTTTTGTTTTTCCCAGTCTCTTTGCTGGCTGGCATAGGAAATCATCTTTCCCACTATGATGACTGAATACGACTACCTGTTGTAAGATTATTTTATCTGCAGCGTCCACCATTAATAGGAGGTTTTGTATGTGGAAATTAAGAGAACACGTGGCGTTCTTTTGTGGCTGTAAATTCTCAAGAGGAGTTTCAAAAAGTAAACCCCTGACTATTAAAACAATGTTCTTGACGGAGGTTAATTTCACGTGCCACCAAAACAAAGCATTTCTTACACCTCAACGTCGCTATTTGATCTCGCTTGAACATCCAAAGATTCATTCATGCATTGTGTTAGAAGAACAGACAGGTTCGGGATCTACGAATTCTGATTCATCGTCTGAGGATGTAGTATTGGAAATTGCTTTGTGATGAGAGTCGCCTCATTACTCCAGTGCATTAAAAAAAACACATGAAACTGCTTTGCAAAAAATCTAGATAGAAAATGAGCTATCATTTTGTGTTTACAGCTTCAGTGCAGACAAATGCGTCTCCACGGTAACAGACTACGCTCAAACCCTTTATGTAGTCCTGACAGAGCAACTGGTTCCATGCAGCCAAGCCACATGCACCCGCAGCAACCAATGGCCACACTGTGTTGTGGTAAAATTGTGCACCCATTAGCTGCCGCGGAGTGGGATGGCCGCTTGTGGCCAACCGCGCCATCAGGACCCACCCTTATCCTGCAGTCATGTGTTTTACTCATCCCCTACTGTGTGTAGATTAGCACAAATAGCAGGCAGGGTCTGTTTATAGTCTGTAACCATGGAGACGATTGCATTTAAAGGGAAGTTGCCAACCTATTCCTTTTCTTGCTGCTTCTATCCCTATATCATATTGGGGCTGTTGCCTAGCAACAGTGTGAATCGCGCATCAGTGATATGCTTTTACTATCTGAGCTGATGGAGATCCAGGGGGGAGATTTGGGAAAACTGTCTTAGTCGCCCATAGCAACCAATTCAATTGATCCTTTCATTTTCCAAAGGAGCTCTGAAAAATGAACATTGAAATCTGATTGGTCGATATGGGCAACTAAACCAGTTTTCCTTTTTCATATCTCCCCCTATATGTATCTCATAGAGGATCCAGAACTTCTTGTATGATGGAATCACATGTACTATTCCACACATGGGGGACACATATCGTGTGGTCAATGAAAGAAATCCATGTTTCCATCTCTTACCTTTGTGTTCCTATATATTAGTCTGGGGCCGCTGCATGGCAACGGTGTGAATTAGGCTCCGGTGAGCCTATGTGGTTCTGTGTGTCATACAAGCACCACACCGTCCTGTATGAAATTACACGGACTCCTCCACACAAGCTTCACCGGGGAGTGGGGTAAAAGAGATGGGAATACCCATTTAAAACCAACAAATAGGGCGGCACTCACTATGATATAGTCTGCTAAGTGGACATCAAATGCAAAAAAAAATCTAAGGTAGTTTAGGATTATAGTTTAATATCTGAAAAGTAAAACATAATAAACATAAAACATGATATAAAAATATGATATAAAAATGTCACCATCTAATCTTCAAATAGACCATGGGTGGCCAGCCCAGAGTCTCTACTTATACCACGTTGGGGCTCGTTCACATCACCGTTTGTCTTTTCCGTTCTCAAGCTCCGTTAAGGAGCAGGAGAACGGAAAGGACGGATGCTGTACATAACTGACACCTAACTGACACCAACAGAGCCTAAAGACCCCAAAGACTTTAATGGGGTCTGTTTGGTGTCTGCTCAGAACATGATTTTTGAGCGGACACGAAAGTACTGCATGCAGGCTCCGTTGGTGTCAGTAACGGAGCCGGAGAACGGAAAAGACAAACGGTGATGTGAACGAGCCCTTACACGTACCGTAAAAACCGAAAAGAGCTAAAAGCAAAGGAGTAGATACACTTTTGTGCCTCTATAAAGTTCGCACTTTGCACTTCACAGATAACCTCAATAGTGGCACATCAACCATTCACTGCCATAACCAATTAATAGCACCATTGGATGGTTGATGTGCCACTACTGAGGTTATCTGTGAGGTGCAAAGCGCAAACTTTATAGAGGCACAAAAGTGTATCTACTCCTTTTAGCTCTTTTCGGTTTTTATGGTATATGTAGAGACTCTGGGCTGGCCACCCAGGGTCTATTTTAAGATTAGATGGTGACATTTTTATATTATATCTTTATATCATATTTTACGTTTAATATGTTTTAATTTTCAGATATTAAACTATAGTCCTTCGCTACCTTAGATTGTTTTGCATTTGATATCCACTTAGCAGACTATATGATAGTGAGTGCCCCCTATTTTTTGGTTTTCAATATTTTCACTCTGTTTAGCTTGGGGAAACTTGTGGGGAAGTGCACCCGAGTTCCATCCGCTGATTCAGTCGGCGAGCCACCTGCTACACATTTACTTCCTATGGGAATACCCATTTAGTAGAACTGCTCCCCACAACATCTCAGAGGGCATGCTTTATTTAGGCT
This sequence comes from Bufotes viridis, assembly GCA_033119425.1. Classification (NCBI taxonomy): domain Eukaryota; kingdom Metazoa; phylum Chordata; class Amphibia; order Anura; family Bufonidae; genus Bufotes; species Bufotes viridis. The sequence continues at coordinate 76,358,039 of CM065594.1, read as the reverse complement.
ACTTTCACACTTGCGTTTTGTGCGGATCCGTCATGGACAGATCCGTCTAGATGATGCAACCGTCTGCATTCGTTCAGAGCAGATCCGTTTGTTTCCGTTTTCTTTAACATAGCCAAGACGGATCCGTCTTAAACAGCATTGAAAGTCAATAGAGGACGGATCCGTTTTCTATTGTGCCAGATTGTGTCAGGACGGATCCGTTTGGCTCAGTTTCCTCAGACCGCCTCCAAAGCAGAATGGAGACTGAACTGATGCAAACTGATGCATTCTGAGAGGATCCTTCTCCATTCAGAATGCATTAGAATGCAAACTGATGCGTTTTGGACCGCTTGTGAGAGCCCTGAACAAGGGCACGCCTAGCAATCCTAGTAAAGTACCCAAATAATTTAAAGAAATTTAGTTTAATGCTTGGCGTTTACTTCTAGAAAACAAATATTACATGGAATACGCTGACGGATGCACGGGTTTTGATGAGTGAGTCACCTTGTACAGTTGAAGTCATGATGTGTCATAAGCAATGAAAGATGGGGAAATTGAGTTGCCAAATGATGACCTGAGATTTTGTAAAAATTGAAGGTTGCAGAGTGGAGATTTTAGCAGGGCAACAGCTTTGACAGTGAAAACTTCAATTACAACAAGGACAAAATATGCCTCGTTACAGGTCACGTCCTCCGCCGCTGTAAAAAGCACAAGTGTTTAAGAGATCGAAGAAGCTTAATCCAGCAAAATTCCCGTCTGACATTTCTGATAAAAAACTGGGAAAAACAGCGTTAAGTTCCAAGCGTTAAGACCAAAAAGGGTTTATTAGTGCACGTTACATATTATGTCATGCGGCAGAGTCAGAATCGCTGAGATCTGTATGTTCAATGCTGGATCTCTTGACAATGAAGGACACTTGCTGAAAGGCCATGTCTAACTGTATAGCACTAACTTGACAGCGTCCCTCTAGTCAAAACATCAATTTGAGAGCAAGTGCTTTCAAGGCATGGTGTGACGCTGGTTCTCTGCTAAAGCGTTTTCCTCTCTGAAAGATTGTTCATATTAGTATTGAAAAATAAGAATATTTGACTGCAGAACTTATGAATTGTGTGACTGTAGATAGATTAAGCCCGAGTTCAAATCACCGTTTAGCTTTCCCTTCTTCTGATCCATCAGGAAAAAAAAATAAAAAAAAAGGATCCTTTATTTTGAGCATCACTAAAAATATCTGATCTGTCTTTTTCTGAGCATCAATTATGATTAGTTTGCATCAGTTTGTGTCAGTTCCCTCAGAGATAAGTTATTTTTGAACTGAGAAAAACGCTGCATGCAGGACTTTTTCTCCATTCAAAAATAACTGATATCTGAGGCTAGATGGACACCTCCAGTGTGAATTCTGCCAGGCCGATTCAGCAGAGAATGCCAGGAATCATCCGGACACAAACTGCAGCATGTAGCAGTTTGTGTCCAGCAGATCCTCCACATCGTCTGCTGGAATGCGTACGGATCTCCGCCAGACCCTATTACACTTAAAGGGGTTGCCCGGGCTCAAAGCTGAACCTTGACATGTCCCCTTCTTCACACAGACACCCCCCTCTGAGTGGAGCATTGGAGTAGGCATTCCCTCGGCATCCGTCAGCGCCAGATCCGGAGGATTCCGGCAGGCTATTCTCTACCGGAACAGCCTGCCGATATTCACACTGCATAACTGATGCTCAGAATGACCGATCAGAAGAACGGAAAGCTAAATGGTGATGTGAATTCAGCCTTTTCTGCGACTGAGACATCCTGTTCTCGGATCACGGGGGTTCTCTATGTCATAAAACAGAATCAGGACACGGTTTGAAAAGATTGCAGTCATACCGCCAAACTTGAGGCAAGAGAATTTTTCATTGGTGGGGGTCCAGGTATGGGGACCCTTATTGATCATTAGAAGGAAGGGGCAGAAATCTCTCGGAGGAGCGCTGAGCACTTTCAGCTCTGAGTGTTATCCCAGGCGAAACAGGATTAGTGATGCTTTACATGTCTACGAGCTTGTACTCTGTTCTTGTTAGCTTTCCCAAGAGAGATGAATAAAGCAAATTAGGGCTGGAGGTGGCACAGCGCTCAGCCATGTGCCGAGTCCCTTCATTCCAGCAATCAGTGGGATCTCAGCCCCCGGTTTCCCCACTGAGCAAAATTCCTGACGTGGCGGATGTTTTACAAATTGACAGTGACCCTTTAATTTTACAGCAGGATGCTAATTAGTTGCAGTGGGCGCTAGTTTTCATATATAATGCCTTCTGTATATTAACAAGGATAAGCTGGACAGTCTGTAACGATAAACCCTAAAATTCCAAAATCAGAATAGGACAGATAAAAAACCTATAGACTTTATTTTCAGAAGCACGTACATTTATATGCCCCCCATGTTTGTACAGTTTTCCTTGGGATATGGCCTTCTCAGAGACTCTACAAACGTACTATCATGTACAAAAAGTTAGGATTGAAATACGTCTGTCTGCCCTTTATAACCATTCCTCCAAAAGAAACTGAAGATTAAATATAGCATGAAGAAACGTTCCTAATTGTACTGTGTTTACAGCTCCTATGCTCGCCTGTTTGTCTCCATAGTAACAGACTACAAACAAACCCTGTGTTCAGGTTGTCAGCCTAAATTTAAATTTTTTTTTTTATAACTTCAAACAAATCAGGGCAGGCAACAATTTTTACGGTAATTTGAGGAACAGAGCCCAGCTACTGATATCAACTCATTACCAGCGTCTACTGGGAGCTGTTAAATGATGAGAATTACAAATCCAGCGACTCCACCAGAACCAGAAAAATGATGGAATTTTTTTTCTTGGAAATTGGAAAAAAAGTTCCTTGTTTTTACTGACAGTCCAGGAATTTATGGATGGTGGCAGCCCTGCTTGTGTGTAGTCTTTATCTTGTTCTAAGCTAACCTGCAAAGTTTTTTTAGAGGAAGGGTCTTTAACCATCTACATTCATGTGCGCTAAAATGTAAAAGTCATATTTCCTTTGTGACATTGTAACAGAGAAGCTCATTATGAGAAGGTTGATAAAATGATGTCTTGCAGCACAATACGCAGAGTAATGAGTATTCACCTCTAGCGGCTGACTGCCATTGTTGCCTGTTCTCTCCTGTCTTTCATGTGACGAATCATTTTCTATAACTCATGTATTTCCCTTTATGTTGTATTGCAGAATGAAAAGACTTTGGGGCGTTCAGTCAGCCGTTCCAGTAACATTTCCAAGGTAATGTAGAATGATATTGATGTGTGTTCACATGAGTACTGCACTGGTGTTGCTATCTGGTTATGGACAATCCATGCATAAGAATTATTGGAAATCCTTAGTTAAATAGGTTGTCCTTAGGATAGGTCATCAATATTAGATTCTGACTGGTGCTGAGCGAATCTGTTCATACCTCTACGTACAAGTATGACTTGATCATCACAGTAATGTACCTGTGGTCGAGGGACTGTCCCTCTACTGTTAGTATATTGCATTTTTCCTTATGCGATCACTTTAAAATAGCAGCGGGTCTCACAAGAAAATTTTATTCTCACGCATGGGCCATTACTGCGAGTAGCGGCGCATGCATGAATATACTCGTTGTTGAATATATATGCACATGTGGCTCTACTCGCCATAATGGCACATGTGTGAGAATAAGATTTTCTCGCGTGCCCCGCAGCCATGGAGAAATGCAGTATACCGGCAGTAGAGGGACAGTCCCTCTACCACAGGTAAATTACTGTGATGAACGAATTAGATTTGCATGTTGCGGTACAAACCAATTCACTCATCACTAAGTCTGACTCTTGGGACAATCTGCTAAATACTTGGGAAGTATACTGATATCTCTGAACCACCAAGTTTTTATCATAGTTGTGAGAATGAAGGAAACCACCATTTGTGCCCTGGTATTTGTTGATCTCATTCTGTTCTATTATAGCTTCACTTTCAGGATTTTTTTAACTGATGACCTATCCTCTGGATCGCTGGGTGTGTGACATCTGGGATCCCCGCTGATCAGTTGTTGGAGAAGGCACTGGTGCTCGCAGTAGTGCCGGGGCCTTCACTCAGCTCTTTCTAGGCAAAGTGGGGTCATGTTCATCAGTTGTGTGGCCTAGGTGCAGCTCAGCCCCATTGAAGTGAGTTGGGCTGAGTGCAATACCAAGCACAGCCACTATACAACGTACCACACTGCTTGGTGAGCAGGGAGATAGCCACTGCGAGCGCTGGTGCTTTCTCAAACAGCTGATTGGCAGGGATTCCGGGTGTCGGACCCCCACGATCAGATACTGGTGTTAAAAAATCTTGGAAGATCCCTTTAAAGGATATGGACACCTTTTGTTAATTTTTTTTTACACTAATTAATTTATTATTTATTATATGAAAATCATTTCTCCAATTGGTTGTATTTATTTTTCTTTTATCGTTTTTGTTCTACAGCCTGCTGTGCTTCCTATGCACAGCAGGCTGCTCTCAGTGAATTTACAGAGAATCCGTCATCTGGCAGCTGGGACAGATCGTGACCCATTCAACTTGAATGGGTCCATGATCTGTCTGCACCATAAAAAATAGAACAAGTTCTATTTTTTTGCGTTACAGAGGCACGGACAGAAACACGGTTCCGTGTCTCCTTTCGCACTGTAGATTCGGATTGCGGACCCAATCAAGTGAATGGGTCCGCATCCGTGATGCAGCGAGCACGAGGCCGGTGTGCGCATATTGCGGACCTTCTGTTTGCGGGCCGCATTACGAGCCACGGCCGGCAATGGCCATATGCATGAGGCTATATATATATATATATATATATATATATATATATAGACACACACAACACACAACTACCTCTAGCAAAAGATTTAGATACTGCAGGAATAACCCAAATATATATATATATATATATATATATATATATATATATATATATTTATCGACGGATAAAAGTCGAGCAGCACTCTGAATGTGTTTAAATAGTAAATGCGTCTTTATTCACCCATCGGCGTGGCAACGTTTCAGCTCCTACTGGAGCCTCCTACTAAACCCGGTAAGATATGGGTTTATTGATTTTTTTGTAGTGCACAAAGGTGTCCATAGCCATAGAACATTTAGGTGGATTGTACAGGTATGGGAGTAATTTGGCTGGGAATTATGCTAACCGCTCTTAAATTGAAAAGCTGACATAAAACTTCCTTTCAATTTGCAGTTTCCACATTTGTTTCTGTATAGTGGTGAGAGGTAATTTAGGATTACAATAGAATATTCCATTAGATTAAGAAAAACAAGACTTGTTGAGATAAAGAGAACATTTATTACAGAAACCAGTAAGAGACTGTGCATAGTCTCAGACTCTCAGAGGAGAGAATTCTATGCAGTGTGCATATATCACACCAGTCCAGTGGTAAGCCACCTCTGGAGTACCATGGGTCATGTTGGCTGTATTTTGTAGATTCATTGCTGGGGTAGCCCTGCAGCTTCAATATCCCAGCACATTGAGAAGACCTCAGAGTAGCAACTGCTCTACTTCTATATTACTTAAAAGTGAGATGTTCTTTAACATAACTACTGAGGCCTTCCCTGGTGACCAGTGGTAGAGGACAGTTAGTAGTCAGCCCTGCCCTAGGCTTGCCAGGTGATTGCACTTTATTTTTATTTATTTTTTTTGGGGGGGGAAGGGGGGAATCAATATTAGCATAAGATAAGGAAAATTACTAGTTCCTACCACTAGACCTCCCAAGTACATACTCAGGCCATCCCCATTGATTACTCTGAGCTATGGTGGCATCATGTAATGCAGTTAGTGTGAACCCACTGTGCCAGTGAACATATTTGGCTTTGGACTGCTCCTGAGGACGCTATTAAGGTGAACCCCTGGTTTTTACTCCCATATAAAGATGTGGACTTTGCTGCATGGGCCACCAGGCCACTATCTCTAGCAGTAGTCTCCCAGGGGGCTCAAGATGCACCAGGGGGACAGGCAAAAGCATGGTCAGTGGGCAAGCCAAGGTTAGAACAGAGTTTGTGCAAACAGGAAATAGTGCATGACAAGTGGCACAAGGCCAACCTAGTAAAGATGGCCACAAAAGGAGAGAAGGCGCTCATTGGTGAGGATGACCAAATAATGTCACTTTCCCCAAACCAGGATGAGTGGATTCTACTCACCTGGTGTGGTTGCACTCGGTTTAGTGCAACTTTTTGGTGGAAGGCGGTTGGAGATTCAGGATTGTCTGGGTTGGTGCGGCCAAATGGTCAAGTCTGCATCCTTATCACCGTCGGCTTGTTAGTGGATCTCCTGTGTACTCCTTTTTTGGGAGGAGTAATAGTCGGCACAGCTTCTCTTCCTCCATGTCGGTTCACTCGCTGCTCAGGACGCTCTTCGTTTTCCGGCTCTCCTGTCTGGTGTTGCAGACAGTACTCCTCACTTCCTTGGGTAGTTCTTGAGTACCCTGAAACGCGTTGTCGATCCAATAAAAAATACTTTGTATCCTAACTCGGGTTGTGACTTGCGCCTCTTGTCCATCTGCTCGCTGCACGAACTCGGTGCAGTCGAGTTCCTCTTTGTATTCTCAACCTAGTAAAGAGTCAGAGGTCAGGCACGGGAGGTCAAAATAACACAATACCGCACCCTCCCATAGGGGGAGAAGCCTTGTATACCCCAGAGAACACTATCATGGGATGGGAACAGATTAACCCATGTGTGCGCTGGTCCTTTAAGAGCCAGGAAGAGCACTTGTGCGCACCCTAAGAGCCCATGCACACGACCGTATGTATTTTGCAGTCCGCAAAAAACGAATGACGTCAGTGTGCATTCCGTATTTTGAATAACGGAACAGCTGGCCCCTTATAGAACTGTACTATCCTTGTCCGTAATGCGGACAATAATAGGACATGTTCTATTTTTTTTGCGGGACGGAAATGCGGACATATGGAAATCGAATGCACACGGAGTACACGAAAAGAAAATACGTTCATGTGCCTGAACCCTAAGGGAGTGAGCACCAGGAAGCAGTTGGAGATGGCCATGATTTACCTGCAGTGGGGTGGGAAGAGTGAGTACTCAGCCGAGCCCGACAGGAGAGAAGAGATGCCGCCTACATCACACATCATCAAGTGATCTGGGTCAGGTACTTTGTGTATTTTTCATAAGCCTGGAAACCTCTTTAACCCCTTAAGGACTCAGCCCTATTTCACCTAAAGGACTTGGCCATTTTTTGCAAATCTGACCAGTGTCACTTTATGTGGTGATAACTTTAAAACGCTTTTACTTATCCAGGCCATTTTGAGATTGTTTTTTCGTCACATATTGTACTTCATGACACTGGTAAAATTAAGTCGAAAAATTTCATTTTTATTTATAAAAAAATATCAAATTTACCAAACATTTGGAAAAATTAGCAATTTTCCAAGTTTCAATTTCTCTACTTCTATAATACATAGTAATACCGCCCAAAAAAGTTATTGATTTACATTCCCCATATGTCTACTTCATGTATCGATCATTTTGGGAATGCCATTTTATTTTTTGGGGACGTTACAAGGCTTAGAAGTTTAGAAGCAAATCTGGAAATTTTTCAGAAATTTTCAAAAACCCACTTTTTAGGGACCAGTTCAGGTCTGAAGTCACTTTGTGAGGCTTACATAATAGAAACCATCCAAAAATGACCCCATTCTAGAAACTACACCCCTCAAGGTATTCAAAACTGATTTTACAAACGTCATTAACCCTTTAGGTTTTCCACAAGAGTTAATGGCAAATGGAGATAAAATTTCAGAATTTAGATTTTTTGGAAAATTTTCCGTTTGAATCCATTTTTTCCAATAACAAAGCAAGGGTTAACAGCCAAACAAAACTCAATTTTTATTGCCCCGATTCTGTAGTTTTCAGAAACACCCCATATGTGGTTGTAAACTGCTGTATGGCCAAACGGCAGGGCACAGAAGTAAGGAAACGCCATATGGTTTTTGGAAGGCGGATTTTGCTGGACTGGATTTTTGACACCATGTCCCATTTGAAGCCCCCAGATGCACCTCTAGAGTAGAATCTCCATAAAAGTGACTCCATCTAAGAAACTACACCCCTCAAGGTATTCAAAACCAGTTTTACAAACTTTGTTAACCCTTTAGGTGTTCCACAAGAGTTATTGGCAAATGGAGATGAAATTTCGGAATTTCTATTTTCTGTTACCTTGCCTCAAAAAAAGTGTAATATAGAGCAACCAAAAATCATATTTACCCTAAAATAATACAAACAAAACTGCCAACTTATCCCGTACTTTCCAAAATGGGGTCACTTTTTTGGAGTTTCTACTGTAGGGGTGCATCAGGGGGGCTTCAAATGGGACATGGTGTCAAATAACCAGTCCAGCAAAATCTGCCTTCCAAAAACCATATGGCGTTCCCTTCCTTCTACGCCCTGCCGTTTGGCCATACAGCAGTTTACGACCACATATGGGGTGTTTCTGAAAACTAAAGAATCGGGGCAATATATATTGAGTTTTGTTTGGCTGTTAACCCTTGCTTTTTTTACTGGAAAAATTGATTAAAATGGAAAATTTGCAAAAAAATAGCTATTTGCGGACCGTTTTTATTTTTTGTTATTTACATCGTTGAACTGACAGGTTAGATTGTGTGCTATTTCTATAGAGCAGGTTTCTACGGACGCGGCAATACCAAATATGGCTACTTTTTGGGGGGTTTTGTTTCAGTTTTACATAATACAGCATTTTTGAAAAAAATGATTTTTTTAGTGTCTTCACATTCTGAAAGCCATATATTTTTTATATTTTTTGGTCGACTGTCTTATGTAGGGGCTCATTTTTTGCGGGATGAGATGGCGGTTTGATTGGAACTATCTTGGGGTGCATATGACATTTTGGTCGCCTGCTATTACACTTTTTGTGATTTTTTTGTGTTCACCTGAGGGGTTCGGTGATGTGTTATTTTTATAGAGCAGGTTGCGACGGACGCGCCGATACCAAATATGTATACTTTTTATTTATTTATTTAAGTTTTACACAATATTATCATTTTGTAAAACAAAACAAATCATGTTTTAGTGTCTCCATAGTCTGAGAGCCCCTTTTTTTTTTTTTGGGGGGGGTCCTATGTGGGGTATCATTTTTTGCGGGATGAGATGACGGTTTGATTGGCACTATTTTTGGGTGCATATAACTTTTTGATCGCTTGCTATTACAGTTTTTGAGATGTGAGGTGACAAATGTTTTTTTTTTACATTGTTTTTATTTTATTTTTTTTAACAGTATTTACCTGAGGGGTTAGATAATGTGATATTTTTATAGAGCAGGTTTTTACGGACGCGGCGATACATGATATGTATACCTTTTTTTTATTTATTTTACTTTAACACAATAATAGCATTTTAGAAAAAAAAAAATTATGTTTTAGTGTCTCCATAGTCTGAGAGCCATATTTTTTTGGGCGATTGTCCTATATAAGGACTCATTTTTTGCGGGATGAGATGGCGGTTTTATTGGTACTATTTTGGGAGGCATATGCCTTTTTGATCACTTGGTATTACACTTTTTGTGATGCAAGGTGACAAAAAATGGCTTTTTTACACCATTTTTTTGTGATTTTTTTTTACGGTATTTGCGTGAGGGGTTAGGTCACGTGATATTTTTATAGAGGAGATTTTTACGGACGCGGCAATACCTAATATGTGTAGTTTATTCGTTTTTTTACAATTTTTATTCAGTGATATGTATTTTTCTGATTTTTACTTTTTTTTTCACTTTTTGACATTTTTGACCCAGACCCACTTGGTTCTTGTAGATCCAGTGGATCTGGTGTCTATGTAATACAGAACAGTACACTATATAGTGTACTGCACTGTATTTTTTACTTTTCACAGTCTGGTCAGACTTCTGCCTTTAGCAGAAGTCTGACCAGAGTTACTATACCATGGCAAGCAGGACGCTTCTGAAAGCGTCCTGCTGCCATGATAGCCATCACCCGCTGCCATTACAGAGCAGCGGGTGATGGAAGAGAGGTGAGCTCCCTCCCTCTACCATCCTATCCCATCGAGGGGCTGCAAAGGTACGGCAGCCCCCGATGGGAGAGGGAGGAGCTCCCTCCATGTTAACACCTTCTATACCGCGGTCCGTACGGACCGCGGTATAGAAGGGTTAAACTGCTGACATCTGCAGCACAGATGTCAGCAGTTTATAGCAGGGGGTCAGCAATGTGCTGACCCCCTGCTATACCCACTAGACACCAGGGAAATGCATTGAAAGGAGGCGGGCGGGGGATCGCAATTGCGATCCCGCCTGCCGCACCGCCCGCCTCCCGCGCCGCCCACCCGCAGCACCGCCCGCAAAACCCCCCCCCCCCTGCACCGCCCGGGGGGACACAAAAATGGCGGGGTGAAGGGGGGGGGTTAAAATTTACAATAAGGTGCAGATTTTAGTCTCTGATCCCCGCGGCCACGTGCGCAGCGGTGATCGGATCTTCTCAGGGCGTACATGAGTCCTTAAGTACCAGGACGCTAGGGCGTACATGTACGCCCTGCGTCCTTAAGAGGTTAATTATGTTCTCCATAGTTTGGTGGTGGTTGGTAGTACCAATATGAAATGTGGCAGTATCTGCTGTAATATATCCCAGTGGCTTAATTAAAAAGTAAAGTAGGGAATAACTACTAATATATGCAAATTGCATTCATGTTACAACAAAACAGGATAGTTTTCACTGCGGAAAATGTAAATTTGTGCTATTGGACTGATTCATAGTCCTGTCTTCTATTTAGAAAGCAAAGGTGAACCAGGATAAAGGAAGCCCTAAAATTAGACGATGTGGATGCTGTTGCAAAATTTTGCTGCAGTAATAGCAAACAAAATCAAGGTCTTGCACACACAAGCATTATTTAAATTAATCTCTCCTCGGTTTCACTTTGACAGGAGAAACCACTCACGTGCACAACCCTTCTTTCTAGCAAGAGATAGTGGTGCAGTGCCGAGGCTGGTGGGGTTGGATGGAGGAGCGTCTGTTCCACGCCTTTCTTCTTCATGAGCTGAATGCTTCAATAGCTTGATATATAACAATACGGTCCTAAAAATGTAGGTTGTGCTCTTCACTCTGAGTCCCACCATCTATCCAGAAAATACTCTCCGTGTGAGAATTTTTCATTTTTGCCCGGACTTATGCTCTAAATAGTCTTATTGACAGTTTCCTAGAGCTGAAACATTTTTTCTTATAAAAATCTTGTGTCCTTCCCCTTTCTCTTGACACCTCATCTCGAAAGCAGATGCTCCTAAAGGGGTTGTCAGGTATGGCGAATCACTTTTTATTGGAAAGTTCTCCCAAAATTAAGATGGTCAGAGGTAGTCCCACTGCTGAGATCCCCAACTGACCTGCTGTAACTGCATGGGAACCATTCTGCAAGTGTTAAGTTTTTTTCAGCGCCACCACAGAGGAATTGAAGCAGAACATGACGCACCTGTTCATGGGTTGTGTCCAGTAGGGCAGCTTAGGAGCTGTTCATTCACATCATGTTTTTGTCCCATGTGTAACATATATTTTGGGAAGAAAATAAGTGACTACAGCCTTAGCTCTACTGAAGTGAATGGTTACAGTCCTGCACAGAACCTGTGGATAGTGCTGTTCTGAAAGAGGCTGCCATGTTTCTTCTGTCCGCTTCAGCCCAGTCTATATTGCATCTATATATTTTGTAGCTAAAAGGTATCAGTTGACTTGAAGTTTTTTTCTGGAGTTCCTGTCAATAATCTAAATGTATAAACCTATTACAATGACACTTAAAGGGCATCATTTAGCAGATTTGTACCTAAGACACTGGCTGACCTGTTACATGTGCGCTTGGCGGCTGAAGACCTCTTCATTGGTCCCATGTTCATATGTGCTCACATTGCTGAGAAAAATTATGTTTTAATACATGCAAATGAGCCTCTAGGAGCAATGGGGGCGTTGATGTTACACCTAGAAGCTCTGCTCTCTGCACTTTGATTGAACATGGGACCAACACAGATGCCTTTAGCTTCCAAGTGCACATGCAACAGGTCAACAGCTTCTTAGGTACAAATCGGCTGACAGATGTCCTTTAAAGAGGTGGCCTCACTTCAGCAAATTGCATTTATCATGTAAACAAATTTAATACAAGGCACTTACTAATGTATTGCGATTGTCCATATTGCCTTTGCTGGCTTGATTTGTTTTTTCAGTCACATCAGTCCATGGTTACGTCCACCCTGAAATCCAGCAGCGGTGGTCATACTTGCATAGGAAAAATCGCCAGCCTCTCTTGTGGTCGAGACCGTAAGAGCGCACATAGGCACGCATGCTCAGTAACTCCCGCCTTGGCCACCTTGTGTCTGTGCTGCAGCAGTGATATGACCGCCTCCTTGACTTCAAAGCCCAGAATGAGCAGGAATGTAAATGAATAATTTAAACATTTTGCTGAAACTTTTCTCATAAAATTATCAATCTGCTCAGCTCTTTATGTTCTATAACAGTGATGGCGAACCTATGGCACGGATGCCAGAGGCGGCACTCAGAGCTCTCTCTGTGGGCACTCGCACCCTGGAAAAAGTCTATAGTGTACCAATATGCCTTAGACCTTTCCTGCCATTAATCAGCCCCAGGACACACTATGAACAGCACAGGCAGCGCATTAAATGTAGGCTATTAAGCTATTATAGCTTAAAGAGGACCTTTCACTGGTCCACAGATTATCAGTTAAAGATATCTACATTGAGAGCGGCACCCAGGGATGTCCCTGCACTTACTTGTATCCCTGGGTGCCGCTCCGTTCGTCCTCTGTAGCCCCCGGTACTGGCGCTCCTGCTGCTGTAATTTTGCCTGGGGCGGAGACTTCTTCTTCTGCCCTGGGCGTCTACTTCTCCCAGGGCTGGAGCGCTGGCCAATCGCAGCGCTCAGCTCATATTCAGGATATGAGCTGAGCGCTGCGATTGGCCACGCCCAGCCCTGTGAGAAGGAGACGCCCAGGGCAGAAGAAGAGGTCTCCGCCCCAGGCAAAATTACAGCAGCAGGAGCGCCGGTACCGGGGGCTACAGAGGACGAACGGAGCGGCACCCAGGGATACAAGTAAGTGCAGGGACATCCCTGGGTGCCGCTCTCAATGTAGATATCTTTAACTGATAAACTGTGGACAAGTGAAAGGTCCTCTTTAATGATAAAGTATATGGAAGATATACTATATTGGTATTCAGGTTAAATTGATGTGTTGGCACTTCGCGATAAATAAGTGGGTATTTGGTTGCAGCTTGGGCACTCGGTCATCACTGCTATATAACATGCTGATTGCAGCTTACATTGCATTTTCATAGTGACAGGCAGTGGCTTATGCAGATCTCGTAGGGCCCCACGAAATTTAGCATGGGCCCTCCTTCCCCACTCCCATGCAAAGAGCAACATCCCAGATTTCCACAGAATTTTCTGCTGAAGTTGTTTTTTTTTTTTTTTTTGTGGAAGAAATTTTACTTAAAAAAAAATTCTAATTAAAAAAAAGTCACATCCAGCTTTGCACAATTCATATGTCAGAAAAAGTGGAACAGGCGCTTCACAAATATGGCGCTTAATCTGAACACCATATTACTCAATGTCTTCCTGTCAGACAACCGGGATAAATACGTTGATAAATCTCCTGCTTCCCTCCTAATACAAAGCTGAATTTCATGCAGGCACCACTAGAGGGAGCTCCCCTTAGTGGTGGCTGCTGGAAAATGCAGTGTCCTCCCATTAAAAAGAGAAAGAAGAACCAACCCGTCCCCATAGCAGTTGCGTGGTCTGCCTCCATCGAAGGTACGCCACAGGTTCCCTTTAATCCCATAATACTTGCACATGTGTAATACATACAGTAACGAATATTATCCATTGATCATATGACATTGATATGGGTTGATGAACTTTATTCCCTAATTTTTTCGGCCGTCATTAAATATGCTTACAAAACCTTGTGTTGCTTTCACTGTAAACCTGTTTTGTGTGTTTTTTTATGTCAAATGAATTATAGTAATTAAAGTTTTATGTATCCAGCTGCTTTCGTAAATTTGCCAAGCCTCTGAAAACAGAAAAGATACCTCAGAGAGTGACAAGTTTAACCTGCGCAGCATTGTTCAAATCACCAGCAGCACCCGGGGATTATAGTCCGCTGTGCAACACAATACAGAACATTTTTGCATCGTGCATAGAATTCAGTGTCCCAAAATAACCTGTCTTCATTGAGTGCTTCTAAAGTAGGGAAAGTTGGTCATGAGTCACAAAAACTTTTAGATGTTGGATCTCTATGATTTTCTTACATGGATTGACTTAACTTGACAACCCCCTCTTTTAACATGATACTGGACCAGGTGATGTCCAGGAATTATGGCTTCTAGTTTTCTGTTCAACCAAAATTTTTTCGCAGGAATGCATGGATGGCGTTTGCTAGAACTGGAATTGTAGATACTTGTGTTAGGTTAGGTAAACATCCGTAGAATGATTCCAGTATTCTTTTCTGGCATAGATGCAGAATACTCAAACCGCCAGTGTTGGACTGGGGTTCCATGGGCCTACCAGTGGAAATTTTTCTTCATATCATTAATAAAGTCTTATAGGTTTTGATTCAAAGACATAGACCCTAGTGGCAAGTGGTTGGCTCCAGACGCAGCTCCAAATCTCCTGGACCTTTGGAGCCCACTATGATAGCAGAGTCTGGGCCACCAGAGGATCCTCTGGTGAGCCAATCCGATGCTGAAAAGCACAGGATCCGGCATATATTGGACACTGCTGGCTTCCGACAGATCCCGTTCACTATAATGGGGTCCGTTTTCCGGTGTGAATACCAGCATGCCGGATGAAATCCCACTGCATGCAGTGGTATTTTCTCCTTTTTTTTTATTGAAATTGGTCAGGATTCAGTCTGGACACATTGCATCTGGACGGAAAACTTGCTCGTGTGAAAGAGGCCTTAAGAACTTATAGCTTTGGCTTCAAAAACTGTATAAAAAAAACTGAACATGGAAACCCATCCTAACTAGTTCTTGCTGATATGATGCCATGTGACATCCATTTTTTGTGTAAACTGAATGTTCTCTGTTTAGCCACCCAACTATTTAAAAATTAAACATAAAATTGAGCAAGTCAAATAACAATGACAATATTAGGAAGGAATTTGTTGTGTTTTTGCCATACTTTAATTATCAGCAGTATGTACAGTACATTGAAATTCCACATTCTGTTACCACATACATGACTAAGCAAATACAGCATTTCACTGAGCTGATACAGTATTGCATTGTTCTGCGAGCAATTAAGTGAGTCCTTTATCTCCGTAGAATAATTAAACCTCAGCATCTCATTAGCGAATACAGAATTCAACACCCTGGGAATGACACAAGTGCAGGAGCGGCCTTATCTGGATCAATTGTCACTGGTTTTACTAAATATTTCATTGCAATCGCTACTGGGGAATGAGCACAGTGATCATTGAATGGATTTCTAAGACTGGACAGAATTCACTCACCTGGTTCTGCTTCAATAACATATGAAGCTGGTCTTAAACCACAGAATATATGCAACAAGTCTGCTATCAGAATGTGACCTAATTCTTCCCATCACAAAGATCGATCCTACCTAAACAGTTTAATTATATCCAACCGGTCTGAATGAATCTGGTTGTAAACTACTGTACATGGTGAATCTCTGGCTATACACACAAGAATTATATTGGCTGAACCAGCCAATTTCATCGAACCAGTTGACCATCTCCCAACACTTCCCTTTTGGCAGTATGGCAGATGTTGGATTTCAACGTGCCTCATCCTTTTTTTCTCAAGAAGAGATAAAGTGCCAACAAGGATTACTGGCCATGGCATACTTTCCATTCGGAACACATGCATGCTTGGCCAAATCAAGTGTACATTTGTATGGCGGAGTTTGGAGAGTTGGAAGTTGGCCATCTTTAGAACCAAATGCAGGTTGGAGTCTTTATCATTAAATCTTTTAAACCCTACACACTTTTAGAGGGAATTTATCTTTTTTCAAAAGTGGCGAACAAAGTGTAAAAGTTGTATCTGTCCTTTACACTTTCTCTCTTTTTATGATCCACTCCTGTTTTTGGCTTTCAAAACTACAACCCCAGTTACCAAAAAGTTGGGACGCTGTGTAAAATGTAAATAAAACCAGAATCCAGTGATTTGCAAATCTCATAGTCTCTATTTTATTCACAATAGATCATAGAACACATATCAGATGTTGAAATTGAAACATTTTACCATTTCATGTCACCTGATGACAGCAACGCATCTCAAATAAGTTAGCACAGAGGCTATGTCTATCATTGTGTAGCATGCCCTCTTCTTTTAAAAACAGTCTGTAAATGTCCGGGAAGTGAGAAGACCAATTGCTGGAGTTTTAGGAGAGGAATGTTGTCCAATTGTTTTCTGATGTTGGATTCTAGCGGCTCAACAGTCCTGGGTCTTCTTTGGCACTGAATGTTTTCTTTTGATAAAAGGTCTGGATGCAGGTAGGGCAGTTCAGAACCAGAACTCTTCTGTGAAGCCATGCTGTTGTGATGGATGCAGTGTGTGGTTTAGCATTGACTTGATGAAATATGCAAGGATTTCTCTGAAAGAGACCTCTATATGCTGTTCAGCATTGATAGTGCCCTTCCAGATGTGTAAGCTGCTCACACCTTAGGCACTAATGCAACCCCATGCAACCTTTTTGAACTGTGCGCTGATAAACTGGATGGTCCCTCTACTCCTGAGTCTGCAGAACTCGGCATCCAGGGTTTGCAAAAATAATTTCAATCTGACCACAGAACAGTTTTCCATTTTGCCTTAGTCCATTTTAAATGGACTGGCTTTGCCCCAGAGAAGATGGTGGCATTTCTGGATCATGTTGACATATGGCTTCTTCTTTGCATGATACAGTTTTAAAGGGGTTGTGCAGGAGGTATATATTGAGTACCTTGGATAGGTCATCAATTTCGGATTGGCGGGGTTCCAACTCCCAGCACTTTTATTACACTAAGCAACCCCTGCTAGTGATAGGACATGCAATGTAATTTGGAAGAGAAAGCAACGCTCGCATGATCGCCTCCTCTTCAAACAACTTATTGGCAGTCGGACCCCCCTTCCGAACTGATATTGATTACCCATTCTAATAATAGATCATCAATATAAACCTCTTGTACAACCCCTTTAACTTGTATTTGTGGATTGCACAGCAAACTGTGTTCACAGACAATGATTTCTGGACGTGTTTCTGAGCCCATGCAGTAATTTCCAGTACATAATCATGCCTGCATGCAGTGCCGCCTGAGGGGTCCATGGATCACGAGCATCCAGTACTGACTGTCACCTTATCCCTTGCACACATAGATTTCTCCAGATTCTATAAATCTTATGATGTTGTTATATACTGTAGATGTTGGAATATTCAAAGCTTTCACAATTTCTCCTCTGAACATTTTTCTGAACTTGTTACACAATTTTTAGATGCAGTGTTTCATGGTTTAGTGAACCTCTACCCTTCTTTGCTTCTCAGAGACTCTAACATGCTCTTTTTATACCAAGTCATATGACTAAGTAGCAAATTGCCCCTCCAGCTGTTTTTTTTATTAGTACCACTTAATTTTTCAGCCTTTTGTTGCTCCTGTTTCAGAAGGAGTAAATTTTTTCATGAAATGGTAAAATGTCTCACTTACAAAATCTGATGTGTGTTGTGTGCTCTATTGTGAATAAAATCTGGGTCTATGCGATTTGGAAATTCGTTGCATTCTGCTTTTATTTACATCTTACACAGCATTGCAACTTTTTGGGACTTGGGGTTGTACATCAGGAACCAGACTGTGTGGCTGTACCTTAAGAAATGACTGTCATGCTGAACAAATGTATTACAGAAAAAATAAGGCTCCATTCACACGTCCGCAATTCTGTTCCGCATTTTGCGGAACGGAATTGTGGACCCATTAATTTCTATGGGGACACACTACGTCCCGCCCGGATCCGGAATTGCGGGAACGCACATTGCCAGTGTCCGTGTTTTGCGGATCCGTGGCTCTACAAAACACACACGGATGTGTGAATGGACCCTAGGCTTGCCTTCAATACCAGCAGATGCTTTCAGCAGTTCCTTGCCATGCTTACAGCCAGGATCTCTATCATAACTCCCCCCTCCCCTGCTCTTATCCTTTAATGTGAGAAAACCATTTTGTTCGAGCAGCTCCTGAGATAATAATATGGTAGAAACAGTCCACAAACACAGACACACATGAAATGTTTGGAATTTTCAGTAAAACGCCATTATTTTGGAAGCAACAAGTCTATAAAAAATGAAGTCGGGAAATAAAATGCATTATTAAAACTGTACGTAAATACCAGATCATTCTCCAAATTGGAACACTCATTTAAACTACTGGAGAAAAATGCAAATAAACTGTAATCCAATCCAGAATTAACTAGAAATGAAAGCACATTGGGAGAAGTTTATTAAAACTGGCATTTCATGAGTTTCGTCGGAGCGAAATATGCCAAACCTATTAAGAGACGTAAACCTGGCACATCTTAGACTGTAGAGACAAAAAAATTAAATGTACGTGTAGATTTGTGTTCCAACTTAAACCATTTTCTGTCTTTATAAATGTAAATCTGTCGGAAACTTGCCTCTTCCAGTTAACCACTCTCGCTTTTCTAACTCATCTGATATAAAAGGAGCAGCAGCTACTTTACTAACTTAAAGAGGACCTTTCATCAGTTTTGACATAGGCTAACTATGTCAAAACCTTGTATTGCAGCCCTCACTGATGCCATGTGTGTGTGTTTTTAGCCTACGTCAAAACTGATGAAAGGTCCTTTTTAAAGGGGTACTCTGATCTGGGGCATTTATGGCATATTGATGTGTGGGTCCCACCTCAAGGACCCACTTGCATCTCCAAAACAGGGTCCTGAAGTGAGCAGGGAACAGGTTGCGCATGCGCGGGATAATCTCCATTCACTGCTTGGCTATTTTTGAAGTCTTATAGTATTAAATGGATGGGTGGCCACGCTTCAACAGCTTGCCCTCTGTTCACCACCATTTGACTTGTATATGGGAATATAGCTGAATACGCTCACGTGGCTATTTTCAGAAGTTCCATAGATTTAATGTGAGGTGGCCACACATGCATGTTTTGTACACCATTTACTTCGGGGCTCAGTTCTGGAGATAGGCGGGACACACTCCTGACTTTTCTGACATATTCTATTGTGCCCATTGAGACAACAGAGCATTTGTGAGATCAGGCATCAATGTCATGCTAGTCTAAAAAGTCTGGCTCCCAGTTGGTGCTCCAGTTGATCCCAAATGTGTTCAGTAGGGTTGAGTTCAGGGCTCTGTGCAGGTTACTCGAGTTCCTCCACACCAAACTCGTCACATTGCATATTTATGAAGATTGCCTTGTGCACAGGGACTAGTCATGGAGAAATAGGGAAGGGTTTTCCCTAAACTGCTGCCACCTTTATCCCACCAAATATTACTGTAGGCACCAGGGGCGGATTGGCCATAGACCTTACAGGGAAAGTTCCCGGTGAGCCGATGCTGAAGGTCCACCTGAGCCCTCCTCACAGCCGCCAGTGGAGGTTTTTGGGTCTGTATTTTGTGGTGCTAGCAGTATTTTGGGATGGACCGTGGTATTTGGCTCTGTTGGGGTGGTATAATGTGCCACAATATGGAAGCCCTGACTTCCATTAATTTTTTACTACAAAATGGGGCCACTTTTAGTATTTTTTCCAGGGCTTCTTTAAGTTGCCAGTCCGCCCCTGGTAGGCACTGTGCATACATAACACTCAAATGCAAAAGAGAGAGGTGTCCACACGGTTTTAGCCAAACGGTGCATCAAAAGCAAATCCGGCATACGTATTTAGTGACATATTTACTACCATTCATATTGAGTTAACATTCAGTTGTCAGAGCCGGGCGACACGTGTAGCTAAAATCCATCAATGCCCTCGATAACCTCCCAACCATTTGATCTCTGTCAGCCTCAATTATTCCCTCAAAGCATTTCAGAATGGGTCTTGAGAACAATGGAGGCTAGTTCGCCGCTAGACCCATGCCAGATTTATCCATACGGTCATCAGACACAGTGACAGCAATTTAAGATGCTAAAAAGGTTCTTTTTTTTTTGGATTGCAGTCAAATTGATCAAAAAGAACCTTTATGAATATAGTCAATATGAAAATGACAAGTTCTGTGAATAGCTCTTTTGTGCTCCACACAGCTGCCACTGGTATTTCACAGTATACATTTTTTTCTGTATTTTGGACACCGTGCTGTAAAACGACAAAAGAGCGGTTTGATCTGCAAAAAAAGTAATCGAAAACATGACTTGACATTTTAAGGAAATTAGTACGTTCAATATTGGTGAATGCTAAAGAAAATCATCAGTCCAGAGTCGTAACAAAAGAAGAAAAAAAAATGTGTGCTCCCACCCTCACGAAAATCATCAACGAAAATCAGTTTCCATGACATCCTATTAACATACACTGGTGACTCACTCCTCTGGATTGATCTGCTAGTAATATTAAAGGACTTGGCCACTTCTACATAATTTTTTCTTCCTCACTGAATATTATTCAATATTTCTTACCTTTTGTTTATTGGTTCTTGTTTTGCTGCTTGTCTTAACGGCTGTACTGTTTTTTTTTGCTACGGCAGCACATTCATGACGTCATACAGTGGATGTCTAACCTCACCCATCTGTCCATTTTGTATTGCGCATTGCCGTCCTTCGTTCTACTGTGCAGACTCAGTGTAATCCAGCTCTACTTCTTCCTGTCCAGTCTCACGTCATCATTTCTACAGCGCAGGCGCTAAACGCTTCATATGGAGTCTGCGCAGTAGAATCTATGACAGTAGACTGCATATGATGAAGCGGAGCAGGAGTAGACTGGGCATGTGCAGGACTCTTCCTCCGGTGTGTGTGCAGTACAAGTGAAGACACAAAACTGGACAGGAAGAAGCAGAGCTGAATTAGGGCTCATGCACACGAACGTGTGTTGCCCGTGCTGTGCATTGGGGACCTCAAATTGCAGTCCCGAATGCACAGGCACCGACCATGTGGCCGGCGCTGACGGATGCAGACCCATTCAACTGTCCGCACCGGAAAAAAAAACAGCATGTTCTATTTTTTTGCCGTGCATAAGCACTCCGTAGTGCTTCCATGGCCTCCCGATCTGTATCTTCTAGACTGCAGTGATACAGTGCCCGCTCTTTATGGGCCGCAATACGGGCACAGCCGACACATGTTCGTGTGCATGAACCCTTACACTGAGCATGCACAGAACGATCTGAGTCTGCACCTTGGAATGAATGATGGGAGCGCACAATGCCGAATGGACAGGTGGGTGAGGTTAGACATCCACTGTATGACATCATATGAACGTGCCGCCATGCTGGAAAACAGCGCAGCCACTTTTTACAGCTGGGGCTGCAACTAGCAAACAAGCAGAAAATGTAAAGTAATCAGCAGGCAGCATGTTATAGAGCAGGAGGAGCTGAGCAGATATATCGTATAGGGAAAGATTCATATAACTTGTATTTTATTCATTTAAATTCCTGCTTATTTTGGTCTTTGAAGTCCAGGACGACGGTCCTACCAGTGATTGACAGCTATCTCTGTATACACAGTCATGGGGGAAGGCTGTCAACCACTGATAGGACCGTCTCCTTGGCTTCAAAGTCTAGAATGAGCAGGAAATTAAATGTATAAATTACACGTTTTACTGAATCATTTCCCACAAAACTATATATCAATCTTCTCAGCTCTTCCTGCTCTATAACACGCTGCCTGCAGCTCAAACACTATGGTCAACATGACAAGTTCCCTTTGCACAGTGCATCTGCCAGAATATCATCCATTTTGCTGCCATTGTAAACACAGTGGATTTTCTGCATGAAGCTCTGCTGCCCCAAATCTACAGCATATCTGCCATCTGTGGCCATACGCTAAGAGTTTTTGGCATACATAGACATCAGTCATGATGGGAATAAATTCCATAGATTTTTATACACCGTAGTATACAGGTAAGTACAAACACCAACTTTTCTGACAGTATCAATATTAGACTGAACATAGCAAATAGTGTCATAAAGTGTGCTGATACATGGTCCACAGATTGCCTGGACATTGCCATACAACCCTTATTAACTGCACACAGTTCACATTTAGTACCATCTTGTGTCTATACACATGGTGCATACCTCATTGCCCAGGGTGCCATACTTTGTATAAATAGTGCCATACAATGCTCACACAAAGCCATATAGTGCCCTCACAGTGTCAAACCGCTCCCCAATGTATTTTGCCCATATAGAGCCATACTGTGTCTACCTACTGCAAAATGGTGCCCACATACACAGATATGGTACAAACATTGTGCCATACACTGCTCAAACTTTCATAGTGACTAGAAAGTGTTTTCAAAGCATGTTAGAGTTTGGTGAAACCCATGTCGGGAGTGATGGGTGAACTTTAGACTGTATCACCTATATATGCACTTGCTCCTAAATGTTTCATACTTCTTAAATCCTTTCTACTTGGTTTAATTTATTGCACTTTATTTTAATGTGTTGACAGTTATATGATGTGGTATCAGGGCATATCTTTTGCTATTTGTGATTGGTCAGTTTTGGCATTGTCCAGCTACTGTTTTTGGGAATTTGTACTGCTTTTCTAACCTTTTTTTTTTTTTTCATTTTGATAATGTTTTTGTATGAAGTAGTCTGGCATTTTATGTTTTTGTTGGTGCTGTATATTATGTTTGGCTGTGACAGGCTGTACCTTAATATTGTTAGTTCAGTTTTTTTGATTGAGCAAATATTTTTGATGCTGAAAAGTTCTGGTTCAACCAAGTGACTAATATTTTTCAGGCGGGAAGCCCAACTTCAGTTACTGCACCAAATAGCTTTCCACGGAGATCAGTGACTCCCTCCAGCCAAGATATTTGCAGGTATCAACTGATTATTCATATATTATTTGTATAGAAAAATTACATATTAAAAGTTAAAGGTACTTAGTCAATAGACTTTGATCAGATACTGTCTGTATATGTTCTTCCTTGTGCCACCCCATGTTGTCTCTGTATTGTTTTCTCTCATGTTTATCACAATGTCTTCTCTTGTCATTCTTTTTTTACTTTCTATGCTTTTTTCACTGTTCTGCATGCAGTTCCAGTGCTGTATTTTCTGAATGTTGTCATCAAAGTCCATTGCAGTCTGCTGTTGTGTTGAAAAATCCCAAATGCCAGAGTTCTAGGACACCAGGGGCCACGGTGACCATTGTTTGTCAAGATGACTTCTCTATGGAAAATGCAGATACAAAAACCTGTAGCAGCATCGTGAACCCCCTAAAGGCTAAGTCCACCCTTCCATTCTCAAAGTCACTCAATGACGTGGACCAAAAAACAGAGAAGTTGTCTGGGAATGGTGATTTTGTTGAAAGAACTAGCTCAGAAGGAAAACTGCTTTCAGCCGAAGATCATCATTTTGCAAAGAACAAATTTCAATTTCTAGAAAATGAAGCCAAATTTACTAATCCTGTTTCTAAGAATAACTGTAATGTTCTGGGTCAATCAGTCTCATCCAACCCACTGAAAATCCCATATCTGGACACTAGTCTTGGATCTGTATGTATACCTATACTCGATGATAAGGCAGACAGCGATTCCTCAAAAAGCAAAACGTTGCTCCACTATATATTTTCTTTTTCACCAAGCTCGAGTGTCCATAGCCTGAACAGGTTTCAAGAGCTTGATGGCTACTCTAGAAGTCTTCACGCAGGCACATCTTCCAGTCTGCTATTGGGAAGCACTGATTTTTGCTCTGATGACATCGGGGATGATGATGTATTTGAGGACAATGTTCCTATTAAAGAAGATTCAAAGGAACCAAGGGCTCCCCTATGTTCAGTGGAGGATAGTGACCTTGAATGCCCTACCCCTTCCAAAAAAGTTCCCCCCGCTTCCCCG
The DNA here is from genome assembly GCA_033119425.1 of Bufotes viridis. Taxonomy (NCBI): domain Eukaryota; kingdom Metazoa; phylum Chordata; class Amphibia; order Anura; family Bufonidae; genus Bufotes; species Bufotes viridis. Next base: position 76,334,064 of record CM065594.1, on the reverse strand, counting down.
GTGTCTGCATCTGGGGATGTTTGCAGGTTGGTTTAAAAAAGAACCACCCTCCACCTTCTTTTCTGGGATGCAGTCCCACTATATTACATTGAATCATTGACAGCGATAGCAAGAACATCACAGTCTACCACCTGGTGGCTTTTTAAGATGTCAAAATACGCAGTCAGTCTTGACAAGTTGTAAGTTCTATCTGACAGATTTTGTAAATAGGAACATGGTTTTGAAGAGTGATAATTCCATTGTATTATCATACCTTTTTGTTTTTTTTATTTAATGCAGTTGAGAAAAAAATCTGTGAGATAATTCGAATAGGTATCCTCAAGGGAAAATTATCTGTCAAGTGACTACTCTTTATAAAGACATTCCCATTACAGTTGACTTCATGGCTGTCAATGATCCATTTTAATTTTATGTGGAATTGCATCCCTTTAGTTATAGAAGAGCTTTTAGCTGTTCATGCTAAATCTTAGTTTACACTAAAGAAAAAATACTGGGATTTATGATCAGAATATCACTCAGTATTGCTGGCATACTGGATAATGTGACAAGTGGGACCATGTTGTTGTTCAGTACTCATGCCAACATTACGATAAAGCAGAGTAGATATTCCGATTATGTCTTCTGAGATCAGTTTATTTTTCTTTGTGTTGTATTTATGTAGATTGGTCTAGATGAGGAATAGCACAGCCTCACTTTATGTTACCCTTGTAGTAGTGTGTATCAATCAGGACTGGAGAACTTTAGAGAGCCAGATCACCAATGAGCCTAGAAAATTCTGGTAGAGCAATTTTTGACAATTTACGGACGAGGGTTACTAATGGACTACTCGTGTATTATAATATTCATTTATCTTATTGGTTATAAAGCTTACATGTCACTTGGGCCCTCAAAAGATCTGTATAGATTCTAGGATGTAAATGGCTGGCTCCTGAGATCAACCTTCTTTCTCCACTCCTGATTTAAGCGCATTTGATGCCTACAAAAATTGGCAGAAATTTTTAGACTAAACCCATAAATTTTAACACTGAAGCATACCAATTCAGTAGGCATCTCCTGCCTCAAACATTTCACTAATGTCATGTGAAGTGATATGCTTAATTCTCATGAACATATCTGCATCTCTCAGAATATCCACTTTTATGAATGTAGTTGACAAGAACACATTATTGTATGTCTAGCATACTAGCGTTTGCAACAAAATTCACTTAATCTGGCATCCAATGTACTGGAATTTTGGCCCAAAACATTTTGGTAATCCAAATAATTGGATGGGAATAGAGTTAAAGATTTGAGCTAGATTTAAAAATCATAATAAATTATATGAGTTGCTAATTGATAGCCCAAAATATTTTATAACCTGGTAAGCCTGTGGTCCGGTTGATGCCAGATTAAACGAATTTTACTATAGATATTGCTCTTGTAAAACAAAATAAAACATATATATAAAATACATGGCCTATACGATACATAAACCTCTAAACTCCCTCACCTAGACAATCATTTATTAAAAACAAACAACTTCTGATTTTTCTTTTATTAAAAGGTGATTTCTGGGACTACTGGCAACCCCTGCAGATCAGATGACTGAAAGCACTGGTTCTCTTCTTTGTTTACAATGCACAGCGCCATACTTTTGGTAGTAGCTGTCTGGTACTGCATCTCATTGCCATTCACTTGATTGAGACTAAGCTACAGTAAGCTCCAATACCAAACACAGACATTGTTCCCTTCAAGCTGCACAGCTTAAAAACTTCCCCGCTGAGAATAAGTCTACTTCTGCACAGGCTCCCAGAGCTCTTCCCTAGAGATCGAGCAAATCATCTGTGAAACACCTCTGCCCGACCATAGATAGAAATGAATGGCTGTACAGTTACAGCTGCATAGTCTTCTCTCTCCCCTCATTGCACTGATCTCAATGATCAGTGCCTAGTAGAAAAGGAAGCTAAACTATCGGTGTTCATTGGCTTTTACAGCCTGGACAGGTGAGTGACCACTGAATCCCAAGTTTGAAGGTTTAACCTTAGACCACCACATGGACGTTAAAAATCTTTCTGTCCTAGACCAACCAAGCATTAAACTCTTATCTGCCCTAGACCATATGGGCTGTTTCACTGCCCCAGAGATGGTATAAGTAAATCTATGACCTAGAGTAGACGATCAGTGATGCTGATAAAAATCGCCTTCTCTGCCCTAGACCAACTAGGATCCTGGCAGTAGACCACCAGGGGTAAAGACACTGACCTCTTAATTGTCTTCGATCACAAGATCAGACATTAAAGGGGTTTCCCCATCTGGGACGTTGATGGCATATCTTAGTGATATGCCATCAATGTCAGATAGGTGCAGGTCCCACCACTGGGACCCACTCCTATCTAGAGAAATGGGGCTCATTAACTGCAGGAGAGCACACTGCGCATGCATGATGTGCTCTCCATTTATTGCTATGGGAGTTTCAAAAAGGGTCAATTGAGTGCTCTCTGCTATTTTCGGAAGTCCCATATCGGTAAACAGAGAGCGTACCGTGCACGGCTACCCCTACATTCACCACTATGTGACTTCCGGAAATAGCCAAGCCAGTGCTTGACTATTTTTGGAACTCCCATAGTGGTGAACAGAGGGTGGCCGCGCATGCGCAGCTGCTCACTTTTCATTTTAGGGAGAGGGATCCCACAACTTGATGGCATGTCCTATGATATGCCATCAATGTCCCATATGGGAATACCCCTTTAAGTCTTTCTGTAGACCTCAGCGATGTTATTATATACCCACCCGATACCCCAGTTAATTATGGCTAAATTGGCAAACCAAAACAGCAGCAAATAAATACTGCTGTGAAACGCCAAATAATTACAGGAAACGATGCCTGAGTTCCTGACTGTACCACTTACTAGCTACAGAGGCATTGTACATTGGGCTCAGCTGGTACCAAAAGAATGGTGCTGCACCTGTTAAAAGCTATAGGGCCTCCAGTGAGCATGGACTCTTCAGTCAGCTGACAGTAGAGGTGTCGGTAGTCGGACCCTACCTATCTGATATTGATTTCCTATCCTAAGGGTGGACCTTCAATATTGGGGTCTTGGAAACCCCCGTTAATGAAAATTTAGTGACATTTATTTTAATCAACCAACATACTGTGAACGAGTTGTGATATATTTGTGATGATCACACTTTACAATGCCAAAAAACAGTTCCAGTTATCACATGGAACGTCACATTTTCACATAATTTGGAGATTTCACATAAACAATAAGATACAAAACTGTAAAGTAAAATAGTTTCCAGTAAAAGTATTACTATGCATGTCTTGTCTTTAATTCAGGATATGTCACTGTGAAGGCGATGATGAAAGTCCTCTGATAACACCCTGTCACTGTACAGGAAGCCTTCATTTTGTGCACCAGGCTTGCCTCCAGCAATGGATCAAGAGCTCAGATACTCGATGCTGTGAACTTTGCAAGTTTGAGTTCATCATGGAAACCAAATTAAAGCCTTTAAGAAAAGTAAGCGAAATACATTTCTAAATTTCTGCTGAGTGATTGATCTAGAGAACTACGGCTTGCAGATGACCTACAGTAGGATTTTCCTTAGAAACTAAGGGGGAAATTTGGCACGTTGTTTGATAAATTTGGCGCATCTTTAAACGTAACACTTTTTTCTAGAGATGTTGCTCCAATTTTTTAATGCCATGTCCCTAGTGGAGTAAAATTGTGCCTTTTGTGACTTTAAAATGCTGCAGTTTATAAATCAAAAAGTCCTAAATTATTACAAAACAAAATGGCAGTCTCCAGAATTCTGTTGCAGATGGCATGATAACTTCCCCCTTGACTACATGATATCTCCAATGGTGTCTAATGCATACCACCAACAGACTTGTAATTAAATATTGGGTAGTTGGTGATTAATACAACCACCAAAAGTAAAGAGGAATAAAGGACTGATTTTGATGAGGTAAAAAGGTTATGTTTAGCTTCATGTTAAATATGATTAAACACAAGAACCAAACTAGAGTTATGACTTTAGAGGGTGCAGAGGTCACAGATGAACCAGGACCACGATGGCTGAGGTGTCCTGAACAGCCTACTGCAACATAAGAGGACATCAGCATGTAAAATGGCAAGTAAATATTGGTTTGGGGGAACTGTTATAGATTCTCCTTCAGGGCCTAGGAGCACTCAACGTTACACCACTGCCTCTTGGGCTCTATTCATCTTAGAACTTCCCATCGTACGTGTCTGATGGAAGTTTGTGATAAATTCCACCGTATAGACATGCCCAGGACCGGCTCCCGGTTCATGTGGGCCCTTTGGCGATAGATTTCAGTGGGCCCCCTTGTGGCATTTGTCAAATGTCACCACGGCATCTGAGAGTGTTAAAAAACGGAAAAGACGCGCCTTCCCCCAGCAGAGATCGGGGAAAGCACCCTATTCTAAAAATGACCCGCAGCCTGTACGAGGCTTCCAGGCTCATTATTAGTATATCCCAGTAGGTGGCAGCACTAAACTGTTATATAGTGATTTCTATACAGAATAATGGAGCAATTTCCATTATTTTGTATAAGTTGCAATCTGATGAAAAGTAATAAAAAAAAAAGTTTTAAAATCTAAAAAAAACCCTTAAGTAAACTCACCCCACTTTTCCCAAAACAAAAATAAACAACAAAAGAACAACATTATAGGCATCGTCTCATGCGAAAATACCCATACTATTAAAATATATAAAAAAGTAAGTAAGGTGAGGCTTGTTAGCTAGGTAAATAGATATACACAGGATTTAACAAATGTGACTTTTAGAAAAAGTTGCAAAAAATGTTGCAGTCCCGCTCCAGTAAGGGGGTGGCATAAAAACTGGAGTAACATCTCAAGACATAGATGCACCAGATTTATCAAACAATGTACAACGACAAAGCAGACTAAGCCAAAACTGACTTCGAAAAGGGTGCATTCAGACGACCACATTTCTGGGTCTGCATCTGTTCTGCAATTTTGTGGAACGGGTACGGACCGATTCATTTCAATGAGGCCGCAAAAGATGCGGACAGCATGCAGTGTGCTGTCCGCACCCATAGTTCCATTCCACGGACCCGTATAAAAACACTTACGGTTGTCTGAATGCACCCTAAATCTCCAAGCACATTAACAGTGTAACTGCCAAATTCTGAGAAGATTAGAAATTAGGCACAACAAAACTGTAATACCGTAATTAATATGTCATATGCTTTTAAAAGCAAAGGCCGTAGCTAAAATGTGACCAAACTGACCATAGGGTCCTGTCCCTTTTAGTTGTTAAACGTCTGCAGCTGTCAGAGAATTGCTTCATGGAGAGACATTTGCTAGCTTGGGTATGAATTCAAAATGAATACTTTTATCTTTACATTCTAGTGGGAAAAGCTGCAGATGACTTCAAGTGAGCGGAGGAAGATCATGTGCTCGGTTACATTCCACATCATTGCAATCACCTGCGTCGTTTGGTCTTTATATGTTCTAATTGACAGGACTGCAGAGGAGATCAAGTTGGGCCAAACCACTGGTAGGTAAACTGTAATAATGACTAAATCTGAGGCTTTTAGGCATTCCGTGCACAATGATTTTTGACCTGAAGCAATTGTAGATATGCTCGCCCTCGGAGCCTCTAATACAGGGTTTCTCAACTCAGGTCCTCGGGACCCACCTACCGGTCACTATTTGAGAATCTCCCACACAGTGGCGTAGCTATCAGGGAAGCGGGGGAAGCGACTGCTTCGGGGCGCGAGCTTAGAAGGGGCCCCGAAGCAGTACTGAATGTTTTTATTAGATCTATAGGCTCTCCCTACCTACTGCTGTACTGTACTTTACAGAAGCAGGTACTACATACAGCAGCAGCGCTGGAGCTCCTCCCTCTGAAGGTCCTTGTGCAGTGAGGAAGAAAGAGTACAATGTCTGTCTCCTCCTCCTAGGGCCGTTCTCACTCTGGGATCCGCAGTACTGGCACAGCACTTGCCAGTACTGCTTTTTGTTTTCTATTGGCTGCCAGTTTACTATGACACTTGCTGCCAGCCAATAGCAGAGCGTCATGGGATCAAGCTCCACCTCCAGCACCAAGCCTCCCCCCCCTGTGTCCTGCTCTACGACCTCCCCCGCCCCCCATAGTAGGTTACTAATTAACCCCTCCACTGCTGTCCCTGGATGGCACAGGGGGGTGATGGCACCTACTTCTCCAGGCTGCCTGTGAGGACCAGACGTCAGCTGTCTACAGGAAAGGTAAGTGTCTGTGTATAGAAATAGGTGTGTATGTGTGTATATGTGTGTGTATATATATATATATATATATATATATATATATATAAATATATAAATATATAAATATATATGTGATGAGCTCATGTATAAGTGCGTCCATGTATGTGGTGACTGTTTATCAATGCATCCATGTATGTGGTGACTGTATGAGTGCATCTATGTGGTGAGTGTGTCAATGTATGTGGTGAGTGTGTGTATAAGTGTGTCAGTGTATGTGGTGAGTGTGTGTATGAGTGCGTCAATGTATGTGGTGAGTGTGTGTATGAGTGCGTCAATGTATGTGGTGAGTGTGTGTATAAGTGTGTCAGTGTATGTGGTGAGTGTGTGTATAAGTGTGTCAATGTATGTAGTGAACGCATGTATGAGTGTGTCCATGTATGTGGTGAACGCATGTATGAGTGTGTCCATGCATGTGGTGAGTGCATCTATGTATGTGGTGAGCACATGTATGATTGCATCCATGTAAGTGGTGAGCACGTGTATGAGTACGTCCATATATGTGGTGAATGCATGGGGGGTGTGAGGGGTACATACAAAAATTAGCTGTGGGGCCCAGTCAGTTCTAGCTATGCCCCTGCTCCCACAGAATGAATACCTGTGGTAAGTCCTGATGCATGGACACTAATAAAATCACCTGCTCAATACTAAGAGAATCCTGAAAACATGACTGGTAGGTGGGTCCCGAGGACCCGAGTTGAGAAACCCTGTTCTAATAGATGATCTTGCTTCCGACATCCGTACTGGCAACAGGTCTTCGTTAAAAGCATTTCCTGCGTATCACCCCATTACGCCAACACCACTAAATATTACATATATCCTTACTGGACTCTTATCTATTACATACCATGAAACAGGCCCTTGTAACCCACCGTACTCAGTAGATTAAACCCCTAAATGGGATGTTGTCATTGCCCGGCCCCTGTAACTACTATAGCAAAGTCTACCAGTCATGAACCTGAGAATGCAAGTGTCACTGCCGTTAACTCCAAAATCTCAGTCCCCCGACTGTTTACACATGCAGGATTTTTCCTGCCGTTTTTAAAGTCAAAGCCAGTAATAAATCCTAAATGGAGGACATATATAAAAGGCTAAGTCTTATCCTCTCCTAAACAAATTAATCTGTAAACCCAGCCTCATGCCATGCTCAGTGACCCAGGAAGCTGAGATATGGAGAGCTGTCTGATGGAGTCCTTAAAATATGGGGTGGGCTACAGTGTGGCATGGTGTCTGTGTGTCGGGGGGGGTATTATTTACCATAATTGTCAGATTTTTGTTATTATTAGGGTTCAGACTTGGCATTATGAAATGTACTCATTCACCCTGCAGAGATCCATCTAATGACATATTATTATTACCAGGGTTTTACTATTTTTATAAAAACATGCATGTAAAAATGAAACCTGAAATATTCCAGTTTTAGACAAAAAAGTCTGAAACTTCTCACTTTCTGCAGCTTGTTTTTCAGCTTTGTGGTATAGAATAAGGGCTCATGCACACGACCCTATCGCGGATCTGCAAAAAATACAAATGGCGTCCGTGTGCATTCCGTATGAACAGCTGGCCCCTAATAGAACAGCACTATCCTGGTCCGTAATGCGGACAGTAATAGGACATGTTCTATTTTTTTGTGGAACGGACATATGGAAACGGAATACACATAAAGTAACTTCAGGGTTTTTTTGTGGGCCAATTGAAATGAATGGTTCCGCATACGAAAAAGGAATGGACACGGAAAAAAAATATGTTTGTGTACATGAGCCCTTAGACAGAATGAATAGAGTCATCTCACCACTGGAGCGTGAATTAATGACAACTCTTTTGTATTCCTGGAGGCCCAGATAAGGCAGGACAAACAGAGACTAATATTGGCCAAATTCAAACATTTTGGTGGGAGCTATCTCACCGTCTGCTGTGTTTGGAGCATCTCGACTCTCTCTTGATAGCAGAAATCGGCGTGGTTGGATTTCAAGTGTCTGATCATTTTGTTCTTGGGGAGTTAAGCCAGTACTAGAGATGTCTGGCAGTGGTTTCTCCTCTCTCTCCATTCAGAAGATGCACGTTAAGCTGAGCATGCATAGCGGGAGACAGAAACTGGCCTGGCGGAAGAGTGTGGCTAGCTTAAGATTTACACAAAGATAAGGCTCTGCATGCATCTTCCTTGTCACTCTGGAGGAGAGACCTGTACTCCATATTTTCATGGAGACTGTAGTTGTCTGTCGATGTTTCTTTGACAACTAACCTTAATTCCTTAAAGTTGTCATAAAAGCATGCACATCCTCTTGCATTCTAGTAGTAGTAGTATAGTCTATACAGGAAGAATGTATATGCCTCAGGGACAGATTCGGGACTACAAATTAAAGGGCTTCTGTCACCCCCCAAAAGTCATTTTTCATTTTTGGGCTTATTAAAATCCTTATTGTGTGATTATTCAATATATAGTGCTCTTACCTTTTTCTGTGGCTTAGTTTCTTTAAAAATTGCAGTTTTACAATATGTTAATTACTTCGCTGGTACTTCGCTACCAGCAACCAGGGCGGTTTCTTGCTGGTAGCCGCCGCATCCTCGTCAGCACTTCCACAGTGCGCCTGCGCCGATGACATCACCTCTGCACCCGGAAGAGAAGACGTCGTCGGCACTGTGGAAGTGCTGATAAAGCGAGCGTCCTTCTCTCAGAGCGCCTGCGCCGAATGAAGACACGTAAGGCGCAGGCGCGGGATTTGAAATGCAGACCAGGCCACCCTGTCAATCAACCGGAGGAGGGGGCGTTTTTTTTAAAAGATGATGCGGCGGCTACCAGCAAGTAACCGCCCTACTTGCTGGTAGCGAAGTAGTTACCATTATAAAAGTGCGATTTTTAAAGAAACTAAGCCACAGAAAAAGGTAAGAGCACTATATATTGAATAACCGCACAATAAGGATTTTAATAAGGCCAAAAATGAAAAAATACTTTTGGGGGCTGACAGAAGCCCTTTAAAGTGGTTTTCTGAGTTTTTTTTTTTATGGTGGCCTATCCTCTGTATAGGTCATTAGTATCTGTTCGGTGGGGTCCGACACACGGGACCCCCGCTGATCAGCTGTGTGATAAGGCACCCACACTCATAGAAGAGCTGCAGCCTTCTCCATCTTTACCTGGGTCATGTGATGTCACCTTCATTGGTCGTCTGGCCTAGGCGCAGATCAGTCCCATTCAAGTGAAAGGGGCTGAGCTGCGATACCAAGCACAGCCGTTATACATATATATGTACGGTGCTGTGCTTGGTGAGTTGAGAGAGCCACGGAGCTACTGTCCTTCTCAAACAGCTGATTGGTGTGGGTCCTGGAGGTCTGAACCACCTCTGATCAGATACTGATGACCTGTCCAAAAGATAGGTCATCAGTAAAAACTCCCAGAAAACCCAATTAAGGAAAGAAAAATTAAGGTGGCACATAGAAACACCCAAATACAGTCAGTGACGAGTATATCCTTGCCTTTTAGTAAAGGACAAGTGTATGCTACTGCTATACAAAGACCAATATCAGCAATAATACCATCATACAGTGACCATACTGTGTAGTAGTTAGATGCCAATTGTGTATAGATGCTCTGCAGAGCATTATCATACTGTAGACTATAGTACGGATCAAATCCAGTGAGAGGCAGACTGCAAAACAAAACCAATGACTCGCAGTTGTTAATTTTCTCATTTTATTTAATCTGGGGCAGACCGCCATAAATACTTCTCCCATATACCTTTAATATCTGTCCATAATTTTTGACATCTCACTTCTGAAAAACATCCCATGCTACTTGAATACAAACCCCCCTACATCTTGTGCCCTCTTTAACACTGCCAACCTGCTGCTAAGCCAGCAATGTGCCTGATTACAGTGTCAGACATCTGCTGTTCCAAGTGCTGCCATATACTGTGCAGCAGAAATAATACATACTGCCCCCCAAAATGAATAATGGCACTCACATTATAACTAAAATAATAGCATGCTGATAGGCGAAAACTGTCTCTCTAGTGCCACCTACAGGTGGCTACCCTGTAAGTCACTGTCTAATTAGCAAACCCACAGACACCCATCTGTAGACATTACGGATGAGGAATAAAATCTCAGAAACAGTACAGAGTAGGGTTTTTAGGTCTGACTATATCGTTAAATGCGCAGCAACAGGATCCACAATGTTTTTTTTTTTCTTTTACTTTTGCCGGCTTTTCATGTTTCCTTGAAGTTTAATAAGAACAAAGGTTTGGGGGAGGAAAATTGAGTAATAATTAAGTTATTCACAGAAAGCCATTTTTGATGAAGATAACCTTTATTATAAATTATTCCAAATGATTTTAAAGATGTTTTTCGGTAGTTCTTTTGTGCATTAAGGAAATGAATTTGTTGAAGTCTAAAAGCTTCTCTAAGTGGATGAGGCTGCTCATTATATATAAATGGAAATGGTTTCAAATATTAGTAGTTGTACTTATAGGGTGGCTGATAGACATCAAGACCAAAGAAAAAAATAAAATGAAATCCCAGCAGTCGTATCTTCTTTTTCAATATATCTGTTTTATTTAATCCAAAGTGAAATATCCCAACAACTAGGACGCGTTTCGGCGATATGCCTTCATCAACAGGTATCTGTTGGGACATTTCACTTTGGATGAAATAAAACAGATACAGTATATTGAAAAAGATGATACGACTGCCGGGATGCATTTTATTTTACAAGTGGAGGTTGCTCCTTCACGTAGCAGCGTTCTCAAACAGACGAGTGCTGACTAGCTAAAGTGACATTTCCCTCAATTAAACCATGCAAAACATCAACTCTGCCTAGTCAAGGTCTGTACCAAGGCCTTCGGGTCATGTCGTACTGTCACAAATAGATGCGTCATAGCCAAGTACATGAATACTTACCATCTCATTACCCTTTCAACAGGTATCTTGGAATGGCCGTTTTGGACAAAATTAGTGGTGGTAGCAATTGGCTTCACGGGAGGACTTTTGTTTATGTATGTGCAATGTAAGGTCTACGTCCAGCTATGGAAGAGACTAAAGGCTTACAACAGAGTCATCTATGTGCAGAACTGTCCCGAGACTTGTAAAAAAAAACCATTTGAGAAAACAACCGTAATAATTGAGCCAAATCTGGAGAGCAAAGAAACTCTTGGCATTCATCACTCAGACACAAACTCTTCTTACTACACGGAACCAGAAGACTGTGGAGCAGCTATTCTCCAAGTGTAAAGATGCCGTTCCTGCTGGACTCTTTTTCAGGAGATGACTATTTACCGACTGCAGGCAGCAGTAGATTTAATGTCCTGAAATATTTCCCCCTTCTTCGGTCCTATCATTTACTACTATAAGCGTCTTTACGAGCAAAAGGGTAGAGTCGCAATTATTTCTGGTGTATACCTCTCTTAGAAGGACAAAAGGAATGACCGAAATATTCAGGAGCACGATCAACTAAAGGAATATTCTAGACCTCATAGAAGATGATTTTTTTTTTATTATTATTAAGTACAAAACTACGTATGGCTTCTCTTGTGGTATAGTGAGTGAATAAGGTTTACAGTCCAGAAGGAAAGATAGGACGTCCTTAGCACATCCACTGCTCTTACTGCCAATGACATCTTTGTTTGGCTCTCGCTTTTTAGATTACTGCTTTACTGAAGAGTCACAAGAGCATCTAGCACTTTTTTTGTGTAAAAATGGTTTTGTAATATCTTTATTGACTTCAAATGATTTCATTACAAAACAGAGAGCGTGCTCTGTCATTTCTAGTATAATTAATGTGCAACCTCTTGCCTTACATACTGTATATATATATATATATATATATATATATATATATGTGTATATATATATATATATATATATATATATATAAATAAAAAAAAGTTCTTCACAACTTTATCATTTTACACATGACGAGAACAAACTTTGCCTTGTTATTTCAGGAAAATGCATCTGTAAGTAGTTGGGGAATTAACATTTTTTCTACCACGTATATTCAAGACCTTTTTTTACCAACGAAAATGCACAAAATGGTAGATCTTTGAATTTCTTGTGTAATATTGAATAAAAATGTAGAACTTTTATTACGTTACGTTATTTTTGTTATATCTGTGGTTTTCAGTCAAGTATTGGCATGAAACAGTGGGGCAGATACCGTCTAAGATTTAGACAGCGCAAACCTAGACTAGACAGTATAAAGCTGCAGAAGATTTATCACAGTGGCTGGTACTAGTATGATAAATCGGGAGCACCTTCAGACTGTCTAGTCTTATAACCACCTACTACTTATCTTACTTTGTGCCAGAATTTAGCATCAAAACTGTAGTGGTAAATTGCAAAAATAGTGGGAGATATATTTATATAAGCTCTCCTAGAATTGCACTTTATTTGCACTAAAATTTACGGCGCACACTCAATGCATCGAACACTTGAAATTGTACCCGCGATATGCTAGACAATATGCATTGACTGTGTGCAAGCCAGTTAACATGCTAAATGTTCAAGTTAATGAAAGTACAATTAGAAAACGACTGAACAAGTAAAACTTTTCTGGAGGGGTTGCCAGGAGCAAGCCTCTTCCTAGTGATGCCACATTCATCAGTCACGTGGCCTAGGCACAGCTTACTCGCATTCCAATGAATGGGGCTGAGCTGCAGTGTTAGACCTGTGCCAGACCTGTGCAGTGTCAGACCTGCGCCAGACCTGTGAAAATCGCTGAAGAACCTCTTTAAGTTTGCAAGGCTGCAACTGAAAAAAATCAGAACAATGTTCTTTGGACAGACAAGATCAAAGTGGAGATGCTTGGCCATAATGCATCAACCATAAACTCCACTGTATAACAAAGTATTCTATAGTGAACTGTGAAGCCATCTATCCAACAGCTAAAGATTGGCTGAAACGGGGGCAAGTCAACAAGACAATGATCCCAAGCACACCAGCAAATCTACAACAGAATAGCTGAAAAAGAAACAAATCAAGGTGTTGCAATAACCCGGTCAAATTCCAGACCTTAACCTATGGTGTGACCCTATTAGACCTGTGCATAAATGTCCATAAACCTTTATGAACTGAACCAACTTTGTAAAGAAGAGTGGGCCAAAATTCCTCCAGAACGATGTAAGAGACTGAAAATGAGTCCTACAGACAACGATTACTTCAAGTTATTGCTGCTAAAAGTGGTTCTACAAGCTACTGATTCATGGGGTGTAGTTTGTTTTTCACACATGGCTTTTCCATTTTAGCTTCATTTTTGTTGAATAAATTATGTTACGTTGTTATCTGTTGTGTGCTGTTCTTCATCTGAGGGTTGTATTTGCCTAAGTTTAAGACCTTCTATAGACCTGACATCTTTTTTTTTAGAATTTTAAAGTTTTCTCATGACTGTAGATTCTACAAATTACCCTATATTAGCTCCAGAAATCTTGAACGTTATCAATTCTATACCACTGCACAAAGCACCCAGACCCGAAGGTTTTACAAATTATTATTATAAGAAGGTCTTCATTGTTTTAACCTCTCATCTTCAATAAGTATTTCTTTCGGCAGCTGATACAGGTAAATTCCTCAAGAAATGCTGACATCTTTAATTGCTATAATACCTAAACTGGGGAAAACCCAGGACACCCTCAACAACATTCTAACCATTTCCCTATTAAACGGAGATATCATAATATACACCAAAGTTCTGGCAAATAGGTTAAAAAACATTCTACCCTTCCTCATCAAAGACAACCAAGTAGGATTCACACCAGTCAGACAAGAACCAGATAATGCAAGGCAGTCAATATCCCTAATGCAATACGGCGAGCATATAATTTTTTTTTTACCAACCATTATAGCCATCGACAACAAGAAGACATTTGAGTCCACTAGAAGTGTACCTTTTCTATGCTATCTACATTTGGTATCACTGGCCACATTTACTCACAGATTAAAGCACCTTACTCTCATCCAGCAGTAAAAATCTTTATTATTGGCTCTCTATCACAAGACTTGTGAAAAAGGCCTCGGCCTCTGGTAGCACGACCACCACTGATGGATTGCAGGGGGGATATAACCATAGAAACGTGCAGTGTATAATGTGATGGAAAAATTAATCCAGCCAGCAAAGGAGGCAATATGGACAATCACAATACATTAGTAAGTGCCTTGTATTAACTTTCTCTACATGATAAATGCCACTTACTGAAGTGGGACAACCGCTTTAAGATGGTGCAAGCTTAGACCAGCAGTTTGTCTAGACCTGCACCAGATTTATCGCAGGGTGTATGATAAATGTGGTGTGGTGCAGGGATAGACACTTTTCTATAACAGCTATTGGTTGGCTTACTTTGAGACTGAATTATAAGCCAAAATTAACAATTATGGAAGAAAATGTTGCACCTTAGGCCTGTCCACTTTCCAATTTAAAGTGTACCCATCATCAGCCTTTTTTTTTTTTGTGATCCATGCAAAGCTTGCTTTACTCTCTGAGGTCCCGTCCCAACACAGAACAGAGCCCCGAAAGTCATGGAGGGCGCACTGCGCATGTGCAGCCGTCCTTCATTCATTTCTATGGGGCCACCGAAAATAGCTGAGCCAGCTGGAATAGAAATGAATGGGAGTGGTGGCCGTGCAAGCGCAGTGCGCTCCCATTCACTACTACGGGGAGAGAGCTTGGTGGCCGGACCCCGGAAAACCCGGGGTCCTCCGGCCACTACCTTTCCTGCTCAGTCCTCAGTATAGGTATGGGTCCCAGACGTGGGACCCGCACCTATCAGACAATGGGGGCATAGCCTAGCGAAATCGTTAATTTCTAACGATAATTTGTTTTCCCTTAGTCTTAACAGCAGCACAGATGGGGTTAACTGCCCCCTGTGGACTGGTAGGACCGGCGGAAATTTTAATGAGCCCAAGAACCAATAAGAAGTTTCCTTCTCCCTGAAAAGGAGGGAACTAACCCCCAGCCCACCGTGTTTAAAGAAAGCATCATCTACTTAGGGTGGGAATTTTGTGTGCTACTGTTAGGACTAAGGGAAAACAAATTATCGTTAGAAATTAACGATTCCCTTACGTCCTACCAGCAGCACAGATGGGGAGATAGCAAGAAGAAACTCTTAGGGAGGGTCCTCATGCCTAGCAGAACTAAGAATCGTCTGCCCAAAGGCCGAAAACTCTGCCACCTTAGCATCTATTCTATAATGGGAGATGAAGGTTGATTCAGAGCTCCAGGAAGCCGCTTTACAGATTAGCTCTAAGGGGAGAAGTCTTCTCTCAGCAACAGAGGTCAAAAAGAGCCCTAGTAGAGTGGGCCCTTACAAACTCCGGAGGATCTAAAGATTGAGACACAAAGGCCTCCCTGATGGCTTCCTTGATCCAGCGACTAATGGTAGATTTAGACGCTTTACGGCCTCTAGACTTACCGGCAAACAGGATAAAGAGATTTTTATCTATCCTGAACTCCCTAGATCTATCCACATAGATCTGGAGGCATCTCGAGATGTCCAGCGGATGTCTGGCCGGAACATCGGAGGAGGAGGCAGAAGAAAACAAAACTGGCAAAGAAATTACCTGGTTAAAATTCTGAAAAGTTGGAACTTTAGGCCTAAAGTAAGGTAAAAACTTTAGGAGAACTCGGTCCTGTAAGAAAATTGTATAAGGATGCATTGCTGAAAAAGCTTGCAATTCAGAGATCCTCTTGGCTGAGGTTACAGCCAGAAGGAAGACCGACTTTAGAGTCACGAACTCAAAGTCTATCTCCTCCAAAGGCTCAAAGGGAGGAGATGCTAATCCATTGAGAACTACTGATAGTTCTCACTGAGGAACGGGTTTCAGTATTGTAGGCTTCAATCTTTCAGCCCCCTAAGGAAGCGTTTGATGAGCGGGTCCCGAGATTATGGTCTCATGTTAAGACAGGCCGAAATGGCAAAGATCTGAACCTTCAGGGTAGATAGAGAGAGACCTTTATCTAGTCCGTTCTGAAGGAATTGCAATATCGCAGGAAGGGGCGGATCTGCAGACGCAACCTTGTTGGAATCACACCATGACGCAAAGATTCTCATCACTCTGGAGTAGGCTTTCTTCGTAGACTCTGCTCTTGAATGCGACAAAGTTCTCAGGACCGACTCAGAGAGCCCTCCTACTCCGGGAAGGGACTGATCAACCTCCAGGCTGTCAGTTTGAATCTGGGCAGAGGTGAGTTTCCCACGACACCAGGGTCTGCCCCGGGGGGAGTCTCCAGCATTGTCCCCGACTCATCTGAATGAGCTGGGTAAACCAGGATCTCTTGGGCCAAAACGGAATGATGGCTATTACCGAGGCCTGATCCTGACAGATTTTCATCAATATCCTCGGTATCATGAAAAAAGGAGGGAAGATGTAAGCCAGCCTGAACTTCCAAGGTATTGACAGAGCGTCTATCGCCAGGGGGTTGTCCTCCCTGTATAGGGAACAGAACATCTGCACCTTGGCATTGAACCTGGTTGCCATGAGATCCACCTCTGGCATGCCCCATTTGAGAACTAACTGCTTGAAGATCTCCGGATGCAGAGACCACTCCATAGTCGGTAACCCGCGACTTAGGCGGTCTGCAATCATGTTGAGGGAACCTCGAATGTGAGTGGCAGATAGATGGGATAGGTTCAGCTCTGCCCACTGTAGAATAACCCCGATCTCTGACAGAAGGGGTAAGGATCTTGTGCCTCCCTGTTTGTTTACATAGAGGACAGCAGTCATGTTGTCTGACTAGACTTTCACAGCTTTGCCCCGGATCTGAGGGGCGAAGTGGAGGAGGGCTAGCCCGATAGCTCGCATCTTGCAGAGATTAGAAGAGAGATGCCGCTCCTGAGGAGACCAAGATCCCCGAACTGGGGATCCGTCCAAATGGGCGCCCCAGCCTACAAGGGACGCGTCTGTTGTCAATATGACCCACTCTGGTTTGGTTATAGGCTTTCCCGCCGGCAGATGGAGCCACCATCTCACGGAATTCCGGGTTTGACTGGATAGGGAGCACAGGGAATCTAGCCCAGCCGGGCTGCCATTCCACTTGTTTAGGACCTCCGACTGTAGTGACCGGAGGTGCCACAAAGCCCAAGGGACTGCATCCACAGCCGCTGACATGAGCCCCAGCATCTTCATGAGAGTCCGGATGGAGACTCGTCGCGGAACAGAGAAGACCCTTGCCAGGTCCTGAATCCGAGCTCTTCTTTCTGGCGTCAACTGGAGGGAGATCTCCACAGAGTCGTATACGAAACCTAGGTAATGAATTGAAGTCGATGGGCTCACAAACGACTTCTCCCAGTTGATAATCCACCCCAGGCGTAGCAGAAAGGAAATTGCCACATGAAGATGGTGGGTAAGCACTGGTACTGAGGAGGCTAGGAGCAGCCAATCATCCAGATAAGGAACGATGGTCAGTCCCCGAAGTCTCAGAGCTGCCACCTTGGTGAAGATAAGGGGGGCAGATGGGAAGAGCGGCAAACTGAAGATGCCTGCGAACCCCTGAAATCTGGACGCGATCCTGAGAAACTTCTGAGAAACGGGATGGATCGGGATATAGAAGTAAGCATCCTTGAGGTCCAGAGTAGCCATAACGTCCCCAGGTCTGAGGATGTGACTGACTGACCTTACGGTTTCCATCCGAAACCATGTTCTTCTTACGAATCGATTGAGAAATCTCAAGTCGATAATCATCCAGAGATCTCCTGTTTTCTTGGGAACCAGAAACACTGGAGAACAAATCCCTAGACCCCTCTCCCCTGCCAGAACCTCCTCCAGGGCTCCCTTGGAAATGTAGTCCTGTGTGTAGGATTCTAGTATCCTCTGTTTGGCAGGCTGAAAACTTTGACTGACAATAAACCTTTCTGGGGGGAGAGACACGAGGTCTATTAGGTAACCGGAGGAGACTATACTTTCGACCCAGTAGTCTGAGATGTCCTGAGCCCATACTTGCTTGAAGTGGGAGAGATGCCCCCCCACAGGGACCTGGGGAAGGGGTACGGAAAAAACGAGAGGCGTAACAGCAGTAACAGCAGGGGCAGCAGGGGTTAACCAAGAGCCTCTGAGAGGCCCATAGTCAGGAGGGTTTAGCCTCCTTAGTGGGTCTGCGGGGGCGTCTCAAAGATCTTCGTGACTGCCCCCCCCAATTTCTGCGTGCTCTAGGCTGATGTCCTGATCTGCCTCTGTGCTCCTGCCTACTGCACCCCCGAAAGGGCTGTTGGGGGAGACTTCCCCTTTTTATCGGAGAGTCCCTCCATAATCCTGTCCAGCTCAGAGCCGAACAGACAGTCCGGCTCAAAGGGGAGACTGCACAGGTTATATTTAGAGGCATTGTCCGCATTCCATGGCTTTAACCACAAGGGCCTACGGGCAGCCGAAACTAGGGCCATTGTCTTGGCCGCCAATTTTAGTTGGAATTGCGTGGTATCGCACAAAAAGTCCATGGCCAAGTTGACAGACTTGAATGCGGCCAGGATATTGTTGCGAGAGACACTCTGGTCGACATCCGTCTGGATCTGATTTAACTTGGAACATAGGAAGGAGGCGACCTCCGTAGCCGCAATGGATGTTGAAGCGGAGGCTGCGGCCGCCGAATATCCCTTCTTAGGGTGCACTCTGCCCTTCTATCTAGAGGGTCCTGCAGACTAGACCCATCATCCGCAGGGACCAGAGTGCGCCTGGACAATTTGGCTATACACTGCAACACTGCAACGAAAAAGAGATTAGCGACCTTACATGGGAAAGAAAGGTGAAAAAATAATACACCAAAAATAGTATGAGCCCACCAAGCTGGGGAACACAACAAAAAGAAATCCACAATCTAAGAGCGAACTCTCTTTATGGCAAGGGGCTCTGGAGGCTTCCTCACAAAGCTGCGCGACCAGAGACTGAGGGAAAGTATCTGGGCGCTTAAAAGGGTAAAGCTCCGCCTACTGGGTGGCACTTCCCCTCCAGAGATAGGGTTCACTAAGCCCTATAGAATATTAATTAAAAAACGGCCTACCCTAGAGGTCTCTAATAATAAAACTTATTTGCCCCCTCTGTACTTTAAAATTAGGCAGCGGGAGATCGCGCTCCCGGCCGGCGAAAGGAGAAACCGGAAGTGACGCCGCGGATTCGCGTCACTTTTGGAAGATGGCGGTGCCCACGGCGCTCCGGCTCACAACGCAGTCGGAAGAATCGCGGCCCCGCGGGAGAACAAAAGGGGGAGAGAACTCTAAGGTAAAGGCGCCGAACAGCACAGACGCAATAAAAAAGTTCCTGCTCCAACAAAAAAGGGGGGAGCACCTCGCCAGTCCACCCGTCCAAAGGACAGAAAAAAATATGGTGGGCTGGGGGTTAGTTCCCTCCTTTTCAGGGAGCAGGAAACTTCTTATTGGTTCTTGGGCTCATTAAAATTTCCGCCGGTCCTACCAGTCCACAGGGGGCAGTTAACCCCATCTGTGCTGCTGGTAGGACGTGAGGGAATACCCCTTTAACACTGCATTCAATTCAATAAATATTCAGAGCTGGGTGAAAGAGGTGGAAGCTGCAAAATTTCAGCAGCTTCTTACAAAAATCTCCCTTGTATGAGTGCAGGGATACCACAGTACCAGACCACTGACACTACAGAATGCTAACCAGCTTTCCCAGATGCCCGAATGTCAAGTATGCCTATATAGACAGGTGGGATTTCTCAATGACTACTTATGGAAATATGACATTAGCGTTGGTGATCTGGACTACAAGTCTTGTGGAGCTGTACACACTGACCATATAATGTTACCCTTACACAGTGCAAGTAACCTAGCTTTCACAGGATCCTGAAACGAACATCTGCCAAGCTATGGCACTATTTAGGAGTGAGGAAGGGGCTTTATCTTGGTAGATTTAGTATTCTGCAGCCTATTGTAGTTCAACATGGTTGTAACCTGCCTAGCAACAACACTATTTAGGAGTGAGGAAGAGGATTTATCTTAGCAGGTTTAGTATTCTGCAGAGCTTTACAGGCATTATCATTAATTGTTACCCAGCTTTTCTGGGTCCCTGAATGACAAATCTAACTATGGCAGTATTTGAGAGTAAGTAAAAGGATTTATTTAGGTAGACTTATTGTTTAGCAGTCCCTATTACAAGTAGATAGAATTTATTTTACTCACTTATATAGTGGTAACATATTCTGCAGTGCTTTACAGGCATTATTATTTATTGTTGCCCAGCTTTTCTGGGACCCTGAATGGCAAATCTGTCTAGCTGTGCTACAGTATGGAGGTTTTGTTACTGGGATTCTTACTTAGCCTTTCCAGGCTCCTGGTTAGCAAATCCAGCTACGTATCCTACAACGCCGGGCATTTACAAATTTATTACCATTACCAGGCTGATCTGGAATTCTGCACTCTGGAAAAGCTGGGTATCAACTCCTGAGGAGTAGAGATGAGCGAACACCTGGATGTTCGGGTTCGGGATCCGAACTCGACCCGAACTTTATCCCGAACCCCATTGAAGTCAATGGAGACCCGAACTTTTGGGCACTAAAAAGGCTGTAAAATAGTCCAGGAAAGGGCTAGAGGGGTGGTTGAGGGGGAGGCAATTATAAATGTCTATTCTGCACAAGGGAGGCACAGGTCCTGTGGGATCCGTGCCTGGTTCATTTTTATGAAAGTCAGCTTGTCCACGTTGGCTGTGGACAGGCGGCTGCGTTTCTCAGTAATGACGCCCCCTGCCGTGCTGAATACACATACAGACAAAACGCTGGCCGCACCTCCAAGGCATAAAATGCTAACTCTGGCCACGTGGACAATTTGGAGACCCAGAAGTTGAATGGGGCTGAACCATCAGTCAGTACGTGGAGGGGTGTGCAGACGTACTGTTCAACCATGTTAGTGAAATGCTGCCTCCTGCTAACACGTTCCGTATCAGGTGGTGGTGCAGTTAGCTGTGGCGTGGAGAAAACACTTTTCCACATTTCTGCCATGCTAACCCTGCCCTCAGAGGAGCCGTGACACAGCTGCGTTGGCGACCTCTTGCTCCTCCTCTGCCTTCGCCTTGGGCTTCCACCTGTTCCCCTGTGACATTTGGGAATGCTCTCAAGAGCGCGTCTACCAGCGTGCGCTTCTTCCTATCACGCTCCAGTGCAGGAAGTAAGGTGGGCACATTGTCTTTGTACCGGCAAACCAGCAGGGTGGCAACCCAGTAGTCCGCACACGTTAAAATGTGGGCAACTCTGCTGTCGTTGCGCAGGCACTGCAGCATGTAGTCGCTCATGTGTGCCAGGCTCCCCAGAGGTAAGGACAAGCTGTCCTCTGTGGGAGGCGTATCGTCATCGTCCTCCGTATCCCCCCAGCCACGCACCAGTGATGGGCCTGAGCTGTGTCGGGTGCCACCCCGCTGTGAACCTGCTTCATCCTCATCCTCCTCCACCTCCTCCTTTTACTCCACTGCAGTTCATGCTTTGCATGTAGATGCCTGGTCATGCAGGTTGTGCTAAGGTTCAGAACGTTAATGCCTCGCTTCAGGATCTGATGGCACAGCGTGCAAACCACTCGGGTCTTGTCGTCAGCACATTGTTTAAAGAAGTGCCATGCCAGGGAACCCCTTGAAGCTGCCTTTGGGGTGCTCGGTTCCTGGTGGCTTTGGCTAGTAGCAGGCGAACTCTCTTGGCGGCGGCTGGTCTGCTTTTGCCCCCTGCTCCCTCCTTTGCTACGCTGTTGGCTCGGTCTCACCACTGCCTCTTCCTCTGTACTATGAAAGTCTGTGGCACGACCCTAATTCCATGTGGGGTCTAGGACCTCATCGTCCCCTGCATCGTCTTCCACACAGTCTTCCTCCCTGACCTCCTGTTCGGTCTGCACACTGCAGAAAAACGCAGCAGTTGGCACATGTGTTTCGTCATCATGCAGACTCCGATGAGGTGGTATTCCCATGTCCTCATCATCAGGAAACATCAGTGGTTGTGCATCAGTGCATTCTATGTCTTCCACCACTAGGGAAGGTCTAGGTGGATTCCCTTGGGAAACCCTGCCAGCAGCGTCTTCAAACAGCATAAGAGACTGCTGCATAACTTGAGGCTCAGACAGTTTCCCTGATATGCATGGGGGTGATGTGACGGACTGATGGGCTTGGTTTTCAGGCGCCACCTGTGCGCTTTCTGCAGAAGACTGGGTGGGAGATAATGTTGTGAACGTGCTGGATCCACTGTCGGCCACCCAATTGACTAGCGCCTGTACCTGCTCAGGCCTTACCATCCTTAGAACGGCATTGGGCCCCACCAAATATCGCTGTAAATTCTGGTGGGTACTGGAACCTGAGGTAGTTGGTTCACTAGGACGTGTGGCTGTGGCAGAATGGCCACATCCTCTCCCAGCACCAGAGGGTACACTAACACCACCACGACCGCGTCCCTTACTAGATGTTTTCCTCATTGTTACCGTTCACCTGTACCGTTTTACAGGCACCTAACACTATCTGCCTATTTATTTATGTAGCGTATTACACTAATCCAGGCACAGCAGTAACCACTGATTTAGGGGAATATCTCTTTTAGGGCTAGTATTTAGGCCCTGGATGAAAGGTATCCTTTTATGGACAGATTTACACTTGGCCTGCAACAGCTGGAACACCAGATTCAGGGTATTGCTATATTGACAAGTGAATTTCACCCCAGAACAAAATATACCCTTTTACGGACAGATTAACACTTGGCCTGCAACTGCTGGAACACCAGTTTCAGGGTATTGCTATTTTGGCAATTGAATTTTACCCCAGAACAAAATATATGTTTTGGCGGACACTATTATAGTTTGCCAGCCAGTGCTGGGACACCAGATTTAGGGGATTGCTATTTTGTCAATTGAATTTAACCCCAGAACAAAATATATAATTTGCAGCACACTATGAAACTTGGCCAGCCACAGCTGAAACCACTGATTTATGGTATTGCTATTTTGGCAATTGAATTTCACCCCAGAATAAAATATATCCTTTGCAGGACACTATGAAACTTGGCCAGCCACAGCTGAAACCACTGATTAATGTTATTGCTTTTTTGGCAATTGAATTTCACCCCAGTACAAAATATATGTTTTGGCAGACACTATTATACTTTGCCATCCACAGCTGTGACACCAGATTCAGGGTATTGCTATTTTGGCAATTGAATTTCACCCCAGAACAAAATATATAATTTGCAGGACACTATGAAACTTGGCCAGACACAGCTAAAACCACTGATTTATGGTATTGCTATTTTAGCAATTGAATTTCACCCCAGAACAAAATATATGATTTTGCAGACACTATTATAGTTTGCCAGCCACAGCTGTGACTCCAGATTTATGGTATTGCTATTTTGGCAATTGAATTTCACCCCAGAACAAAATATATGTTTTGGCGGACACTATTATAGTTTGCCAGCCAGTGCTGGGACACCAGATTTAGGGGATTGCTATTTTGGCAATTGAATTTCACCCCAGAACAAAATATATAATTTGCAGAACACTATGCAACTTGGCCAGCCACAGCTGAAACCACTGATTTATGGTATTGCTATTTTGGCAATTGAATTTCACCCCAGAACAAAATATACCCTGTTACGGACAGATTTAAACTAGGCCTGCAACAGCTGGAACACCAGATTCAGGGTATTGCTATTTTGGCAATTGAATTTCACCCCAGAACAAAATATATAATTTGCAGGACACTATGAAACTTGGCCAGTCACAGCTGAAACCACTGATTTATGGTATTGCTATTTTGGCAATTGAATTTTACCCCAGAACAAAATATATCCTTTGCAGGACACTATGAACTTTGGCCAGCCACAGCTGAAACCACTGATTTATGGTATTGCTATTTTGCCAATTGAATTTCACCCAGAACAAAATATATGTTTTGGCAGACACTATTATACTTTGCCATCCACAGCTGTGACACCAGATTTATGGTATTGCTATTTTGGCAATTTAATTTCTCCCCAGAACAAAATATATGTTTTTGCGGACACTATTATAGTTTGCCAGCCACAGCTGTGACACCAGATTTATGGTATTGCTATTTTGGCAATTGAATTTCACCACAGAAAATAATCTATCCTTTGCCAGACAGCAGACAGTATTATACTTGGCTAGCCAAAGCTGGAACACTAGATTTAGGGGATTGGTATTTTGGCAATTGTATTTAACCCCTTAATAAAATATGGAAATTGCTATCCTGAGTTTCTAGGGGTGACAATTAGCACAGCCAAGCCCCTGATGTAGGATATAGCAAAAAAAAAAACTAGTATTGATGGATTGATGGACTTGGTGGCAGCTTGTTCTGGTGCACCACAAGTTACAAAATGGCCGCCGATCACCCCAGAAAATAAGTGACAGAAAAACGCTCTGTGCAGCCTAAAAACCAGTGAGCAAGTAACTAGCAGAAGTTGAATCGATCACAGCTGTAGATCGATCACTTCATTAGGTGCTTTTGCTGACTTTTCCCTGCCTAATCTCGCCCTCACAGCAGCTGCGTCCTCTCCATACACTAATCAGAGCAGTGTGATGTGCGGCGCTACGTGACTCCAGCTTAAATAGAGGCTGGGTCACATGCTGCACTTGGCCAATCACAGCCATGCCATTAGTAGGCATGGCTGTGATGGGCTCTTAGGGCAAGAAGTAAAACGCTAGCTGATTGGCTGCTGTGCAGCCCTTCAGAAAGCGGGAGGAAATCGCCGAACAACAAACCCGAACTTCTTTGAAAATGTTCGGGTTCGGGTTCGGGTCCCGAACACCCCAAAATTCGGTACGAACCCGAACTATTCTCGAACTATTCGCTCAACACTACTGAGGAGTGGTGATGGGTGCATATTGGGTATATAGAATATAATTGTCCTGAACCAGCAGGTGTGAACCCACTGTGCCACTTGTCCTACCTCCTCTAAGGGCGTTGTCTGCAGGCTGAGTCATTACCAGGAGCAACAGTGCAGGACCGAAGGATGAGACAGAGGCGAAGTCAGACAGGCAATAGGTCAGGGAAGGCGGCACAGGTACAGGTCAGGCAGTCCGGTTCAGCAACAGGAGAGTTAAGGCAAGCAAGAAGGGATCAAACTGGTAGCAGAATCCAGGAACACAAGTACAACACAAGTGGTCGGACCACTGAAGAAGGAGCACGCATCTCCGAAACGCGTTTGATGTACATTGCGCTGACAGTGAACATGAGAGCGGCTATAACTTAGGCTACTTTCACACTAGCATTTTGGCTTTCCGTTTCTGAGATCCATCATAGGCTCTCAAAAGCCCTAATGCATTCTGAATGGAAAAAGAACCCGCACAGAATGCATCAGTTTGCCGCCTGTCTGTCACCATTCCGCTTTGGAGGCGGACACCAAAACGCTGCCTGCAGAGTTTTGGTGTCCGCCTGACTAAGCGGATCCAAACGGATCTGACATCCAAAATAATGGTTGTCAGTGGGTAGCGGATCCGTTTCTAATGGTTCCTTTTGAGGCTTATCCGTTTCAACCCATTTTAATCACTATGTTCCACATTCGTCCACGCCCCCAGCAGCCATTTTAACAGCAGCCATTTTGGATGATACACTTGGTACGGGTGTTGGTAAGTAAAAGAAAGTTTTAATGTCTATTTAGCTATCTTTCTTTCTTTCTTTCTCTCTCTCTCTCTATCCATCTTTTTCTCTATCTGTTTGTGTCTATACCAGGGCCGTCTTTAATACTGATTGGACCCTGGGCAAGAATTTACTTGGGCCCCCTGGATCCCGCCTTCCCACACCCTATTATGCAATCACGCCCTCCACCACAGTCTGAAGACTCCAGCAGGCTCGTGATTGATAATGCTCTCTGCCTCTCTGTGATCTTTTTACTACAAAATCACAGTGAGATAAAGTCGTCACCGTGATTTTGTAGTAAAAAGATCACAGAGAGGCACCGAGCATTATCAATCATGTTACTGCTTCGTGTCTCTGCTGTACGGAGCGGGGCTTGGCTCTCTTTCACTCAGCGGATTAGCCGCACGGGATCCGCTTGTGTGCAAGAGCCCTAAGCCCAATACACGGCTACACTCACCCAGTCCTAATAAAATCTGGTCCTACCTCATCCAGGGTGTCGCTGGCGTCGGCGTGATGTCCACTGGATCCAGAACAAGGTCCCTGTGGTGAGAAAAATAGAATAATTACATAAGGAAGGGATGGTGACTGCCCCTGTGAGATCCCCAGCAGGGGGCGCTGTGCTGGCCTGTAAGACTGAGCCATGCCAATGTATAGCGGGTAATGTCCCCTAAGTGTTACCAGACAGTACTAATGCCCACCTTGTGGTCCCTTCAAAATAGCTATGTCCTCCTTGTGCCCCTTCACAGCAGTTATACCCAGATATGTGCCCCCTCACAGTTGTTATACCCAGATATGTGCCCCCTCACAGTTGTTATACCCAGATATGTGCACCCTCACAGTTGTTATACCCAGATATGTGCACCCTCACAGTAGTTATGCCCAGATATGTGCCCACTCACAGTTGTTATGCCCAGACATGTGCCCCCTCACAGTAGTTATGCCCAGACATGTGCCCCCTCACAGTAGTTATGCCCAGATATGTGCCCCCTCACAGTAGTTATGCCCAGACATGTGCCCCTCACAGTAGTTATGCCCAGATATGTGCCCTCACAGTCTTTATGCCCAGATATGTGCCTCCCTCACAGGCGTTATGCCAGACATGTGCCCCTCACAGGAGTTATGCCAGATATCTGCCTCCCTCACCAGTGTTATGCCAGACATGTGCCCCCTCACAGTAGTAATGCCCAGATATGTGCCCCTCACAGTAGTTATGGCCAGACATGTGCCCCTCACAGTCTTTATGCCCAGATATGTGCCTCCCTCACAGGCGTTATGCCAGATATCTGCCTCCTCACCAGTGTTATGCCAGATATGTGCCCCCTCACAGGAGTTATGCCAGATATGTGCCCCTCACAGGAGTTATGCCAGACATGTGCCCCTCACAGGAGTTATGCCAGACATGTGCCCCCTCACAGGAGTTATGCCAGATATCTGCCTCCTCACCAGTGTTATGCCAGACATGTGCCCCCTCACAGTAGTAATGCCCAGATATGTGCCCCTCACAGTAGTTATGGCCAGACATGTGCCCCCTCACAGTCTTTATGCCCAGATATGTGCCTCCCTCACAGGCGTTATGCCAGATATCTGCCTCCCTCACCAGTGTTATGCCAGATATGTGCCCCCTCACAGGAGTTATGCCAGATATGTGCCCCTAGTTATGCCAGATATGAGCCCCTTACAGCAGTTATGCCACATGTGCCCCTCACAGTGGTTATGCCAAATATGTGCCTCCCTCACAGCAGTTATGCCCACATATCTGTGCCCCTTCACAGTAGATGTTATACCCAGACATGTGCCCCTCACAGTGGTTATGTTCTTTTGTGGCCCCTCACTCTAGTGGTTCCCCCTTTTTGCAGCCTTATGGGGAAAAAACAGTTAATACTTACCTTCTTTCCTGATGACAGGCTCCCACGCTCACATCACGCTGCTGGCTGTGCTAAAGGCAGATTCCTGGGCCTTCAGAGCTCCTCCCACAGCCAGCAGTACCAAGTGCAGCCAGCAGGGGAGCCTCTGAGCTTTGAAGATCAGTGAAGCAGGGAGCAGAGAGGTCTCCCTGCTTCACTATAGAAACGAACAGCCCGGCAGTGACAAGAACTGCTGGGCGGGTGAGTGCGCACCCCTTCTCCCCTCCTCCTTGCCTCTGCGCCACCTCATGTTTGAAGAGTGCTCTGACAGGGCCCGGCATTCACTGCACTTCATGCTGGGCCCTGTCAGAGCATTCCCATTACACGTGAGTGTAGCGGGCCCCCCAGGAGCAACTGGGCCCGGGGCAGCTGCCCCTTTTGCCCCTCCTTAAAGAAGGCCCTGCCTATACACTGAACAAATATATAAACGCAACACTTTCGGTTTTGCTCCCATTTTGCATGAGCTGAACTCAAAGATCTGAAACATTTTCTACATACACAAAAGGCCCATTACTCTCAAATATTGTTCACAAATCTGTCTGAATCTGTGTTAGTGAGCACTTCTCCTTTGCCGAGATAATCCATCCCACCTCACAGGTGTGGCATATCAAGGTGCTGATTAGACAGCATGAATATTGCACAGGTGTGTCTTAGACTGCCCACAATAAAATGCCACTCTGAAATGTGCAGTTTGATCACACAGCACAATGCCACAGATGTCACAACATTTGAGGGAGCGTGCAATTGGTATACTGACTGCAGGAATTTCCACCAGAGCTGTGCCCTGTGCAACGAATGTTCATTTCTCTACCATAAGCCATCTCCAAAAGTGTTTCTGAGAATTTGGCAGTACATCCAACCGGCCTCACAACCGCAGACCACGTGTAACCACACCAGCCCAGAATCTCCTCATCCAGCATCCTGTCTGCCATCTGCCCTATACAGTGAAAACCGGGACTCATCTGTGAACAGAACGCCTCTTCAACGTGCCAGACACCATCGAATGTGAGCATTTGCCCACTCAAGTCAGTTATGACGACAAACTGCAGTCAGGTCCAGACCCCGATGAGGACTACGAGCATGCAGATGAGCTTCCCTGATACGGTTTCTGGCAGTTTGTGCAGAAATTCTTTGGTTATGCAAACAGATTGCTGTTGCAGCTATCCAGGAGGCTGGTTTTAGACGATTTGCCCACGCATAACCAAAGAATTTCTGCACAAACTGCTAGAAACCGTATCAGGGAAGCTCATCTGCATGCTCGTAGTCCTCATCGGGGTCTGGACCTGACTGCAGTTCGTCGTCATAACTGACTTGAGCGGGCCCATTAAGTGAATGGGTCCGCGATCTGCTGCGGATACCCCACGGTCGGAGCCCGTGCTTTATTCTAGTCTTCTTCATAATCATCCTCCATCAAGAAGGGTAGGTGAACCGAGCATGGACCAGGGCCGGCAAGAAGTAAGTATATATAATGTGGGGATTTACTCCGGCAGGCAGCTGTGCGGGTGCAGTATAGAGGCAAATGGAGTCCAAGTAATGCAGCAGTGTTTTATTTGACACTTGCTCAAACAGAAAGCAGAACAGTCACTTGGTGTTAGTTCACACACTAAATAACAGAGTGTTTAACCTGGCTCCTTTCCTGGTATAAGTCCCGTCCAGGCTGATTGCACAGCCACATAAAGTCTTTCACAGGGTACTAGGCGCCCTGTACGCCTATGTCAGGGTCCAGGCCTCAGCTCCACACACTGCAAAAGCCAGCCAGACTCACAGTGATTTTCCTTCCCCCCCCAGCTGAGGCTGCAGCCTGGGAATTTAAACCCAGCCCAAAACCTGGTTCTGGAACGTGGGGAGTAGGCACCAGGCCAACTATTTGCCTACTCCCAGTAAGGGCCGTCCCGGATTGGCTTTGCAGCCATACTAAGTACAAAGGTGTCAACAGCTATTGCTGTTAACGCATAAAATCCGTCTCTTACCTCACTGAGGCCAGGAACCTCGGTGACACGTATCTGCCATCCATGACGACACCCTGCATCTTACCACATACCCCCCGCCCTTTGTTCAACCCTGAGGGGGTGGACACACGACAAACAGTGCACCCGAGAGAGGTCGTCTGCATTCCTCAGTAATCGGCCTGCTCTGTGCTCCACCGTAAATTTGTAATTCTGTAGAGACAGAAACCACCTAGTGACCCAGGCATTCCTCTCTTTGGCCTGGCTCATCCACTTGAGAGGGGAGTGGTCGGTCACCAGGTGGAAGCTTCTGCCCAACAGATAATAACGGAGGGCCTCGAGTGCCCACTTGATGGCCAGGCACTCTCTCTCCACTATGTTGTACCTGGTCTCGGCTGGGGTAAGTTTAAGGCTGAGGAAGACAACGGGATGCTCCTCCCAGTTGACTTCCTGAGACAGTACTGCACCAAGGCCAACCTCAGAGGCGTCGGTCTGAACTATGAACTCCTTCCTGAAATCGGGTGTCACCAAAACCTGGGACCCACACAGGGCCGATTTCAAGGCGGAGAAAGCCTTTTCTGCCTGCTTATTCCAACGGACCGTCACTGACTTACGCCCCTTTAACAACTCTGTCAATGGCGCAGCTATAGTGGCAAAGTGGGGCACAAACCTCATGTAATATCCCACAATTCCCAGGAATGATATTACCTGCCGAGTAGTGACGGGCCAGGGCCAATTTCTGATTGCCTCAATTTTGTGTTCCTGAGGTTTTAAAATTCCGCGTCCAATTACATATCCCAGGTACTTGGCCCCCTCTAATCCTACTGCACACTTTTTCAGGTTCGCGGTTAAGCCTGCCTTTCTGAAAAATAATCTATAATCAGATTTAACTTTTTTTTTTTTGTGGTAGGAACCTGCACCTAGAACCGCAAGGCAGGATCCCCCAGTATTCTCTAGAGCTCATGGGAGAGCCCGTGGTGGTCGAGGACGTGTAAGTATTGAAAACATAGTTAGAATTTTGTATGTTTCTTTTTTGGACTTTCACTAAATTCTGTTTTTCTGTTTCTTCCAGGGTTCCACAGTCTCCACTAGGGAAGATGAGGAGTTTGTTGTCCACCACTTAGATAATGAACTCCTCATCCAACTGGTGGAGGCGCGTCCCGCCTTATGGGACCACACTGACCACCACCATGCTGACCATCAACGGACCCAGCAGCTCTGGAGGGAGATATGTTCATAAATTTTCACCACCTGGGGGAATCTCACCGCGGCGGCTGAAAAGAAATGTGGTAAGTACAGCAATTTGTATTTTATCTAAAGTTATAGTGTAACATAAACTGCATAAAAATTTTTTTTTTCAATGCAGGACCGCTTCAAGGGGGATTACAATCGGGAGGCTTAGGCCCCGAGTGGATCTGCAGCAACTTCAAGGCCATTATATATGTATATATATATATATATATGGCATTAAGAAGGTAATTATTTATTTATTTTTTGGGGGGGGGGGACTGGAAAAAGCGTTTGTTTTCCTCTCCTTCTGAGTGAAAGGGGCTGAGACAGAGAAGTTTTTGGCCCCCTGTTTCGGGCAGTCCCCTACAGTCGGAGGGACAACCAGCCTCTCCCACTGTCTGCTAGGGGCTGTCTGAGACAGAGGAGCGTTTGGCCACCTGTTTCGGGCAGCCCCCTACTGTAGGAGGTAGGCATACAATAACAATTGAAAAAACAAGTGCACACTGCGGACTTACTATACCCTCATACTGCTGTTAAAATTGAGAGACTTGTCCTCCATAGTAGGATATGTTTGCAAATCTCGCAATTTTAACATCAGTATGAGGGTTTAGTAAGATTGTTTATCACATCCACACAACTGCCATCTTGTGTAGGATGTCTATTGTGGTACTTGTGGTCCTCTGCGGGCATCCTCCATTGTATGCATTTTTGCTGGGGATCGCCATTAGCAACAAGCTACAAGTGCAGGAACTGCTCCCCTGTATATATATGCTCAACTACATTTGGGCTTGAGCATTTCCTGCCTACTTCAAATGGGACATGGTGTCAAAAAAACAATTCAGCAAAATCTACCTTTCAAATACCATATGGCATTCCTTACAGTGGCCATACAGTAGTTTACGACCACATATGGGGTGTTTCTGTAAACTACAGAATCAGGGCAATAAATATTAAGTTTTGTTTGACTGTTAACACTTGCTTTGTTAGCGGAAAAAAATGATTAAAACGGAAAATCTGCCAAAAAAGTGAAATTCTGAAATTTCATCTCCATTTTCCATTAATTCTTGTGGAACACCTAAAGGCCCCTTTCACATCAGCGTTTTTGCTTTCCGTCCTAGAGTTCTGTCCTCGGGGCTCTAGGACGGAAAGATACTGATCAGGATAATCCTAATGCATTCTGAATAGAGAGAAATCCGTTCAGGATGCATCAGGATGTCTTCCGTTCAGTATGTGAACGTTTTTTGGACGTTGACAAAACCACAGCATGCTGCGGATTTGTCTCCGTCCAAAAATCCGGAAGACATGCCGTAACGCCGGATCCGGAATTAATGCCCATTGAAGTGCATTATTCCGGATCCGGAATTAAGCTAAACGTCGTTATGGTGCATCGCCGGATCCGACGTTTAGCTCTGCGCATGCGCAGCAGCAGTTCCGATCGGGGCCCCAGTGTAAGCTACTGAAGTCCTGGCTGCCATAGTAAGTACTCCGCAGCAGTGTACTTACCTGCACTGCGGCCTCCGGGCGCTCCTTCATGACGTCATTGATCTATGCGCCGCGGGGACCTGTGACCCAATGAAGGAGCGCCCGGCAGCCGCAGCGCAGGTAAGTACACTGCTGCGGAGTACCATGGCAGCCAAGACGCTACTGAAGTCTCGGCTGCCATGGTAACCTGAAAGCATTTCGAAGACTGACCAGGAAACTGATCAGTCTTCAAATGCTTTCAGGCGACTTGCGTTCTGACGGATTCGGTGGGACGGAATTGCCCGCCGGATCCTCAGAACGCAAGTGTGAAAGAGTAAAAGAGCCCAAATGGTTAATGATCAAAATCAGTTTTGAATACCTTGAAATTTGAAAAAAATAGCTATTTTGGCACTGTTTTTATTTTTTGTTATTCACAACGTTCATCTGACAGGTTAGATTGTGTGCTATTTTTATTATTTTTGTTTCAGTTTTGCTTTTTTTTGTTTCAGTTTTACATAATAAGGCCCCATGCACACGACCGTTGTTTGTTTCCGCCTCCGTTCTGTTTTTTTTTCACGGATAGGATGCTTCCCCATTCATTTAAATGGGTCCGTCAAAAAATACGGATGGTCAAACGTTTTTGTTTCGCATCCGTGTTTTCATTCCGTCAAAAAAATAATGCATGTCCTATTTTTTTCACGTTTGCGGACAAGGATAGGCATTTTTACAATGGATCTGCCATAAAAATCGGATCCGTCAAAAAAAACGGTCCGTCATCCGTTTTTTTTGACGGATGCAAAATTTGCAGGAGGAGCGGACGCGGAGGCAGGCAACGGTCGTGTGCATGTAGCCTAAAGAATTTTTTTAAAATGATTTTTTAGTGTCTCCACATTCTGAAAGCCATAGTTTTTATTTTTATTTTTTGGGCGACTGCCTTATGTAGGGGCTCATTTTTGGCAGGATGAGATGATGGTTTGATTATCACTATTTTGGGGTGCATGTGACTTTTTGATCGCTTACTATTACACTTTTTGTGATGTAAGGTGACAAAAAATGGCTTTTTTGACACCGTTTATATATATATAAATGTTTTTAACGGTGTTCACCTGAGGGGTTAGGTCATGTGGTATTTTTATAGAGCCGGTTCTTACTGATGTAGCGATACCTGATATGTATACTTTTTTAAATTTATTTAAGTTTTACACATTAATATTATTTTTGAAACAAAAAAAAAATCATTTTAGTGTCTCCATAGTCTGAGAGCCATAGTTTATTTTTATGTTTTGGGCAATTGTTTTAGGTAGAGGCTCATTTTTTGCGGGATGAGGTGACAGCTAGATTGGTACTTTTTTGGGGGGCATACGCCTTTTTGATCGCTTGGTGTTGCACTTTTAGTGATGTAAGGTGACAAAAAAATGGTTTATTTAGCACTGTTTTTATTTTATTTTTTTGACTGTGTTCATCTGAGGGGTTAGGTCATGTGATATATTTATAGAGCCAGTCGATACAGACGCGGCGATACCTAATATGTCTACTTTTCTTTTTTTTTCCACAATTTTTTTTTTACTTTATTTGGGGAAAATAACGTGTTTTTTTTTCACTTGAAACTTTTTTTTTTATCCCTTTTACAATGCATTCCAATACTTCTCTATTGGAATGCATTGGCTGTATGTGTAATACAGCGTGTATTACTCATACAGCTTCAGTATTTTCTCCGGCCAAATACCGTAAGAGTGACTGAACTGAAGACATCCTGATGCATACTGAACGGATTGCTCTCGCTTCAGAATGCATTAGGATAAAACTGATCAGTTTTTTGCGGTATTGAGCCCCTAGGATGGAACTCAATACCAGAAAAGTTTAAAGCAAGTGTGAAAGTACCCTAAAGAACAAAAAGCTTCCTTCATAGAGGGGACATCAATTACCCCTAACATAATACTAATATACTGACGTCAGTGAAATTGAGAATTATACCATGGTATCATGAAATTGCAAATCATGGGATTTATGACCATATTTATTATGTATTTATAAATGCAACAATCATGTTTTTTTAATTTGATAAGCATTTCTATTAATTTAGGTCTAATGTTTCAATAAGGTATAATTATTATCCGATTGATATTGCTATTATTGTGATTGTACTTTTTATTTTACTTTTTACCATATTGCACTTTATCAATCCATTGATATCGCTGTTATTTTTCATTTTCTTCTTTTTTTCAGATTTGTTCACTTTTTTTTATATACATATATATATTTTTATGTATATTTTGGAATAAATGGTTTATGTGTATTTATGCATTTTAAGGTTCCTTGCAACACTAGATAGTTGAGTGCCTACCAAACTATTGATATCTATTACTGTGATTTTATTGGCAGTGGGTGTGCCTTGGAGAGTGCACCTAGTATGTAGATTTGGGACGGTAGAGCCACTGCAACTAAATAGTACTTGCAGTTTTTGGTGTGGATTGGATTTGCATTTTCCGCAGACCTCACCATTCCATTAAAGAGGGCGATATCTGCACAAACAATTGGCATGCTGCAGATTTCAAAATTCGCACAACAGGTCAATTTCCACATAGAAGTAAAAAGCAAAGTGTACAAGTGATTTGTCTAATCTCATACATTTTGCCAGTACAATATTACGCTGTATTTTTTGTGCATGGAAAATCCGCACAGAAAAACTGCAACGTAATCTGTAATGTGTGCAGAGGATGTATTCAGATTGTGCAGTTAAAAATGCATGTGCTTTTTACCACAAACTGCCAGAGTTTAATAATGCAGTTTTTGGAAAAAGTTTCTACGTGTGAAATGTTTTTTTTTTTTTTTTTAAACATAGTTCATTTGTGAATATGTCAGGGCATGGGCGTAGCTATAGGGGGTGCAGAGGTAGCAGTCGCTACCAGGCCCAGGAGTCTGAGGGGGCCCAAAGACCCTTGTGACGCATAAGGAGACACACAAAGCACTGAGAGAAGGGGGGCCCAAGCTGAACTCTTGCACCAGGGCC
This sequence comes from Bufotes viridis, assembly GCA_033119425.1. Classification (NCBI taxonomy): domain Eukaryota; kingdom Metazoa; phylum Chordata; class Amphibia; order Anura; family Bufonidae; genus Bufotes; species Bufotes viridis. The sequence goes on along the minus strand of CM065594.1, from coordinate 76,298,696 downwards.
CATGAGCCGTTAGCTACGCCCCTGTGTCAGGGTCAATGTCACATTGTGTAACTGCAGCCAGGGCAAGATTGGCGATGGACCTTACAGGGTAATTTCCCAGTGAGCCGATGCCTTGGGGAGCCGCCTAAGGCCTCCTCTCTGCTCTTGGCCGGGTACAATATGAGCTCTCAGTAGTAATTAAAGCTTTGAGAAACAGGAATTCATGTACATGGCCAGTGACCGCACAGGCCCTCCTGAATTTATCTGCAGTGGCCCGCATCTCACCTCCCAAGCCCCCTGCTCCATATCTTAATCAGAGACAACTGGAGAAGAGGGACAAAAAATGGCATCTATTGATGACCACTCATTGGGGGCAGAGGGACAGCGTTCATGGCAGTGTATTGTGGTATATGGTTTTGCTGGGATGGTATATTGTGCTATGGTATTGCTGAGGGGGGCTACAACATGGGGACACTTTAATTTTTTTCCCCAAGGCCACTTTATGTTCCAAGTGCACCCCTGACTGCAGCAGTTCACTGTACACGTGTGTGGTTTTCCTGGATTTGTGGACCCAGCCGTATTATAGGTACATGTAAAGGTGGAATATTAATTGTCAATATTTATTCAGATATCAGTAATTAATATTCATAAATAGGCGTAGTGGTCTACTGATGACTCCTGGGCGGCTGGCTTTTCTGCTCCTGAGTGCAGGGACCGCCGGACATTTATGTCCGGCAGCCCGCACTTCTGAACCGCCCACACTGTGGCGCGCGGGCGTGCGCCACAGGCAAGGACACGTGGGCCGGCGCGGTGATATGACAGGGCCGCGCCGCTCACTACCAGGTGGGAGAAGCCTTTGATCTCCCGCCTGTAGTGATTTACGTTCCAAGCAACGCAATAGTAATCGCGCTGCTGGAATGCACATAATAGAAGGAGGGGAGGTTTCTCTCTTCCCTCTATTATGCATAATTATCTCCAGCAGCGCTGTCCGGTCATTCTGGTACCATTAACCAGATTGCATCAGTGTGAATGCTTGGGGCACATTCACACAGTGCACCGGGTTTCAGGTCACCCAGGGGACATTTTAAAGAAGGGGCCTATGGATAGGAGGGGGATTTATAGGAAAGGGGGCATATATTTCAGGGGAATATATATAAAGGGGACATATATTAAAAGGGGGCCAACAAGGGGCACATTCCCACAGCGGCAGCAATGATCCCCTGGGGAATACTAAGGGCAGATGTGCGCAGATGCTGGGCACATCTGCGCACATCATCCTATAATGTGCCTATTTATATATGCATATACACTCACCTAAAGAATTATTAGGAACACCATACTAATACGGTGTTGGACCCCCTTTTGCCTTCAGAACTGCCTTAATTCTACGTGGCATTGATTTAACAAGGTGCTGATAGCATTCTTTAGAAATGTTGGCCCATATTGATAGGATAGCATCTTGCAGTTGATGGAGATTTGAGGGATGCACATCCAGGGCACGAAGCTCCCGTTCCACCAGATCCCAAAGATGCTCTATTGGGTTAATATCTGGTGACTGTGGGGGCCATTTTAGTACAGTGAACTCATTGTCATGTTCAAGAAACCAATTTGAAATGATTCAAGCTTTGTGACATGGTGCATTATCCTGCTGGAAGTAGCCATCAGAGTATGGGTACATGGTGGTCATAAAGGGATGGACATGGTCAGAAACAATGCTCAGGTAGCCCGTGGCATTTAAACGATGCCCAATTAGCACTAAGGGGCCTAAAGTGTGCCCAGAAAACATCCCCCACACCATTACACCACTTCCACCAGCCTGCACAGTGGTAACAAGGCATGATGGATACATGTTCTCATTCTGTTTACGCCAAATTCGGACTCTACCATTTGAATGTCTCAACAGAAATCGATACTCATCAGACCAGGCAACATTTGTCCAGTCTTCAACAGTCCAATTTTGGTGAGCTCGTGCAAATTGTAGCCTCTTTTTCCTATTTGTAGTGGAAAGGAGTGGTACCCAGTGGGGTCTTCTGCTGTTGTAGCCCATCTGCCTCAAGGTTGTGCGTGTTGTGGCTTCACAAATGCTTTGCTGCATACCTCGGTTGTAACGAGTGGTTATTTCAGTCCACGTTGATCTTCTATCAGCTTGAATCAGTCGGACCATTCTCCTCTGACCTCTAGCATCCACAAGGCATTTTCGCCCACAGGACTGCAGCATACTGGATGTTTTTGCCTTTTCACACCATTCTTTGTAAACCCTAGAAATGGTTGTACGTGAAAATCCCAGTAACTGAGCAGATTGTGAAATACTCAGACCGGCCTGTCTGGCACCAACAACCATGCATGCTCAAAATTGCTTAAATTACCTTTCTTTCCCATTCTGACATTCAGTTTGGAGTTCAGGAGATTGTCTTGACCAGGACCACACCCCTAAATGCATTGAAGCAACTGCCATGTGATTGGTTGACTAGATAATTGCATTAATGAGAAATAGAACAGGTGTTCCTAATAATTCTTTAGGTGAGTGTATATTATATATGCATGCACGTGTTCGCATGCATATATATATGCATATACTTCAACCGTTCCTCAACAGTACACAGAAGAAAAAAATTAAGGGGTTACTTTCCCAGAAAACCTCTTTAAAAAGGCTGTCCAAGTTCATTATTCTTTTTATTGGAAACTGCTGTGGGGATGTTAAAAAAAATGCCTTCACTAGCCCTCTTTAATCCACTGATTTTGCTATTTCCTCTTTCATCAGCCGGTGGTGTATTTTTGTGGCTACAATGGTGACGTCCCATATACTGCTGCAGGCAGTCACTGGCATCACAGGTATACGATCCGAGATGGCTGAGGCAAGCAATTGGCTGCAATGGTATTCGGGACATCACCACTGCACCACCTGCTGCAGCCCGGAGATGAGGAGGTTTTTCTTTAAAGATTTTACTGGCCCTTTCCAACTAAAAGAAAATTTACTTGGACAACCCCTTTAAAATTAGACTTAACTGTGTGATGCAGAGTATGAGTACGGTAAGCGGTACACCAAGTCAAATCTTTGCTCTGTCATGCACATGGTTGCGAACCGTGCGGCAAATCCGTTTTTCTGTGAACTGCTGAGGATTTTCTTCAGTGCAGCTTGTACATGTCATACACATAGAAACCATGACTTCACTAGCACAGCAGCATTGCAGCACTGCTGAACTCATGCGAGCTTAAAATGAGGCAGCCGATAACTATACAGTTGACCCTAGTCCAGTGGACATTTCTCTTTCTTTCAAACCTCTGGCATCTTACACAATATTTCAGGTGCCATTATAAAACCAAGCCGCTTCAAGCTCATCAAATCACATTAAAACCTCCTGAGACTAGTCACATAGTGACCAAGATGCTGGCGTCCAGATTACCAGATGTAAAGCCTTCACTTACGCTCAACCCAGCTGCCACTCCATCTTCCAACCCCCAAACATAGGGTATCAGATGGTGCCAACAACACCAGTGAGGGAGAAGTTCCCGTCGCCATGATGCAAGAAAGAAATCACGAATCAGAAAGCAGATAGAGTCATGGCGTGGAGAGTGCCAACCGACCAACCACTACCGTTACGCCCAGATGCACATAGGTATGCGGAGAAGGACTTGTGTGTGGTAAGTCTTCTTCCAAGATTTGCCTTGTGGATGTGTTTCCTACTGCACAACCAAAGACCATAAAAATGTATGCTATTCTAGATGACCAAAGTAATCATTCCCTAGCTAGCCCTAAGTTCTCTGATCTTTTCAGGATAGAGGGACAAACTACACCCTAGGAGCATACTCTGGTCTTGTGACAACCTCAGGAAGAAAAGCTAATGGTTTCACCTTGAAGCCCATCAAAGGAGATAGGAAACTCTCTCTTCCAACCCTTATTGAGTGTGACGAATTGCCGGACGTAACGGATGAGATTCCCACACCTAAAGCCGCACAGCATCACCCTCATCTCAGGAACATAGCTAGAGAGATTCCTCCCCTTGATAACCATGCCGAGATCTTACTCCTGCTAGGTAGACATTCTCGAGGCTCATAAGGTCCTTGAACTTCGCAATGGTCCTTTCAACGCTCCATATGCCTAGAAACTTACAGTGGGTTGGGTCATCGTGGGGGATGTATGTCTGGACAGAACCTGCCAAGTAAACTCTTTCAGAACAGACATATTAAGAGGATTAACTTCTTACTTCAGGCAGTGTCCCAACCACTACTATGTGCAAGAGGTTCCCTGCCCAAATATTCTAAAAACTTGTTCATCAGAAAGCAGCTTAAATCCCAAGAAGTCAGCTGCAGAAGAATGTTCCTGGCCAGATGGGCAGCTTGAAGAAATGCATTTAGGATCTCAATTGGAGCTCTCTTCAAGCCCTTCCCAGCTTTGCAGTCCTCACACAGTTCATCATGATGAATCCTATATAATCACTGGCAACAAGCCTTCTGATTCATGTAGTTCTGATGAGATACCACAGAAATGTGAGCCTTCCAGTCAACCGTTTGACAATGAGTTTAATTATGTAAAGGAAGTATCTTCTGAATGTTCTATACAGGAGGTTCCTTCAACAGAGGAAGAGCTCAGGAGGCAGTTGAAGGATGAAACTTCAACCTTCTCAGTGAACAGGTCAAAGAAATAAGAAAAAGACTACCAGCAGGTTGCGCTATACAACTACATTTTATTAATAACTCAGTGGCTATGCAAATTTTTTTTATTACATATAATTACAAAAGGATTCAGGTGCTTGTTTGAAAACTGTAGAATATGCTTCATGGGACAACCCCTTTAAGTATGCTTTAATCTGTTCTCAACTGCCCGCCGTAAATTAACATCAGGAGTCAGGTATTTAAATATGGCCCCTGTTCGCAAGTGCAGCGGGCTTCATAGCAGCCGGGTACCTACTGCTTTAAACAGCAGACACCCGGGGCTAACAGGTGAAATGGATGATAAAGTGAAATATGACCACGGCATATAGGAGCTCAAAAACCCAGGAGTGCATGCTGCTGGGCCTGCAACGGCTCTCCTAGCAATGATCAGGGAAGCCGGATGGTATGTGCGGCAGCCTCAGTCCTCCTTAATTATCCGAGGCTGCCGCAGATAGGCTCAATAGGAACACAGTTAAACTCTCATAGACTAGAATGCTAAAAAAAAGCATTATTTTCAGTATTAAAATGCAAGAAAAACTATATAAATGTTGTAATCATACTGACCCCGAGAATGAAGTTAACAGGCCAGTTTTATCACATAGGAAACACTTTAATTACATAACCCATAAAACTGTGGCAGAATTGTTATTTTCATAATTCCAACACCATGTAATTTTTTTTACATTGTATGCAACAGTAAAATGGTGCCATTTTGTTTTGCAAAAAATGAGCTCTCATAAGGCTATGTGAATGGAAAAATAAAGTTTTGACTCTGGGAGTAAAAAACAAAAATAAAATAAAATTATAAAAAACATAAAATGACCCGGTCAAGAAGGGGTTATGCTGCAGTCCTATGCAATGCCACAAATAAAAAAAAACAACGAAAAAAAAACAACTGTCAGTCTGTCTCATAGCCACAGTCTAATATGTGCTGTATCTTCCCAGAGCTCTATTGTACGTAAGTAGTGTTGAGCGAACAGTTCGAGCATCGTTCGGGTTCGTACCGAATTTTGGGTTGTCTGGGACACGGACCCGAACCCGGACATTTTCAAAAAAGTTAGGGTTCGTTGTTCATCAATTACTTCCCGCTTTCTGAAGGGCTGCACTGCGGCTAATCAGCTAGCGTTTTACTTCTTGCCCTAAGAGCCCATCACAGCCATGCCTACTAATGGCATGGCTGTGATTAACCAAGTGCAGCATGTGACCCAGCCTCTATTTAAGCTGGAGTCATGTAGCGCCGCACGTCACACTGCTCTGATTAGTGTAGGGAGAGGACGCAGCTTCTGTCAGGGCGAGATTAGGCAGGTTAAAGTCAGCAACAGCAGCTAATGAACGGATCGATCTACAGCTGTGAATGATTGAAATTCTGCTAGTTACTTGCTCACTGGTTTTTAGGCTGCACAGAGCGTTTTTCTGTCACTTATTTTCTGGGGTGATCGGCGGCCATTTTGTAACTTGTGGTGCACCAGAACAAGCTGCCACCAAGTCCATCAATCCATCAATACTAGTTTTTTTTTTTGCTATATCCTACATCAGGGGCTTGGCTGTGCTAATTGTCACCCCTAGAAACTCAGGATAGCAATTTCTATATTTTATTAAGGGGTTAAATACAATTGCCCAAATACCAATCCCCTAAATCTGGTATTCCAGCTTTGGCTAGACAAGTATAATACTGTCTGCTGTCTGGCAAAGGATAGATTATTTTCTGTGGTGAAATTCAATTGCCAAAATAGCAATACCATAAATCAGTGGTTTCAGCTGTGGCTGGCAAAATATAATAGTGTCCGCCAAAACATATATTTTGTTCTGGGGTGTAATTCACTTGCCAAAATAGCAATACCCTGAATCTGGTGTCCCAGCTGTTGCAGGCTAGGTTTCATAGTGTCCACCAAAACATATATTTTGTTCTGGGGTGAAATTAATCTGCCAAAATAGCAATACCCTGAATCTGGTGTCCCAGCTGTTGCAGGCCAGGTTTCATAGTGTCCGCCAAAACATATATTTTGTTCTGGGGTGAAATTCAATTGCCAAAATAGCAATACCATAAATCAGTGGTTTCAGCTGTGGCTGGCAAAATATAATAGTGTCCGCCAAAACATATATTTTGTTCTGGGGTGAAATTCAATTGCCAAAATAGCAATACCATAAATCAGTGGTTTCCGCTGTGGCTGGCAAAATATAATAGTGTCCGCCAAAACATATATTTTGTTCTGGGGTGAAATTCAATTGCCAAAATAGCAATACCATAAATCAGTGGTTTCAGCTGTGGCTGGCAAAATATAATAGTGTCCACCAAAACATATATTTTGTTCTGGGGTGTAATTCACTTGCCAAAATAGCAATACCCTGAATCTGGTGTCCCAGCTGTTGCAGGCCAGGTTTCATAGTGTCCGCCAAAACATATATTTTGTTCTGGGGTGAAATTAATTTGCCAAAATAGCAATACCCAGAATCTGGTGTCCCAGCTGTTGCAGGCCAATTGTAAATCTGTCCATAAAAGGATACCTTTCATCCAGGGCCTAAATACTAGCCCTAAAAGAGATATTCCCCTAAATCAGTGGTTACTGCTGTGCCTGGATTAGTGTAATACGCTACATAAACAAATAGGCAGATAGTGTTAGGTGCCTGTAAAAAAAGGCCTGAATTTAAAATCAATACATTGGGCCAAATATTTTTTTCCTTATTGTGGTGCTTGGTGAACAATGAGGAAAACATCTAGTAAGGGACGCGGACGCGGTCGTGGTGGTGTTAGTGTACCCTCTGGTGCTGGGAGAGGACGTGGCCATTCTGCCACAGCCACACGTCCTAGTGAACCAACTACCTCAGGTTCCAGTACCTGCCAGAATTTACAGCGATATTTGGTGGGGCCCAATGCCGTTCTAAGGATGGTAAGGCCTGAGCAGGTACAGGCGCTAGTCAATTGGGTGGCCGACAGTGGATCCAGCATGTTGACAACATTATCTCCCACCCAGTCTTCTGCTGAAAGCGCACAGGTGGCACCTGAAAACCAAGCCCATCAGTCTGTCACATCACCCCCATGCATATCAGGGAAACTGTCAGAGCCTCAAGTTATGCAGCAGTCTCTTATGCTGTTTGAAGACTCTGCTGGCAGGGTTTCCCAAGGAAATCCACCTAGCCCTTCCCCAGTGGTGGAAGACATAGAATGCACTGATGCACAACCACTGATGTTTCCTGATGATGAGGACATGGGAATACCTCCTCATCGGAGTCCGCACGTCTCTGATGATGACGAAACACAGGTGCCAACTGCTGCGTCTTTCTGCAGTGTGCAGACCGAACAGGAGGTCAGGGAGGAAGACTGTGTGGAAGACGATGCAGGGGACGATGAGGTCCTAGACCCCACATGGAATGAAGGTCGTGCCACTGCCTTTTATAGTTCAGAGGAAGAGGCAGTGATGAGACCGAGCCAACAGCGTAGCAAAAGAGGGAGCAGGGGGCAAAAGCAGACCAGCCGCCGCCAAGAGAGTTCGCCTGCTACTGGCCACCGCCACCAGGGACTGAGCACCCCAAAGGCAGCTTCAAGGAGTTCCCTGGCATGGCACTTCTTTAAACAATGTGCTGACGCCAAGACCCGAGTGGTTTGCACGCTGTGCCATCAGATCCTGAAGCGAGGCATTAACGTTCTGAACCTTAGCACAACCTGCATGACCAGGCATTTACATGCAAAGCATGAACTGCAGTGGAGTAAACACCTTAAAAGCAAGTAACTCACTCTGGCTCCCCCTGCTCCCTCTTCTGCTGCTGCCTCGGCCTCTTCCTCCGCCTCGGGAGGAATGTTGGCACCTGCCGCCCACCAAACAGAGGATGTGCCACCGACAACACCACCTGCGTCACCAAGCATCTCCACCATGTCACACGGCAGCGTTCAGCTCTCCATCTCACAAACCTTGAGAGAAAGCGTAAATTCCCACCTAGCCACCCTCGAGCCCTGGGCCTGAATGCCAGCATTTCTAAACTACTGGCCTTTGAAATGCTGTCATTCAGGCTGGTGGACACAGACAGCTTCAAACAGCTGATGTCCATGGCTGTCCCACAGTATGTTGTTCCCAGCCGCCACTACTTCTCCAAGACAGCCGTGCCTTCCCTGCACAACCAAGTATCCGATAAAATTAAGTGTGCACTGCGCAACGCCATCTGTGGCAAGGTCCACCTAACCACAGATACGTGGACCAGTAAGCACGGCCAGGGACGCTATATCTCCCTAACTGCAGACTGGGTAAATGTAGTGGCAGCTGGGCCGCAGGCGGAGAGTTCCTTGGCGCACGTCCTTCCGCCGCCAAGGATCGCAGGGCATCATTCTTTGCCTCCTATAGCCTCCTCCTCCTCTGCTTCCACCAGCTCATCCAGTCAGCCACACACCTTCACCACCAACTTCAGCACAGCCCGGGGTAAACGTCAGCAGGCCTTTCTGAAACTCATATGTTTGGGGGACAGGCCCCACACCGCGCAGGAGTTGTGGCGGGGTATTGAACAGACCGACGAGTGGTTTCTGCCGGTGGGCCTCAAGCCTGGCCTGGTGGTGTGTGATAATGGGCGAAATCTCGTCGCAGCTCTGGGACTAGCCGGTTTGACGCACATCCCTTGCCTGGCGCATGTGCTGAATTTGGTGGTGCAGAAGTTCATTCACAACTACCCCGACATGTCAGAGCTGCTGCATAAAGTGAGGGCCATCTGTGCGCGCTTCCTGCGTTCACATCCTGCCGCTGCTCGCCTGTCTGCGCTACAGCGGAACTTCGGCCTTCCCGCTCACCGCCTCATATGCGACGTGCCCACCAGGTGGAACTCCACCTTGCACATGCTGGAGAGACTGTGCGAGCAGCAGCAGGCCATAGTGGAGTTTCAGCTGCAGCACGCACGCGTCAGTCGCACTGCGGAACAGCACCACTTCACCACCAATGATTGGGCCTCCATGCGAGACCTGTGTGCCCTGTTGCACTGTTTCGAGCACTCCACCAACATGGCCAGTGGCGATGACACCGTTATCAGCGTTACAATACCACTTCTATGTCTCCTTGAGAAAACGCTTAGGGCGATGATGGAAGAGGAGGTGGCCCAGGAGGAGGAGGAGGAGGATGAGGGGTCATTTTTAGCACTTTCAGGCCAGTCTGTTAGAAGTGGCTCAGAGGGAGGTTTTTTGCAACAGCAGAGGCCAGGTACAAATGTGGCCAGCCAGGGCCCACTACTGGAGGAGGAGGAGGATGAGGAGGAGGTGGAGGAGGATGAGGATGAAGGTTCACAGCGGGGTGGCACCCGACACAGCTCAGGCCCATCACTGGTGCATGGCTGGGGGGATACGGAGGACGAAGACGATACGCCTCCCACAGAGGACAGCTTGTCCTTACCTCTGGGGAGCCTGGCACACATGAGCGACTACATGCTGCAGTGCCTGCGCAACGACAGCAGAGTTGCCCACATTTTACCATGTGCGGACTACTGGGTTGCCACCCTGCTGGATCCCCGGTACAAAGACAATGTGCCCACCTTACTTCCTGCACTGGAGCGTGATAGGAAGATGCGCGAGTACAAGCGCATGCTGGTAGAGGCGCTCCTGAGAGCATTCCCAAGTGTCACAGGTGGAAGCCCAAGGCGAAGGCAGAGGAGGAGCAAGAAATCGCCAACGCAGCTGTGTCACGGCCAGCTCCTCTGAGGGCAGGGTTAGCATGGCAGAAATGTGGAAAAGTTTTGTCTCCACGCCACAGCTAACTGCACCACCACCTGATACGGAACGTGTTAGCAGGAGGCAGCATTTCACTAACATGGTTGAACAGTATGTCTGCACACCCCTCCACGTACTGACTGATGGTTCGGCCCCATTCAACTTCTGGGTCTCCAAATTGTCCACGTGGCCAGAGTTAGCATTTTATGCCTTGGAGGTGCTAGCCTGCCCGGCGGCCAGCGTTTTGTCTGAACGTGTATTCAGCACGGCAGGGGCGCCATTACTGACAAACGCAGCCGCCTGTCCACAGCCAACGTGGACAAGCTGACGTTCATAAAAATGAACCAGGCATGGATCCCACAGGACCTGTCCCTCCCTTTGTGCAGAATAGACATTTATAACTGCCTCCCCTCAACCATGTATTCTTGTACTCCGGGGCACTTCTTTATTGAATCCTCATTTTTTTAACTTTACCATGATCTTGCGGTGCAACCCAAAGTTGCATGAACCTCTCCTCTGTCTGGGTGGTGGGGCCGAAATAACTGAAAGTGGCCTTCTCCGGTGGTGGTTGATATGACGCATGATTCCTTGCTGTGGGACCTCTCTCCTCTGTCTGGGTGCTGGGCCGAAATAACTGAGAATGGCCTTCTCCGGTGGTGGTTGATATGACGCATGATTCCTTGCTGTGGGACCTCTCTCCTCGGTCTGGGTGCTGGCCTAAATAACTGAAAGTGGCCTTCTCCAGTGGTGGGTGATATGACGCATGATTCCTTGCTGTGGAACCTGTATCCTCGGTCTGGGTGCTGGGCCTAAATAACTGAAAGTGGCCTTCTCCAGTGGTGGGTGATATGACGCATGATTCCTTGCTTTGGGACCTGTATCCTCGGTCTGGGTGCTGGGCCGAAATAACTGAAAGTGGCCTTCTCCAGTGGTGGGTGATATGACGCCTTATTCCTTGCTGTGGGACCTGTATCCTCGGTCTGGGTGCTGGGCCGAAATAACTGAAAGTGGCCTTCTCCAGTGGTGGGTGATATGACGCATGATTCCTTGCTGTGGGACCTCTCTCCTCGGTCTGGGTGCTGGCGAAATAACTGAAAGTGGCCTTCTCCAGTGGTGGGTGATATGACGCCTTATTCCTTGCTGTGGGACCTCTCTCCTCTGTCTGGGTGCTGGCCGAAATAACTGAAAGTGGCCTTCTCCAGTGGTGGTTGATATGACGCATGATTCCTTGCTGTGGGACCTCTCTCCTCTGTCTGGGTGCTGAGCCAAAATAACTGAGAGTGGCCTTCTCCGGTGGTGGTTGATATGACGCATGATTCCTTGCTGTGGGACCTCTCTCCTCTGACTGGGTGCTGGGGCCTAAATAACTGAAAATGGCCTTCTCCAGTGGTGGGTGATATGACGCATGATTCCTTGCTGTGGGACCTCTCTCCTCTATCTGGGTGCTGGGGCCGAAATAACTGAAAGTGGCCTTCTCCAGTGGTGGGTGATATGACGCATGATTCCTTGCTGTGGGACCTCTCTCCTCTGTCTGGGTGCTGGGGCCGGAATAACTGAAAGTGGCCTTCTCCAGTGTTGAGTGATATGACGCATGATTCCTTGCAGTGGGACCTCTCTCCAATTGATATTGGTTAAATTTTATTTATTTTATTTTAATTCATTTCCCTATCCACATTTGTTTGCAGGGGATTTACCTACATTTTGCTGCCTTTGGTAGCCCTCTAGCCCGTTCCTGGGCTATTTTATAGCCTTTTTAGTGCCTAAAAGTTCGGGTCCCCATTGACTTCAATGGGGTTTGGGATAAAGTTCGGGTCGAGTTCGGATCCCGAACACGAACATTTTCGGGAAGTTCGGCCGAACTTCTCGAACCCGAACATCCGGGTGTTCGCTCATCTCTATATGTAAGCTTTCTTGGTATGCTGACGATATTGTACTCCTGTAGCTCTCCCAATTATTAGGGACATTTTTAAGAGGTCTGGTGTTTTTACAGGTTTTGCAATGAACTGGCAGAAATCAGTTCTAATTCACCTGGATTCTGTCACATTTGACTTCCATTTGAGGTAATCAATGAAAATGCTACATTTAAATACTTAGGGATGGCAGTGTCTAGGAGAATTGAGGATTATGTTGATTTGAATATGATCCCCTTGATCCACAGATTGAGAGGGAAAATTAAGATAGGGAAACGGATTCCATTATCCTTTGCTTCTCGGGTGGCGTTATGTAAAATGGTTGTACTTCTCCAACTTTATTTTTTGCAAATAGCCGTATTTTCTTTCCGTGTCTGTTCCGTTTTTTTTTGCGGAACCATTCATTTCATTGGGTCTTCAAAAAAAACGAAAGGTACTCCGTGTGCATTCTGTTTCCGGTCCGTTTTTTCTAGTTTGCGGACAAGGATATGCATAATTACAATGGATCCGCAAAAAAAAAAAACAGATGCCATACGGAACATCATCCGTTTTTTTTGCGGATACGCAATTTGCGGACCACGAAACACATACGATCGTGTGCATAAGGCCTCACCGAGTTGCTTTACAGGGGGTAAACGTCTCAGAATGGCTCTCTCACATTCTCACATCTGCAGGTTCCATGAGATAAAGGGGGAATTGCAGTTCCTGATGTTTTTTTTATTGGGAAAATGTAAGTATCTTTTGTATTGGGAGTGGTTTTTTTTTTTATATAAAATGTGTAAATCCTGTGTTACTCATTCTTGACCACTAGAGGGCAGCTAATTAGCTCTGTGAGCCTCATGCACATTCTCTTTGTTCTAAAATTACTGTAGGGGGGAGGATGGAAGCTTGTTTGCAACTTTTAAATGTACCAATAAACTCGAGGCTGAAGTTAGTGAACTACTCCAGCCTAGTTAAGGAGCCAATTACCTTTCCTTAAGGAAAACCTCTTTTGTCTACCTCATGCCTACTATATAAGTGAATGTATCTTTAAAGGGCTTCTGTCACCCCCACTGACGAATTTTCACTAGCTGACATTAGCTACTTGCTAATGTCAGCTGAGTTCAAACATATGTTTAATATCTTTTTTTCTTTTTTCAATCTTCTAAAAAACTTACTTTTGTTATATGTAAATTAGCTTCGCTACCAACAAGTTGGGCGGGTACTTGCTGGTAGCCGCCGCATCTTCATGGCTTGGACGCCCTCTTCTTTTGATAGACAGGGCCAGCGCTCTCCTCCTCTCGCTGGCCCTGTCTGCAGCTGCAATCCCGCGCCTGCGCCGTCTCGGTCTTTAGTCGGCGCAGGCGCTCTGAGTGAGGCGCTCGCTAGGCGCTCCGTCCTCAGTGCGCCTGCGCCGATGGCGTCAGCGCTACACCGGAAGAGAAGACGCCGGCATCCTGGGATGCCGGCGTCTTCTTCCGGGTGTAGCGCTGACGTCATCGGCGCAGGCGCACTGAGGACGAGCGCCTGCGAGCGCCTCACTCAGAGCGCCTGCGCCACTAAAGACCGAGACGGCAGGCGCGGATTGCAGCTGCAGACAGGGCCAGCGGAGGAGGAGAGCGCGCTGGCCTGTCTATCAAAAAGAAGAGGGCGTTCAAGGCCATGAAGATGGCGGCTACCAGCAAGTACCGCCAACTGTTGGTAGCTAATTTACATATAACAAAAGTAAGTTTTTTAGAAGATTGAAAAAAGAAAAAAAGATATTAAACATATGTTTGAACTCAGCTGACATTAGCAAGTAGCTAATGTCAGCTAGTGAAAATTCGTCAGTGGGGGTGACAGAAGCCCTTTAATAAAGTGTGGGATGAGAAGTTCTTTCCATGAAACCAACTTGTGTCCTAGTCTCATTGTGAAAGTTATATGTGCGCACATACTTATACTTCTAATTGATCTGGCACCACACAAAGAAGATGAAAATCGCTGGAGTGGCGATGACAGGAGTCAGGGTGTATATGTCAATACATAAAGAATATGGGGGTAATTTATTAAACAGAAATATGCCTATATTAGGCTACTTTCACACTAGCGTTTTTGCTGGATCCGGCGGGGCTCAGCAAAAACGCTTCCGGTATGTTGTCCGGTATAGAAACGCAACCAAACAGAACGCATTTTGGAGCATTTTGTTCTGTTCAGTTACATTTTGTCCCCATTGACAATGAATGGCGACAAAACGTAAGCATTTTTTCCCAGGATCGAGACCCTATGGCGGATATCGATACCGGAAAATATAAACGCTAGTGTGAAAGTAGCCTTAGGCGTATTTCTGGTGTAGATTGCAGCGCAAAGGTCCTTTGCGCTGCAATCTGCGACTTTTCCCCACTCACTCCAGGTCTAAAAAAAAGTGGGAGTGGCAGGACAGGTAAGGAGCAGTCTTAACTTCGGCGGGTCAACTGCCACTCCTCTTCATAACTCTGGCAGATCCACAGACAGCGAAGCGCCTTATTAAGATCGGCGTTTTAGACCACATCTTAATAAAATGTGAGTTGTTGGATAAGAGACAATTTGGTTTTAAGATGATCAGTAACGATATCTGGATCCGTGATTTTTGATGAAACTTGCATTGCGAGAATATTTCATTTGAGGTACTGAAAAAACGACATGGTTTTCCCCACTCTGCACTTTTTTAGATATTATCAATAAGGTCACACTCTTAGATCTCAGGCTAAATCTGATTTTTTTTCTTGTTGAGAATTTCCCCATTCTGGACCTCGTGGCTGATGTGCACTTTAGAAATACTGTAAGTTAATAAGTAAGGTTTCCTCTTTGAATTTGGAAGTTGCAAAATAAAAAAAATGGGGGAAAATGTAGGTGATATTTCATAATTGCACTAGGAGAAAAATTGTTTTCTAATATTAAATATGTTTATCCAATGCTTTCCAGTGCTGCTCACAGTGGCACATTATTCACAGACTATATTAAAAAATATATTGAAGTGTCGCACAGGAGCAACCAGTGACCAAAAGAGGTGCTCAGTTATATAGACGCACCCAGTCTACGCCGCTGCATATGGGACATATACTGGAGTATTGACATTTTTTTACTGAGGTGCGCTACTTATTGGGACTTATTATAGACCACTACGGTGTTATTTATAGTGACTACTAAGAGAGGGAAGCCTTATTTAAGTGATCCATTTGCTACAGAAACACTGTCCAGAAGTATCAATTATTGGAGGCATTTTAAAGGTTCCTTCTCTCTGCATAAGATTGTGGGTGTTTAATTTGACCGAAATGTTATTATTTGGAAGATGCTATAGACTTTTAGGGGTCATATATAACCCTACTAGTATACACAATCTTAATTTCTCAGATCTGGTGAGCACAGTTGGCCATATGCATGGTGTATGGGTTAGATGCGACCCATCCTTAGGTCTAAGAATTTGTTGGCTGATTTTATTGCATTTTATCAATAAAACAATAGTTTCAGTATCTGAGAGTGCCCAGTTTATCTATGTATCTAGATCATATTATATGCCTTTTTTTATTTAAAGTCCAAAAAAGATCTTCAGAATGTTTTCAGGGGTCGAATGACCCGATTCATCTTCATTGGAGACGGATTAGGTCAGGAAAGTGACTGGAGTTGGACTGACAGGTTGCGGTGACAATAAAGTCACAAGAAATCTGAAGTTAGTATCTCTAGTCATTCCTAACCGACCAACGTCAAGGTTCTCATAGAAGCAAATGGAGAAACAGACTTCCTATCTAAACAAGATCCTGGGGGGGGGGGAATTTATCAAGACAGGTTCTAAGAAAAATGGCTTAGTAGCCCATAGCAACCAGATTCCAACTTACATTTTTCAGAGCTCCTTTGGAAAATGAAATGACTAACCTGAATTGTTGCTATGGGCAACTGAACCAGTTTTCCTTTGCATCACTCTTTTTGCTTTACAGCCAGCATAGGAGGTAGCTCCAATCCCTAATGTTCTTTGATTGCCTCAGTCTGTGACCACAGCATGATCAAAGGGTATTTTCCCCTGCAATTGGGTTCCAGAGACTTGATCGGAGATTGGGTAAGCCCTCTGCAGTCAACCCCGGCGACTTAGAAAGCCCAGGACCAAGTTCAGTAGTCTTGTTGGTAGGGCACATTAGTGTTGCCCTAACCGCGGTCTGTGCCATAGTGACACAAAGTATAATGCATTAGCATACATAAGTATGCTTATACATTCTAAGTATAAAATTTGTAATTATTCTCCCCCCCATATGCCAGGCCCCTCACATTGAATATACTTACCTGTCTCCCCTCACGTGGCAGAAAACATCCGGTGTAGGTGGCAGGCGGGGACGAGCCTTCCTAGCATGGCAGGTGACACTAGGGAGGCTCGTCCCCGTCCGCCATTGTCCGTTTCCCCCCCTTCCCCAGATATTTTCATCCGAGCACAGGGAGCAGCAGCAGCGAGCCAGGTAAGTATATTCAATTAAAAGGGCCCGCCGTATGGGGGGGGGGGGCAGTTTACAGCTTTGTAAACCCCTTTAATGGGATTTTATTAAAATGTAATTGAAACATTTTTAATAAAAAAACTTGCATAAAATGAGCGATTATTTTTCATAAAATACATTTTATTGAGCATACTTTATGTAAAAACAAAAAACTATAGTTATTAGGTATCCATACGACTGAAATAAATCAACTTAACGGGTTAATCAGTGTGAAATATGTGCAGTGTAATAAAAAGAGGGGGGAAATAGCAATGTCAATTTGCAACACCAAAAAAAATGTAAAATTACAAAGCAACCCTCAAATGGTAATAAGAAAACAAGAGTTACATTTCTCCTGCATAAAACTAGTCCTTCCACAGCCATGTCAATGAAAAAACTAAAAAATATTACGGCTGATTAAACATGGAAAGGCAAAAATAGATGGGTTGAAGAAACATTTCTAGCCGGAAAAGTACTGCAAAATTGGGAAAACTTCTGTGAAGCTGGATTGACACAGGCAGGTCTGAGCGCTGTGCATACAGCAATGAAGATGGTAAAGGGTCCCTGCCTTCTCTATGGTATGTCTGGCTGTCACTGACAACACTCACCGCTCCTGCACGATTTCCAGACAGCTGCAAACTCTGCACAGACCTTCTGAAAAGAGGTTGTCCCATCTGAGATATTTAAAGGGAACCTGTCATCAACTTTATGCTGACCTCACTGAGGGCAGCATAAAATAGTGACAGAAATGCTGATTTCAGCGGTGTGTCACTCATGAGCTAAAAGTAAGTGGTTGCTGAGAACCAGCATCATAATCATTGCAGCTCAGTCCTTGAAAAGAGTCAAATCTACCTGAGAAGGGTCCCGATTGCTCTCCCGCCATCTGCTGATGATTGGCAGTTCTCTCCTAGAGAGAAAGGGAGAAAACTAGGTAGAATTCTGTCAGTCATCAGCAGGTGAGCAGGGAGAGCAGGAATTCATGAATAACCAGGACTCTTCTCAGGTGGCCGTGATTCTTTTCGAGGCCCAGTCTGCAATGGTTGTGATGTTGGTTCTCGGCAACCACTTACTTTTAAATGATAGAGCGCTGAAATCATTTCACCGGTCTCTACTTTATCCTGCCGTTAGTATGGGCAGCATAAAGTTAATAACAGGTTCCCTTTAAGGCATATCACTAGCATATGCCATAAATGACATAAGAGCGGGTCCCACCTCTGGGATCTGTTCCTATCTGCAGTACAGGATCCCAAAGTTAAAGTAGAGCACACCGTGCATGCATGGCATCCTCTTCATTCAGTGCTATGGGACGTCTAAACAGCTGAATGGAGAGTGGACACACATACATAGCTCGCTCTCCCCTCACATCGGCGTCCTATTTTGGGACCCAAACATATCTGACCTGTATGGCATATTCTAGCGATATGCCATAAAGTTTTTAGTTGGGATTACCCCTTAAAAGACATCTGCAAATGGTTAAAGGGGGTGTCCAGCCGTTAATATTCACAAGCTATCGTCAGGATAGGTCATCAATAACTGACTGGCGGGGGTCTGACACATGGCCGATCAGCTGTTTGAATAGGAGACGGCGCTCCATGTGAGTAGCCACTTCCACGTCATTACACTACAAATGTGTCTCCTGAGAAGAAGTGCAGCACATTGAAGAGGAAGCTGTGCTCACATGGAGTGCCGCCTCCTATTCAACAGGTCATCAATATTAATGTCTGGACTTTAACGCAGGAAGAACAAAATGTAGACTTGTTTCAAAAGTGTTCACTCTTTACAATAACAAATGTGATTGGAGCAGAAATACAAAACCTAAGGAGGAAGTTTGAGACCCGGTGTCTTTTCCTGCCTGTAGCAATCAATCACAGCATAGCTTACATTTTATGTTCAGCTCTTGAAAAATTAAAAAGTATTGCTGTGATTGGTACCTATGGGCAATTACAGATTCTCATTTTTATAAATCTCCCCAGTAGTGTTTGGAAACAGAGGCAGATAACTCATTTCTATATGCCCTATAAGGCCATCTTGGAGGGCACCTCCAACAGACAGTCAGAAAAGATAGGCGCTAATTTATTTTATTATAATCACCAGCTATTTGAATATGCAGGATGTATTACCATATCTTTCCTCTGCAAGAAAAAACAGCAGACTGTTAGCGATTCCAGGAGCTGTCATGCAGTGGCTTTTTAGAGACAACCCCTTACTATTTGGAAAGATGGACTTTTACCACTCAATGAGGGCACTGATGCTTTCTGAAGCAAAAATGTTCTTTATTCAAGCTGAAAGACGACCAGGTGGCATTTTACCATCATGAAACAAAAAAAAAAAAAAAACAAGAGAACAAAAATGGCACAAAAAAACTCCAACTAATTATAAATGATCAAATGTACAAGACTTTAGGGTGTCATTCTCAGACATCTATTGTCTGGTTTCTGTGGTCATTTTACCACTTAAAAATATCTACCTCATTAAGCAACCAAAACGTTCTACAAATAAGATCATGCATTCGCTGAAAAGTCTTCTTCCAACAAACTTGTTCTGAAAATGAATTATTGGGCAGATGCTTACAGACCATGAGATATATATTAAAATGGTTTAATTTCCAAAATAAATAGAAAACAGAGTGCAAAGAAAGTAACTTCAAGGCTCTGTAGGGGTGGGTGGTCTGGACTGCGGTTTAGGTGGTGAGTTAACCGATTCAGTGGGAGGTGAGTTAACTGATTCAGTGGGAGGTGAGTTAACTGATTCAGTGGGAGGTGAGTTAACTGATTCAGTGGGAGGTGAGTTAACTGATCCAGTGGGAGGAGAGTGAACCGATTCAGTGGGAGGTGAGTGAACTGATCCAGTGGGAGGAGAGTGAACTGATCCAGTGGGAGGAGAGTGAACTGATCCAGTGGGAGGAGAGTTAACGGATTCAGTGGGAGGCAAGTTAACTGATTCATTGACAGGCGAGTTGACTGATTCATTGACAGGCGAATTAACAGATTCAGTGGGAGGTGAGTGAACTGATTCAGTGGCAGGCGAGTTAACAGATTGAGCTGCTTCTTCTTCATCTACTACTACTACCACCACCGGTTTTTCCTCTGGGGCAGTAGCTTCAGCAGGAGGTGGAGAAGGTGAAACAGGGGCACCAGAGTTATCGTCTCTAGTCCCTTTGTCATTGCAAACAATCTCGCCTTCCTCAATTTCCTGATCAGACTCTGTAGTAAATGCTACTGTGTCCTCTTTTTTGCCTTTGTTAGGCTCTTTACTGCTGCTTCTATCCTCCCGGCTACGTTTCAAATTTCTCTCTCTGCTTGGACTGCGGCTTCTCCTACCGTTCCTTCTGCTTCTTTCTTTGCTGCGACTCCTGTCTCGCTTTCTTTTCCTTTCTTCTCTGCTGCGACTTCTGCTCCTCTCCTTGCTGCGACTGTATCTTTCTTTGCTCCGGCTCCTGCCTCTGCTTTCTTTGCTCCGGCTTCTATCCCTTCTCTTTCTATCCCTGGTCCTACTTCTCTCTCTCCTGTCCCTGCTTCTGTTCCTATCTCTCCGCTTACTATCCCTCCTTTCCTTGCTGTGGCTTCTATCTCTATCATTGCTTCTGCTTCTTTCCTTTTCGTCAGCATGCTTTATTGGACTCTTTTCTTCACTCCCATTCTTTTCTTCTCTCTCCTTACTAGGACTTCGTTCTTTACTTCTGCTGTCCCTCACCTTGCTCCGGCTTGCGCTCTTATGTTCTCTACTGGGGCTTCGGCTACCTCCATTCTTTCGCGATTTGCTAGGACTCCTGCTTCTATCTTTACTGTTACTACGGCTTCTTCCTCTCCTACTTTTGCTTACACTTCTGCTGCGACTTTTGCTCCTGCTCCTATCCCTACTTCGACTTTTACTGTCTCTTCTACCCTTGCTTAAACTTCTGCTATCTCTCCTGTCTCTACTGCGACTCCTGCTTCTTCGGTCTCGACGTCTGCTCCTGCTTCGAGATCTGTAAAGGTTTTGAAGAAGAAAAAAAAAAAAAAAAAAAAAAAAAAAAAGTATGATAAGCATAGGGAATATCACCTTTTCATTCTTAAATAATCAAAGTCAATTATAAAATTTTAGCCGTTTCACTTACCTAGATCTAGAGCGGCTGCTCCTCCATGACCGAGATCTGAAATTGACATGAGAAAATTTTTAATTCCAAGTAAATAAAGTACCACAAAATTAAAAAAGGGAAACTGTGTGATTAGATATATGTGATTAGATATATGAATGTATGGCCATATAGAAAGCAGATTTTTCATTTTGGGCTGGCGTGAATGGCGCAAAACCAAAATGCAAAAAATAGTACACTTTTTTTTCCGTAAAACTACTGCTGCATTCAGACAGGGGACTCTGGGGCTCATTTTTAGGACTGCGAGTTGGGGGAGGAGGGATATGGACAAAATGTGTGTACATTTTTTAATAAAATGAGGAAATATATTCAATATATATCTTAGTTAAATTTTTATACATTTTAGTCACACTAGGGGACTTAACCAGGTTTCAGCCAAGTTACTCTCATAATACACCAACACTTCTGCAGAAGGGGGGTACCCGACCACGTGGCGTCAACAGTCGCTCCTAACCCTGCTCCATTACAGGGCTGTACATGTATAGAGAGTTGAGCAAAACCCTTGATAGCATGTTGCCAAGGCATGAGAATCAACTCAGATTACCTACAGAAATTTACCAACACAAAGTAAATGACTAACGGTTTACCTTGAACGGCTGCGAGAAGAGGAGCGTCTAGTCCCAGATGAAGCCCTATCCTCCACAAGACGAATCTTTCGGCCGTTCACCTCTTTACCATCCAGTCTTTCTAGTGCTCTCTTCATGTCTGAATATGAACTGAATTCTATGACTCCTTCATTAGGTCGGCGATGATGAGCATCAGCATAAGTGACCTCCCCAGCCTGCCGCATAAAGTCCTTTAAAAAACAAACAAAAAGGGGGGTGAAAAAGAGGCGAAGAGGTGAACAATTTTCTTATTTTGAAACATTCCCCCGTCTCAGCTACAGGGGACTTGGAAAAACCTTTCCAAAACTTTGACGCACACAGATGTCACAAGCATGAGCTACAGTATTTGCGGCAAGCCATGATTCATAAGATGCTAGCTGATGACAGTCAGTGCATAAGTCAGGAAATAAATACCATGGACATAGGCCAGCAATATAAAAAGCACCAGAAAAACTGTTTGTTTCAAAAAATCCACATAAAGACTGTGCCAAACCTCCCCGTTCCAGCACAGCTGCTGCTATACTCTGCACCGCTGTGGTGATCACGTGTCCGTATACTGCATGTTATCGTTGCAGCCAATCATTGGCCTCAGCAGTATACTGGCACTTCACCCCTGCTGTCAGAAAAGCAAAGCCCAGAAGGTAGAGTGTCTGGTGTAACTGATGAAAGTTACAAATGAGCATCCTATTAGCTCAGAATGGGCATCCTCAACCACTCGCCCCAAGTAAGCACCAGATGCTGAGTAGCATCCATTAGAATTTTAATTTGCATGCTCTTCTGTCATAAAAAAGCCTACCTTTAAGTCTTGCCAACTGCACCTCGTAGATAGGTTCTCCACTCTCAGACGATACATTGTGCGAACTGGAGGTCCAAACCTGTCATTGCCACTTCTGCGGTAGCTATAGCCACCTGGGACACAGGGACAGAGAAGAGAGATCAGAGGTGGCAGAGGTATGAATGAATATAACAGAAAGGCACACTTCTGTCCCACATATATACCAAGACATTACATCTCGGACAACTATCAGATATGCTGAGCACATTTTCTATCCAACCCTCCCTCAGTTTTGGCATTTCTCATTCTTTAAGCCAGTATCACCATGATGCCATGCCTGGGCACTCTTGTTTCGTCTACTAGCTGTCTATACATGCCACCCTCCCCTAAAAAAGTTTCCATCAAAATGCACATGCACCCCAAAAGTCACTTACCTTGAAGTAAAGGGCTCGCCTTTGCCGCCCACGCTCATCAGCCTCGGCCCCCCGCCGGCTGGTAAACCCAACGCGCTCACCCACGTACGCGCCCCCCCGTGGCACCTCCTCGGATCTCACGAGAAGAAGAGAGAGGCGGGGGAAGGAAGAGGCTGCATAGTCAATATCACTCGGAGACAGACCCAGCGTCAGCCCCATGCTAGCCTCTGCATAACCTCCCAGTGGCAGTCTTTTAAAATGGTGACTGAATTATTCCCCACATATCCGAGGCCATTTTAAAAATTAATTACTCAATAGTTAGCAATAGGTCACAAAGGCAAAAGGAAGGTGGGTTTTGAAATATCCAAAGTTATAAGTAACATGCAAAAAAGAGAAATAGAAAGTCTATTCTCCCATGAGCAAGTTATTTTGGTGAAGCAAAATATTCATCATCATAATTGTAAATGAAGAAAAAAATTTTTTATTTTAACCATTAGTTTTGCAAAGAGGTATCACCAAGGGACAGAGAATCATCCCGCTGGCGCCACCTTGTGGAAGTGGCTCCTTATGAGTCAAAGTCCAACTTTTTAACAAGTCTTGGGACATTACTTGATGGTCCTCTTTCTTTATGGGATATCTCTTTGCATATTATTTTTCCATGGAGCATTGCCAATAAGTCTCCATAAACAGCCTGTCTCCAAGGAAAGCCAATAGCCTTCCTAACAGTGTTAGTTTTCAAAAGTTATAAAATGCAAATGTGTATTCTTCAGCCTATAAGCCCCTTTTTTTCAAAAAATTTTTGCAGCTAAGACAGACCAACACTTTTAAACCCTTAATTTTGGTTGGGAACCAAGTGTACAATAAATAAGTGCACTCCCCTTGAAGATATGGCAGGGAGCTGAGCAGGCTGTGTACTATCCTTTCACTTATCACAATTTAAAGAGTAGGGAGATGTCAGGGCCCTAATGTGCTGGAAAGATATAAAATATTCCACCTAAGTTTACCTTTCAACGAGTCATACAGGTATGTCAGAAGATATAGGAGAGCGCTGCGAGCGGTGACAACTGCAAACAATGGTGCAAGCCCGAAAATTGTCATTACTCCCCATAAACAAGTATGGTTGGAACAGCCAAGTGTGCAAGTTTATTGCCAAAGAGAAAGAAGAATAAGACACTTGCATCTCCAGTGCCAATGATACACTAGGACAGGGATGGGCAAACTGCGGCTCTCCAACTGTTGCAAAACTACAACTCCCAGCATGCAAAGACTGCTTACTGCTATCGGCCTACAGCAGGGCATGGTGGGAATTGTAGTTTTACAACAGCTGGAGAGCCGCAGTTTGCCCACCCGTCCTAGGATATTAGTGACTGGGCAGCACTGCAAAATCCCAACATGCAGATCCTCATTTCTCGCAGGCCTTGATGCATTGCAAGGCGGCCCCCATACATATTACGTTGTTGGTGGGTTCACTGACAATTATCTGCATCTTAAAAATTAACATTTTTCCTGGGCTTACTATTTTAGTCAGGCAGTTAAAAGGATTTTCAAAGACTTGTATACTGATGACCTATCCTCTGGATGTGTCATCAGTATCTGATCGGAGAGGCTCCAGCACTTGGGACCCATACAGACCCGCTGTTTAAGAGTGAGCTGAGAGAAGACCACAAGGAAGCACCCTGCTGTACAGTGTATAGCGCCTGTGCTTGGTATTGCACTCAGCCCGATTCACTTCAATGGGGATGAGCACCGTCATGGTCATGTCACAGATGAACAGGGAAAGCTGAGAGAAGGCTGCAGCACTACTGCCTTCTAATACACCCTCACTGATCAGATACTGATGACCTATCCAGAGGATGGGCCAGCAGTACACACGTCTCAGAAAACCCATTTAAAGGGGGTTTTCAGGACACATGATAAAACAAAATAAGTAACTCACAAAAAAAAAAAAAAAAAAAGCACCAAGAAGGATGGGATAGAATGAAACTTTCTATGTGTGAATGTAACATCGATATATTTAAGCGATTACAATAGAGGGAAAAAAGGATAAGTTTATTGGGGGAACTGTACAATAGAAAGGAGGCTTAAGACCCTGTTGGGCCTCCTCCAACATGGATACAGAATTAAACACTGTTTGGCATGCAGGTTCTGAATGACATCCGATGGCACATTTGCCCACAGATGTAGCATCTGGGCCTGTAGAACCTCACACAGGTTGATGGAGCTGTGGTCCCTGCTGGTCCCATAAATGCTTGATTGATGGTAAATCTGGTGACTGGGCAAGTAAGTATTGCAATCTGGCGGAGACATTCCTGGGAAACCTTGCTGTCTGTGGGCGAGGATCATTCTGCTAAAGCCCTGCCACAAGAGGCAACGTGTGGCCTCAGGATGTCTTGCACATATCACTGAGCTGTTATAGCAGGGATCAGCAACCGTAGGCACTCCATCTGCTGTGAAACTACAACTCCCATCATGCACACTTACTCTGCCGTTCTTAAACGCCTATAGATGTGAAAGGAGGATTCTGGGAGTGGTAGTTACTGAACAGCTGGAGTGCTGGAGGTTGCTGTCCCGTCATATGCGATGGCTGCCCAGATTATCCCACCAGCAGTTGGGGCAGTGCGTCGCTCCACAGCTAAGGAAGGACTGAAGCACTACGAGGCCTCCATACGCGAACCCGGCAGTCCTCAGATCCCAAACAGAACCTGGATTCTTTGCTATGAATGACATGATTCCAATCTGTAGAAGCCAGACTTATCGCTCACGACACCACAGAAAACAAAGGCGATGGTGGCTGGTTGTCAATGGCAGGACACAATGGGCGCCGTGACACCAAATTTCCTTCTGCTAAGCACCTGGAAACCGTCCGGGCAAAGACAGGGGTGTGTAATGAAGGTGCCACCCGGTGGACAACTAAATTGTGGGAGCTCCTCGTGCTTGCTGGCAGATCAAATGACTATTTGAAGTGTGTACATGTTTTCACATAACTACTGCACCCAACACCTCAGGGTGCTGGCACACAGTGCAGTTCTGACATGCATTCCGGATGCCGTTTTCAATTTAGCCAGTTTAGCAGCCTCATTAAACCCTGGTCTTCTGCATAGTGGGAAAGGGGTAATAAATTTCAGCTAGCTACAATAAAAAACTGCATCCCAAATGCATGTCAGAACTGCCCTGTGTGCCAGCAAAAATGTCCGAGTGCGTTGTAGAGGCATGTATAGCAGTCGGCGATCTCTCACCAAGAGGTACACTATCCAGAAGTAGCCTCTGCAAGACTTCTTATAGGGTAGTCGAGGAAGCACTTTTCCACCCTCTTGTGGCAAGACCAGACCTGAGAGTTTTGGAGCAATCCGACATTTATCTGGGTGCGTTATTTTTTTTTTGGGTCAATGAGTGTATTATTTTCCTAAAAAATTCCCTGTCCCCTGATTGTCTGCAGTGGTCATACACATCGCTTTCAATGCAAAGCCTCAGAGACTGGCGGGGGATTTTACAGGCGACTAATACTTAGTCATTTTATCACATGCCCTGCCCTTTCTGCCAGATTCTAATGTCCCGCGCCATCCCTTAAGTAATAGGCAGGGACTATAATGATAAATTAAACACATATATCACAGGGCTAAAATACAGTAGCTAAAAAAAAAAATAAAAAAAAAAAAAAGAGGAGGATATGTATTGCTACCAAAAACTTTCAATCTCCAACTTAGGCTAAGCATGTTCGGTGCATGCCAGAAAAATCCACAACATACTGCAATTACAGCCACACAGAGATCGAGCGGAGGATGTATAAAATCACAGCAGGTCAATTTCTGAGGATTTCAGCACTTTCTATGTAGAGGCGTGAAATAGAGAGGAAGAACTGCGTGCTATTCATGTGTAGCTTGATGGCTAAAAATGCAGCAAAAAATAAAAATAAAAAATCCAATCTGTGTGGAGGTTCCCCGACGGCTCATGCACACGGCCTTGCCGCGAAACATGGATACCAGCCGCGTGCATTCCACATCTTAGGGAGCGGAAAGGCCGGTCCCTAAGAGAACAGTGCTATCCTTGTCCGTAATGCTGACAATAACAGGACATGTTCTATTGGTTTGTGGAACAGCCGTGCGGAAACGGAATGCACACGGAGTCATTTCCGAGTTTTTTTGCAGCCCCATTGAAGTGAATGGTTCTGCATACAGGCTGCAAGAAAAAGAAAAAAAAACACCAGAAAGGATAAGGAAAAAAACATGTTCGTGTGCATGAGCCCTTAAAGAGAAATGGTCGTGGTACAGGTTGCCTATGCTATGCCTTACTTACTGTACAACACCCAGCAGGCATCCAGTACAAAGGTCCACTGCGGAAGCTGGTGGCAGCATGTGCGTCATGGGGAGCGCCAAGGGCATGTGCAACTCTGAATGGCCCCTGGTCTGCTGGAGGTCCAGGGCACATAGAGTGGTCTAATAGACATCATAGTTTATAGAAGTCCTGACAGATCCTTACAGTCTCCCAAAAGCAACAATTCAGACGGCTTCACTTTATTTACTTACTGCGCAAATCTCTCCTTGGCGCCCGAGCATGTTCCACAATGATGCGCTCACCACAGAGGTCTCGTCCGTTCATTTCATACACGGCATCATCCGCATCGCGAAGATCTTCAAATTCCACAAATCCGTAGCTTAAAGAGAAACACAGCAGTACATTTTACATTTAGCAGAGTACCTCCCCTGCCGACCTGCCAGGAGCTTCATGTGGCAGAACGGAATCCAACAGAGAAAACCGTTCAGAAGAGTCACGGGGACGCCTCCGCGTCGGGCTCTATACGCAAAACGGGATAACCCTTGCCATCACCCGCCATGTATCTACCTAAAAGATGCCTGAAATGTAATTAGGAAGTGGGTACATTTCACACAGGACAGTTCTGATGAGTACGAGAAAGCTTCCACACACCAGGCACAGCGGTTCTGAGAAAGAATTGCAGCAGGTATTATTTTGGTGTGATTTTCACATTAGACTCACTCGTCAGAGCCTTAAAGGGGTTTTGTCACTTCAGTAAGTGTCATTTATCATGTAGAGAAAGTTAATACAAGGCACTTACTAATGTATTGTGATTGTCCATATTGCCTCCTTTACTGACTGTATTAAATTAATTTTCCCATCACATTATACACTACTTGTTTCCATGGTTACGACCACCCTGCCACCCATAAGTGGTGGTCATGCTTGCACAATATAGAAAAAAGCACCAGCCTATTCACACTCCTGCGGTCTCGGCCACCAGAGAGGTCAGCACTTTTTCCTATAGTGTGCAAGCACGACCACCGCTGCTGGATTACAGGGTGGGTGGTCTGTAACCAAGGAAACGAGCAGCGTATAATGTGATGGAAAAATAAATCCAGACAGTGAAGGAAGCAATATGGACAATCACAATACATTAGTAAGTGCCTTGTATTCATTTTGTCTATGATTAGGGCCAATTGCTGAAGTGACAACCCCTTTAAAGGGTTTTTCCGGGATCTTAACATTGAAGACAGATCCTCAGGATCGGTCATCAATATCAGATTGGCAGGGGTCCGACACCCGGCACCCCCACGATCACCCCACCGAAACTTGAATAAATAGATGTGATTGAATGGATAAATATGGTAAAGGCCCTATTTATTCAAGTTTTTTAATATGAAACATTTATTCAATCAAGTTTCTAATATGAAATCCGCATTAATTCCATATGAAATCGTTATATTTTATATGAGAATCTCACTCGCGACTTTGCAGCATTTTTAGAGAATATTATTGTATATTTTCATTTAATCCTACCATTAGTATGGGCATTTTTAGTAGGGGTCGACCGATATTGATTTTTTTAGTGCCGATACCGATATTATGTGACCTTTCAGGCCGATAGCCGATATTCTGAGCATTTTCGGGTCGCTGTGTGTGTGCACACTTGAGGGGCCAGGTCACTTAAATTGCGATCCCTGCAGCAGACTTTCCCGCCACCAGCCGGAGCAATGAGATTGAGCACCTATTTTATGATCATGTGGACTAGTAGGTAGGTAAGCTGCAGTGCTGTAGAGCATATTATGTGATACAGTGACAGTAAGGTCGGGTCAGGACTCGGGTGTGCACACTTCTTGAATATGGAGTAGTTATTAATTAATTACCATAACGCAGTGCAGTAGTATTGTGACTGCACAGTTAGTTCAGACGACAGTGGTAGCCAGTAGGGCCTGGCTCACTTTAATTCCTGCAGCAGGAGGAGGACGGCACGGCTCTCTTGTAGCGTGCAGGCAGTGCAGTGAGTGCGCACACACTTTCCCGCCACCAGCCGGAGCACTGAGCCCTGCAGAGTTAACGTGCGTACGACACAGCGTAGCCTAAGTATGTAGTCCCGTCCAGGGGCGTTCCGGCCGGGCAGGCCCACACCCCCATTCTGCTGTACTCTCGCGAATCGCGATCCTACTTACTTCTGGCAGAGCAAAGACAGGCAAATCATCTCTAACAGGTGCGCCAGTGTAGTGGGCGCAATATCGGCGGTATCGGCAGTTTACATGCCGATACAGATACTTTGTAAAATGCTCAATATCGGCCGATAATCGGTCGACCCCTAATTTTTAGTGTATTGTTTTCAATATAGCAGCTAACAGCGGAAACGCATTGGTATCGCAATGACTCAACTGGTATTTTATATGCCAATTAAAAGATCACCCATAGAGCATATATTGTATGGATGGATTTATAGATGGGTGATTGCAAACTCAAAACAATGTGTCAAAAACTTGGCATATTAGAATGAAAAGTAATTTAATAGTGTGAGACACGAACATACACAGCACTTCCGGTTTGGAATCCATGTCGGTTTTTGGATCAAATAGTACCTCTAGATAGGAGTGATTTTTTTGGGGGGTCCAATTACCACTGAAGAAGGGGACATATACAGCCCCGAAACGCGTCTGGTCAGACCCCCCCATATGAATTTCTATGAGATATGATGGCAGAGTGAACGACCATTGCCGAATACAAAGTTGGAAGACAGTGTGAGAGGTGGCAACAAACACGGAGACCGCATCTGAACAAACAGGCTTGCGTGCAGCAATCCACCAGCGCGGTAAAGAACCGACAGCTTGCAGGACATGAGAATAGGATTATACTGAAGTCCAGAGCTGTTATACGGCAGAGGTCGGGATTCCTGGTAAGACTGATGCGATTTATATGCCGGCTTAATTGTCGTAGCTACAGCATTCAACTTCAGCGGGATGCCGCTGAGCGAGCGACATAGCGGGACGCCGCTGAGCGAGCGACATAGCGGGACGCCGCTGAGCGAGCGACATAGCGGGACGCCGCTGAGCGAGAGACATAGCGGGACGCCGCTGAGCGAGAGACATAGCGGGACGCCGCTGAGCGAGAGACATAGCGGGACGCCGCTGCACATAGTCTAGGTGATATAGCTCCAGACGCAAGGATTGTACTCATTGACTTTCAGACTAGTCCAGTGCATCGTTTAATGCTGCCATCGTTTGAAATTAGGGTATGCAAACAGCCTCTTTTTTTTATATTTGCTGCTATTTAGGAACTATTACTCAAGCTTATGAACCTTGATAACTGCGCTGCTTTTTACAAGATCACTGCTGCTACTGCTATCACTTGTTGCTATAAAAACACCTCTATACCTATGAACTGGGACTTATCAAGAACATTCATGAATATTAGGATCTAAGCCATCACCATTTATGAATTGGGGATATTTTTGCAAGGTGCTGTTTACCGATGGTATTTGTTGGATTGATTCCATACAAGTGCAATCAGGCAGAATTTGCTATCTATATATTTTATTATTCTAGAATTTTATACCAATACATCTATTGAAGTGTGGATCCAGCTATTCTCAGGTGTGCCCTTTTTTTATATATATATTTACGTCTACTTTTTGTACGGCAGTGGGGTGAGACTACTGAACTGTGAGCACCCTGGTTGGTGAACCAGCAATCCAGTGCGTCTCATTATATATTTACTATCCTGAGGTTAGTTGGTCAGTATTAAAATCAGGGCCGTGGAGTCGGTAGATAAATTGTCCGACTCCGACTCCTCAGATTTTGAAACTTCCGACTCCGACTCCTCCTCCTCTGTATTTAATATGCAAATACGAAGCTGTTCCACTAAGTTCTTCTAATCTTCTCTAGCACAGAGAGGTAGTTGAGCAGAAGCTGCTGCCTTCTCCTTTGTGCTGATCTTCTGCTGAAGATAGAGCAGTGGGAGGATCCAGGAAGGGGCAGGGGAAGGGGCATTTATTTAAAAACATGATTTTCCTAGTAGAATCCCATAGTCATGTTTAAAATTTAAGCTAACAATCTGAGTTTACATGTTTTATAGCCTTAGCTGAATGATAGCAGTTTTTCAAATGGTTTACAGCTTCAGTCTTGAACTATTGACTATCCATTCCCTTCACTTATACAAGTGTCTCCAGTCCTTAATCAGTTATCAGTGAGAGGCGAGGATAACCATGGGTTCCCTGTAACAGCAGACCACAAGACAATGGAAAGTGTAAGTATTGCTGCTCCTTAAAGGGACACTGACAGGCTGATTTTCCAGCTAAAGATATATATATACTGGTATTCATCAGAGAATTAGGAATAAAACTATACTAATGTTACCCCCAGTTAAGCTGTACTTGTGTTTAAAAAACATTTTAATCTGTATGCAAATTCACTATCTTTGTGCCCAATGGGGCAGCGTCTCCTGCAGCTTTGTGCCCAGCCACGCCCGAAGTACAGCTTCCCAGCGCTGTTTCCCTCGTTATTATTCACTGCACTGGCCTTTTTTTTTCAGGCTAGCCGAACGCTGAATTCCTGCGCAGGCGCACATGTAGAGTGCTGGCAGCAGCCTTGTCTGGCTATGCTGAGGCTGTGCCAGCTTTCTCTCTTCCTCCTCGCTACCTAGTCCTGTCTAGTGCTGCCAGTACTCACAAAGGTAGGGAATTTGCATATTGATTAAAACGTTTTTAAACACAAGTAAACCTCAACTGGGGGTAACAGTCGTCTAGTTGTATTCCTAATCCTCTGATGAATACCAGCAGATATATCAGCCTGTCAGTGTCCCTTTAACTGCATAGTAAAGCATATGAAAAGCTTCTTTATGGTCACTTAACGTCTTTGTTTAGCGGTAACGTGACGCACTGCATGCACTGGCCTTTATTCTTACAGTAGAGAAGTAATTAATTATAACTTTATCTGAATTGGGACATTTAAACTTGCTTTTTTTTTATTCCAATTTTTTTTTTATTCCAATTTAAATCTAGTAGGAGTCGGAGTCGGTCCATTTTTTGCCGACTCCGACTCCAGGTACCCAAAATTGCCTCCGACTCCTCGACTCCACAGCCCTGATTAAAATCCCAGAAAACCCCTTGGTGACCACCCATATGCCTTTTTACGGCAGTCACTAAGGGGCACGGGTCACAATGGCGCCCGCCGCATGTAATGTGCCGACAGAGGGAGCAGACTCCCATCAGCACCCCACAAATGCGATCGCAGGGTGCCGATGCGTGTGAAGGCCAGACCAGCCTTGAGTAATTTGTCAGAATAGCATTGCCATTAAAATGCAATGAACTATAGGTACAGTGCATTGCATTTTAAAAGAAAGCAATCAAAAAGCTGTCTGCTATAGTCCCCTTGTGGGACCATTAAGTTGTAATTAAAAAAATAAAAAATATCCCCATTAAAAAAGCGCTTTTCAATAAAAAAATAAAAATGAATCGGAAAAAAAAATGTTCCCATATGTTTGTATTTCCATGTCCGTAACAACCTGGACTACATAAATATCCCATAAATTATCCCATAAGGTGAACACCATAAAAAAAAAAAGAAAAAAAAAGACAGAATTTCTAATTTATTCTTAGTTACCACAGAAAAAACATAACAAGCGCCATTTACTCCAAAATGATACCAATGAAAAAAATCAAGTTGTCCCCCAAAAATCAAGCCCTCACACAACTCCATATAAAGAGAAATAAAAAAAGTTATGGGTCTTGGGAAGCGGCAATGCAAAAAAAAAAATATTATTGGGAAAAAAATAGGTGGGGGGGTTAATTAAAAAAAAAATTGTAAAACGTAAAAAAAAAATGTTTTTGTTATCACTGTAATCGTACTGACCCAGAGAATAAAGATATTATGTTATTCATACCGAAAAATAAACGCTGTAAAATTTTTAACGCAAAAACGCAGTGGCAGTATTGCTGTTCCCCCCCCCCCCCAGAAACAGTTAATAAAAGTTAATCAGAAAGTTGTGTACCCCAAAATGGTGCGATTAAAAACTACAACTTGTCCCGCAAAAAAACAAGCTCTCATAAAGCTATATGGACGGAAAAATAAAAAAGTTATAGCTCTTGGAACGCGTCAATGAAAAAAAGGAAGAAAAACGCTTGGTCAGTAAGGCCCAAAACAGGCTGGTCACTAAGGGGTTAAGGCCCATGCAGAGTCTAATGTGGAAATCACACCAAAATACTACAAGCGGCGGCCAGCCTCCCCCAGAAGCGGCGGCCAGCCTCCCCCAGAAGCGGCGGCCAGCCTCCCCCAG
Organism: Bufotes viridis; assembly: GCA_033119425.1. Taxonomy (NCBI): domain Eukaryota; kingdom Metazoa; phylum Chordata; class Amphibia; order Anura; family Bufonidae; genus Bufotes; species Bufotes viridis. Next base: position 76,265,553 of record CM065594.1, on the reverse strand, counting down.
AAGCGGCGGCCAGCCTCCCCCAGAAGCGGCGGCCAGCCTCCCCCAGTTATAAAATTTAGAGGGGCTTTTGGGATTGGCCTATCCTCAGGACCGATCATCAATGTGTCTGCTCAGTGAGGGTCCTACACCAGGGACCCCACCAAGCTGCTATTTGAAGAGGTTGCGGGGCTTGGGACTCCTACAACGCCGTGCTGCCCCATTCACTTGAATATGATGTCAATGTCCTAGGAAGAGCCCACAGCCAAGGTAATCGGCGGGGGTCCCGGGAGAAACCACTGTAACCTATGTGCTGAAGCTTTGCATCACCACTGCATGGGCAACGCAGAAACAGTGTGAACAGAACCCTATGAAGCTGGTGAACTGCTGGGTCATCAGCAGGTGTGTAGGGGAGGCCTCCATACATAACCCTTCCTTGCCTCTGGAGAGAGGTGGCGCCAGGCAGCCGCTTATCTCGCACTCAATACCGCAGTGTGTATGCTCCATGCGGTCACCAGGCAGCGGCAGCACAGCCGGGGAGCATGAGGCAGCACGAAGCGTGGAAGACCCGGGAACGAGCGGACGAACCCTATCCGAGGCGGCTCCACAGGAGCCGGTCAGGAGGGAGAGACGCCAACCCTTCCACCAATGCCTCCCGGAAACCTCCAGCACTCACCCCTTCTTCAGGTCCACCTCCACGATCTTGCCGAAGCCCTTGAAGAAGCGCTCCACATCCCTCTCCCGGACCCGATGGCTGAGCCCCCCAATGTACACCCTTGGTAACACCGACGACCGCGACATGTTGCACGGTGGTTAGAAAACTGCGCAACACACAACGTCGACTCCCAAACGCAAACACCAAAGCGCGGGCTCGGAACCGGAAGTGACAATGAGGGCAGACGACGCAGTGCGTGGAATGAAGAAGCTACGTGATGGCGTATTTCCGGGAGGGGGCACGTGTGGGCGGAGCGTAAGAAATAGAGTTTTCATGTAAGGATAGACTAGCCACTGTAGTACTGTGTAGGAGGACTAACTGTCCCAGCATGCTTTACACTCCCCTGTTGTACCTGAAATACATCAGAGTCCTAAGAGAGATCCCTGAGGTGCAGTGTTAACTGTCCAGCACAGGATCAGCCCTCACTCTAAGGCTACATTCACACGACCGTATGGGTTTTGCTGCGGACCCGCAAAACACAGATACCGGCCATGTGAATGTAGCCGGCCCCATGATAGAAATGCCTATACTTGTCCGCGATCGCATGGGGGTACAGTGAAAAACGCATTGCATCCGCAAGCAAGTGCGGATGTTATGCGTTTTTCACTGATGGTTGCTAGGAGATGTTTTTTGGAAACCTTCCGTTTTTTATCACGCTTGTGAAAAACGCATCAAAACGCATTGCACCCTCGTGGAAAAAACTGAACGCAGTTGCAGACAAAACTGACAGAACTTGGTTTCAAAATGGTGTGAGTTTCACTGAATGCATCCAGACCTAATCCGTCACATTCGTGTGAAAGGGGCCTTCAAGGAATGATTTCCATCTCAGACCTCTTTTGGAGGGACAGTCCCCATTTTGAACCCCAGTCCCTCTGTCCCTCTTTTCTTCTTAAAGGGGTATTAATTCCCATCTCAGACAATGGGGACCTATCGCTAGGATATGCCCCCATTGTCTGATAGGGGGAGGTCCCACCTCTGGAAGGGGGAAGGTGGTGGCCGGAGGACCCCGGGTCCGGCCACCACCAAGCGTTCTCCCTATAGTAGTGAATGGGAGCACACTGCGCTTGCGTAACCACCCACCGCTCCCATTAATTTGGGGCCGACCGAAATAGTCGAGCCAGCACTTGGCTATTTTTGGTAGCCCCATAGAAATTAATAGAGGGCGGCTACGCATGCGCAGTGCACCCTCCACAACTTTTGGGGCTCCTTTCTCGGTGTACAGTTGTGGCCAAAAGTTTTGAGAATGAAACAAATATTAGTTTTCACAAAGTTTGCTGCTAAACTGCTTTTAGATCTTTGTTTCAGTTGTTTCTGTGATGTAGTGAAATATAATTACACGCACTTCATACGTTTCAAAGGCTTTTATCGACAATTACGTGACATTTATGCAAAGAGTCAGTATTTGCAGGGTTGGCCCTTCTTTTTCAGGACCTCTGCAATTCGACTGGGCATGCTCTCAATCAACTTCTGGGCCAATTCCTGACTGATAGCAACCCATTCTTTCATAATCACTTCTTGGAGTTTGTCAGAATTAGTGGGTTTTTGTTTGTCCACCCGCCTCTTGAGGATTGACCACAAGTTCTCAATGGGATTAAGATCTGGGGAGTTTCCAGGACATGGACCCAAAAAGTCAACGTTTTGGTCCCCGAGCCACTTAGTTATCACTTTTGCCTTATGGCACGGTGCTCCATCGTGCTGGAAAATGCATTGTTCTTCACCAAACTGTTGTTGGATTGTTGGAAGAAGTTGCTGTTGGAGGGTGTTTTGGTTCCATTCTTTATTCATGGCTGTGTTTTTGGGCAAAATTGTGAGTGAGCCCACTCCCTTGGATGAGAAGCAACCCCACACATGAATGGTCTCAGGATGCTTTACTGTTGGCATGACACAGGACTGATGGTAGCACTCACCTTTTTTTCTCCAGACAAGCCTTTTTCCAGATGCCCCAAACCATCGGAAAAAGGCTTCATCGGAGAATATGACTTTGCCCCAGTCCTCAGCAGTCCATTCACCATACTTTCTGCAGAAGATCAATCTGTTCCTGATTTTTTTTTTGAGAGAAGTGGCTTCTTTGCTGCCCTTCTTGACACCAGGCCATCTTCCAAAAGTCTTCGCTTCACTGTGCGTGCAGAAGCGCTCACACCTGCCTGCTGCCATTCCTGAGCAAGCTCTTCACTGGTGACATCCAACATGAAGAAAAACAGTCCGCGACACTCACCATCCAATGTTCACGGTATGTTTATTGCAGAGGTACTACATGTACAGGGGCACAGACTCACATGGAGAGAAACAAACAGCGACGGCCGTTTCGCGGAGCGACCGCTTCTTCCGGCTGTTCAGCATGTTCCAAGCGTCATGTCTGCGCCTGATATGTGCGTCACCAGGAGGGAGGGGTAAAACCAACCCATCTCCTAGCAACTGGTAGACGCATAATAGGCAGCGTCTGTACGCTATAGGACTATAAGGAACATAAATAAAAACAAATACAAAAGACATACATTATTACAAATATCAACATGCAAGACTGAGGCTGTGAAACGCCAAACTCCTAACTCCTGCGCCTCCACTAAGAGGCAACATTGTGTATACCATAATGCATACACGTAAGGGATTCTACATAGGCAGCTAAATGAAAACCGACATGTCATTCCGTTCATTAAGGCCCAAGTGGCCCGTGGCGTCTGTCCTTATAATATGTCAGGCCTCCTTCTGGAGCAACACGCGATGTCTATCGCCCCCCTGCACTGCCGGGGGTACATGTTCTAGACCCGCAAATTTCAATACATTTGCGTCACCACCATGTTGGCATCTAACGTGCTCAATTAAGCGTGTTCTACCTTTACCTGTTTTAATTGAATTGCGGTGCTCGCGAATACGCTCCAGAAGGGGTCTTTTTGTCTTCCCAACATAAAAGGAGCCACATATACAGATCAAGGCATAGACGACAAAATTGGTTCTACAAGTTATAAAATGGTTGATATAATACTCCACACCCCCAATGAATACGTGCTGACCTTGTAATATATAATTACATACAGAGCAATTCCCACAATGGTGGTTACCCATCGGTTTCCCTAAGGATAACCAATCCTTTCCTTTTTGTTCACTGTAACGGCTCCTAACTAGAATGTCCCTAAAGGTCCTGCACCTTTTAAATGCTATCATGGGTTTTTGTTCAGTCAGTTGACCCAAAACTTCCTCCGATTTCAATATCTCCCAGTTGTTCAAAATAGACTTCTTTATGTTCTCAGCCATCGGGCTATGTTGGAACACAAAAATAAATCTATTTTGATTCCTTTCATCATTCTTCCTCCTATGACCCCTAGACCTTAGTAGTTCTCTCTGTGTATGGTTACTAGCCTTTTCCAGAGCCCTATCTAGGCTCTCTTGTTGATAACCACGTTGAATGAGTCTATTTTTCAATTCATTTGCTTGTTTCAAAAAGACTTCAAAACAGTTGTTGATACGCCTTAATCTCAAAAACTGTCCATAAGGGACAGAGTCCCTCACGCAACGTGGATGATAACTGTCATAGTGTAGGAGGGTATTGGAAGCGGTGGGCTTTCGATACCCTTCGGTACGTAAAGACCCATCAGTGAGGCGAACGTCCAGGAACTCAATGGTCTGCCCCCCATAATTAAGGGTGAATCCCATGTTCATGTCGTTCGCGTCGTTAAGATGGGCTACAAATTGCTCACACTGCTCCCGCGTCCCAGCCCACACCATGAAGACATCATCCACGTAGCGCAAAAATAGGCGTATATACCTGAGGAAGGGATTGGACGTCGTAAAGACGTATCTATCCTCAAATCTCCCCAAAAATATATTCGCAAAAGTGCATGAGACAGGCGTCCCCATGGCAGTTCCAAAAATCTGCCTATACCATTGGTTGTTAAACTGAAAAACGTTGTTCTCAAGAACAAACAGTAGGGATTCCTCCACGAACTGTCCAAACAAGGGGTTCCTCCCTGAGTGTTCAATAAGTTCGAGAACGGCGTCCACCCCAGCTTTTTGGGGGATACGTGTATATAGGCTCACAACATCCAGGGACACCAAACTCCAACCGACCTGCCACTGATAATTATCCAGTGCCAGTAGGAAGTCGTTGGTGTCACCTAGATACGTTGGGAACCTACATAGAATGGGACGTAAAAGCCAATCTAAATACCTCGACAAGGGCTCAGTCACTGACCCAACCCCCGATACGATAGGCCGCCCAGGGGGATGGGTCAGTGACTTATGCACCTTGGGGAGGAAATACCAAGTCGGTCTTTTGGGATAAGTAGAGACCAGTTTATCAATGGTCCTGCCATGGAGGACGCCTGCCCCCACATACTTCTGCATCAGCGCCAACAATTTGGCGCTGATCCCTGGAATAGGATCCGTGGGGATTTTTTCATAAGTAGAAACGTCATTCAACTGTCTTCCTGCCTCCATAGTATAGAAGTCACTTGACATCACAACTATATTACCCCCCTTGTCCGCTGGCTTGATGACAAGGTCTGAGTCACGCAACCATTGTATTGCGGCTAATTGCTTCCTATTCAGATTCCCTTTTTCCCTAGGGTAAATCAAAGCCTTTGTATCTCTCAAGACCCTATTACTAAAAACATCAATCAACGAGCCAGCGGGCATAGGGGGACAAAATGATGACGGCACTCCCCCACAGAATTCCCCACTCGTATCTATGGGCGTCAAATCAGGGGTTAAATCAGTATCCGTAAGAAGTTCTAGGCATCTCACTTCCTGTGCATTAAAGGGTTCAGACACGTTGTATCCCATGAGGTCTAGGCTCACTGGCCTGTCCCCTTCTTTTTTATCAGTCTGGTGCATTGAAACACCACTGTAGTGTTTCTTCAAATACAATTTACGGACATTCCTGAATAGGTCAATTTCAAACACTGTTCTGTCGAACTGCATCGTCGGACTGAACCCCAGTCCTAAATTCAGGACTGAGGTGCAGTCAGAGGGCAGTTCGACATTACTAATGTTAATCACAAGATTTTGAATGGCATAATCAGATTCATTCAGTCCCTCCAAGAAACCTGTTTTTTTCTTCGCGTCGACCTGCGTACGTCTCCTCCCCCGCCTGCGGCCCCCCCTCCTAGTTCTCCTCCTAAAGGGGGATTACTCTGCGGCTTCGATGGTTGTTTACTGGAGTCATCAGACGCACTCAATTCTGAGTCTGTTGTCCAGTAATCACTTTTAGGTTTCCTAAAGGGGCATCGTCTTCTCTGTTTCTTTTTTTGCCAATCGAATACTCGACCTGAGTCGTAATCCATCTTATCCCGTAGGAACTTATCTTTCTTTTTTTCTTTTATCTCTGATTGAATTATAGTCAGTTTTTTGTTCATACGTTTCTCAAAAGATGTAAATTGAATCTCAGACAAACGAGTCTTTAGTTCCTCCATTGCTCGCTGGAGGTCCTCACTAATGAGGGTATACTCTTTCTCATTTCTGTCTGTTACCGTCTGTAGGATCTTTAAAGAGAAGTCCATGTGCAGTTCTTTCCATTCAGCTGCAAATGTAGAATCATCCTCGTATTGCGCCAATTCCTTATAGATGCGGAGACCACGTGGGACACGCCCACTTTCTTTGTATGATCTAAGTGAATTTAATGTCCAAAATAAACGGACTTCCTTTTCAGCCAATTGAAGGACTTTATTTTCTAAAGTCCTCGTGCTGCAGGATTGTAATAAGTCTTTAGAATTGCAGTCCATGAAAAAAGAGTCTGCCCCTTCTCTGCCTGTAACCAAACTCGAGGTCTCATCTTCGGCCATGGTGTCTCAAGTACAGTGTTGAGGGTCGTGTATAAAAGCGTGCTCAACCCGAAACAAGCCGGAACAATTCAAGAGCAAGAGGAAAAAATGGTGGCACTGCTTAAACCCGATGCAAAGACAAGACTCCCAAATTCCGGCCTTAGCGACCTCACTGGACCGGGGTGCCTGGCGAATATAGATATCAAACAACTCCAAGATAAACTAGACATTAAAAATAGGAGATATTATAGGGAATATGAGTACAACGAAGTCACCAGAAAATGCAGTAAACTACTGAGAGATGTAAATGACTATAGAACTAACAAAATAAGACCATGGGAACGAAGGGGAATAAAATACAAACACGCCAACAATAGACCCACGGGACCCACCACCTTCTTGCCGACTTTCCCCCCTCCGAGACAAAATCTAAACAGGGGCCCTCCCCAGGTCCACACCAACTCCCGAACATTCCTAAATAGTAACCTCACAAAGACCACCAAGACGGGAGAGGGGATTGTTAATATTACGAAATACAACCATACAGATCGAGCCAATACAGTCCCTATTATCAAATTACCCATTACAAATGTCCCCGATCCGGAGAAGGTAACCCATACAAACGAGCTCCCTAACCCTGATAGTAATATCATTTCTCCAACCAGACCGACAACCAATGGAAGACTCATGGATGACCAGGATTCCAATCCATTAGCTTTACCAACAATATCAGATATAGATCTAGGGAATATATCCGTTTATACTTCTTCCCCTGAAAGTTCCGAAAACCTTTTTCTAACTCTACCCCAGAATCTGTCTGACAGGTCTTTTTTAGGCCAAATTTCTCCACTAGTCAACAAAGGACCCCCACAACCACCAATCAGGCAAGTTCTGACAAGTGTTTTAGCATTAAGTCCAAGGATCACTCCAGTGGAAAATCTCCAAACAACAACCCCAATAAAATCCCGCTCAATGAAAATAACACAATTTTACACCCCTGTGTCGAGCCTCAAAAAGAAAAGGCCAGAAAACGATTCAGAGGATGTAGAGGAGGAAAACGAAAACGAGCCCTTACACAAAAAACTAAAATCCAAACCACCAAAGGAGAACGCAGACTAGAGGAAATAGGTATCTTTAATTTGTCCAAACACATCCCTACATCTAAGGAAATTGAACTGCTTTCCAAAGGACTCTCTTTCTGTCCGACTAGTCAACCGATCTGTTTGATCTCTTCATTGATCTGAATCAATTTGTTAGGAAGCTTACTTTACAACTTCACTTTACTATAAAAAATCATGAGACGATAGTCCCAGATTCACTAAATGAAGCCAATCCCTCAGTACTGGTTCCATTGACCACTGAATCCCAAGCCACAATTATCCCTTCCAATATTAAAATCAAATCTAATTTTTATCCGTTGGACAGCAAGGGATCATTTATTGACACCTTCTATAATTTAGTACTCAAGGATTTTAAAGAATCCTTTCCTAAAAATTCCAGTACCCCAGGTAATAACCCCTTAGGAAACCTCACTAAAGAAACCCATCAAGCTATAAACTCTCTGGCCCGCAACAACAATATAGTTATAAAAAATGCAGATAAGGGGGGGGGGGGCATAGTGATCATGGACTCAGAATTTTATAGGAAGGAATGTCTTTGCATATTGTCCGATGAGGAGTATTATGGTCTTTTGAAACTAGACCCCACAAATCTTTACAAGAAGAAGCTGGGGGCACTAATAGATGAAGGCTTCACATTAGGGGTTTTAAATAAAAAAGAAAAATTTTTCCTTAACAATACACATCCATCCATAGCAAGGTTCTACTTTTTACCCAAAATTCACAAGTCCTTGACACAGCCCCCAGGGAGACCCATTATATCCGGGGTGGGATCTCTAACAGCTAATCTATCAGATTACGTGGACGGTATTCTACAACGTTATGTCCTAGAACTCCCCTCATATCTGAAGGATACCTCACATTTACTTGACATCTTACAATCAGTTGTCTGGAAGGAAAATTATAGGTGGGCAACCCTGGATGTTTGTTCTCTTTACAGCAATATCACCCACTCATTAGGCATCAGGTCTGTTGAAAACATTCTTTATACAGACTTCAAAATGCCAGTGGTACAAAAAGAATTCATTTTAGACTCCATAAAATTTATCCTGAATCACAACTATTTCACTCATGAGGATAAAATATACCAACAAAAAAGGGGTACCGCGATGGGCACAAAATTCGCACCGGCCTACGCAAACCTCTTCATGGGGGAGTTTGAAAGGGACAAAGGTTTGCTTGAACACCCCAATGTCAAATTCTATAAAAGGTTCATAGACGATGTTATTATAATATGGGAAGGAGAAGCGGAGAAACTAACCAATTTCGTAGAGGAATTGAATAGGAATGATTGGAATATTAACTTTACACTAGACCATCACCCAACTGAAGCAATATTTCTAGACCTACATATATCCATCATTGACAGTAAATTGATCACAAAAACCCATTTTAAAAAAGTTGATACAAACAGTTATTTAGATTTTACCAGTTGCCATCATAAAAAATGGAAAACAAACATTCCCTTCGGACAGATGAAACGCATAAGGAGAAACTGTACGGAAGATAAAACCGTAAGAGAACAGATTGGCATTTTAAAGGAGAGATTTAAGGAAAGAGGTTATCCCAAAAAAGTAGTTTTAGAGGCTGAAAAGAGAATCCTCCAAGAAACTCAGCAAAAGAACCTAACCACCAAAAAGAAAACACAAATGAGCCAAACCCAACCCCGTAAATGCGGGATGATTACTACCTATAATGCAAAACACATAGAAATCAGGAAAATACTCAACAAACACTGGAAAATCCTACTCCAAGATCCAATTCTAATAAATGATCTACCTAAGGCCCCAATTCTTACATTCCGACGGGCCAAGACTTTAAAAAATTAATAGCTCCGTCCTGTCCTAAATGGGTTGACAAACAACAACAAATGGATGTGGTCCGACCTAAAATAATCGGCGCATACAAATGTGGATCCAAAAAGTGTAAGTGCTGCCGGATGTTACAATGTGGGAAAACCTTTCAAATTCCATCTCAAAAGGATCCCATTGTCCTTAAACATAACATGAGTTGTGACACTACCAACATCATTTATTTATTACAATGTCCATGCAACTCTATTTACGTAGGACGTACGACCCAGACCCTACGCGAACGGATGAACGAGCACCGTTCACACATTACGAGGAATGTGAAAACACACAGCATACCGAGGCATTTTACGAAGGTCCACCAGGGGAATGCAGATCTCCTGAGAGTAACCCCCCTAGAGTGGGTCCCAAATTCTTTCCAGACTTTATCCAGAAAGGAAATGTTCTGGATTTTTCAGCTCAACACCCTAATGCCATTTGGTTTAAATGAATCACTAGAACACATTAATTACTAAATCCCATGTATTCACTTCAATCAAGAGAATGTATCAATCTTAATTATGAAACTTTGCTCCTAACTCTACGAATTTTTGGCTGGGATATTAATGAACAGCTTTTGCACCCCTTTGTCTTCCATTGTAGCGATACATATCAACAATGGGAATATCCAGACCAATTCTCTTATGTTCAATAGACCCCTCTGTCATCCGCGTTAGGGACACATATGTATAATCAGAACATCAATCCTTTTATATCTATTAAGTGGAGACATATTGGTTATACCCTAACAGTATTCATATAGGGAGTGGAGTATAACTACTAAACAGGGTCAACTAGGATTTCCATCCAATGAGTTTTAACCATATATGTGAATATCTAATGATCTTAATTGTTCATACATATGAACATCTAATGATCCCAATTGTTCGTATATATTTACATCAATTTCATATACATCTTTTCATTCTTATGCGCTTGTCTTTTATATAGATATAGATATAGATATATATATATATCTTATGCGCTTGTCTTTTACTTATATATCTTATGCGCTTGTCTTTTATATAGATATAGATATAGATATACATATATGGGTATATATGTACATATGTGTATGGGAGTGTGCATATTTGCATGAACTTAGTTATATGTATATATAATTATAATTATTTTATAATTACCACTCTTTTACCAGTATTAATTACTGTAAGATCCGTTTTCCCCATTTGTATACGTCTATATGTTTATGGGTATTGACATTCATTCTATACTTTCTCTTTTATGTGTAGACCTTCTACATTATTATTTTTTAGATAATATATCTTTTAGTCAACTTCTTTTATATAATATTATAATTATTTGGTTGCTATAATTTAAAGTATGGATACTGTATAATACGGATTATATAAATATAGACCTATTTATCTAGACAAAATAGTATGGAATATACCAAAAAAAATAAAAAAAAAATTTACCTTACATATTTATATAATCCTTATTAGTCTTCCTAGGGTTAGATGAATTTTTATTATGTGAAACCTCCCCCCTTTCTTTTATACATAGACTCCGACAACAGACAATTTCCAGACAATATTGTGTCATTCAAATATTGGTAACATGCGATCTTCTTCTGAGCTTCGCACTAATTCTTCCGGTATTGTATATTTCACCCTGGAACGCAAACCAGGAGAGACTAATACTAGTCTCACCATTAAGGCCCAAGTGGCCCGTGGCGTCTGTCCTTATAATATGTCGGGCCTCCTTCTGGAGCAACACGCAATGTCTATCGCCCCCCTGCACTGCCGGGGGTACATGTTCTAGACCCGCAAATTTCAATACATTTGCGTCACCACCATGTTGGCATCTAACGTGCTCAATTAAGCGTGTAATTTGTAATAATGTATGTCTTTTGTATTTGTTTTTATTTATGTTCCTTATAGTCCTATAGCGTACAGACGCTGCCTATTATGCGTCTACCAGTTGCTAGGAGATGGGTTGGTTTTACCCCTCCCTCCTGGTGACGCACATATCAGGCACAGACGTGACGCTTGGAACATGCTGAACAGCCGGAAGAAGCGGTCGCTCCGCGAAACGGCCGTCGCTGTTTGTTTCTCTCCATGTGAATCTGTGCCCCTGTACATGTAGTACCTCTGCAATAAACATACCGTGAACATCGGATGGTGAGTGCCGCGGACTGTTTTTCTTCATGTTGGATGTTTGATATCTATATTCGCCAGGCACCCCGGTCCAGTGAGGTCGCTAAGGCCGGAATTTGGGAGTCTTGTCTTTGCATCGGGTTTAAGCAGTGCCACCATTTTTTCCTCTTGCTCTTGAATTCTTCACTGGTGACACTCCGATCCCGCAGCTGAATCGTCTTTAGGAGAAGATCCTGGCGCTTGCTGGACTTTCTTGGACGCCCTGAAGCCTTCTTAACAAGAATTGAACCTCTTTCCTTGAAGTTCTTTATGATCCTATAAATTGTTGATTGAGGTGCAATCTTAGTAGCCACAATATCCTTGCCCGTGAAGCCATTTTTATGCAACGGAATGATGGCTGCACGCGTTTCTTTGCAGGTCACCATGGTTAATAATGGAAGAACAATGATTTCAAGCATCACCCTACTTTTAACATGTCAAGTCTGCCATTTTAACCCAATCAGCCTGACATAATGATCTCCAGCCTTGTGCTCGTCAACATTCTCACCTGAGTTAACAAGACGATTACTGAAATGATCTCAGCAGGTTCTTTAATGACAGCAATGAAATGCAGTGGAAAGGTCTTTTTGGGATTAAGTAAATTTTCATGGCAAAGAAGGACTATGTAATTCATCTGATCACTCTTCATAACATTCTGGAGTATATGCAAATTGCTATTATAAAAACTTAAGCAGCAACTTTTCCAATATTTATGTAATTCTCAAAACTTTTGGCCACGACTGTAGGTGTGGGACCCAGAGGTGGGAGCTGCACCTATCAGACAATGGGGGCATATCCTAGCATCCCATTGTCTGAGATGGGAAAGCCCCTTTACGATGTCATACAGTCCATGATGTTATAAAGTGCATGTGATGCCTCACAATATGATGTTGAACTGCTGAAACCTTGTGCCAAGGAGACGTTCTTAATAGTCACTCAAAAAGGGTTGGACTTGTGCCCTTGGAAAAAAAACAAAAAAAAAACTAAAAGCCCATGTTGGAGGCAGCTCCAAATTGACAAAAGGCAGTGCTAACGCAAGGCATGGGACAAGAGAAGTACCATAGTGCAGCACCAAATACTGCCCCAGAAGAACCAAATACCACAGTGCAGCTCAAATTACTGCTGTTCCCTCCGCAATATTCAATTGTATCTCCATCCTGGAGACGGGGTAGATGTGGCCACCTGCCAGGTGTACAAGGACCTGATGCATCTAGCATTAATTAATGATGAGAGCATCAAATCGTCTGTGCCTGGTCATTGGCCATGAGGAGGGCTTGGTTGGTCCCTGGGCATCTGCGCACCAGGAAATTTCCCTTTAGGGTCTAGGTCCAGTTCGCCCCTGTTACTCTAGCTGATTTCATCCTTCTGGGATCTGAAACCATAAAAATTACAATGTTTTAAAGTTATTAGAAGACTGTCGAAAGATAATAATTTGTCAGCTGCTAGTAATATGACCTCTCTGAATTTCACTGTACTCGAAGGCCCTTTTGGGCTGGGGCTCCATGCAACTGTATGGGATACAGGGGAGGATTTGGCATTTCTGGACCCCAGGCAAAGTTACATCGCTCTGCTGAGATCTGCACGGTCTTATCGCTAAGTTCCACCCCTGCTGACCGGAGCCCTATTCTCAGCTTACCAGTGCAGTCTGGGCCCTTATGGTACTGCTCTACCACTGGGAAGGGCCGCAGCTGAACTGGTTGCACAGGCAGTATTTCTGCCCCTTTAGTTGTTTTTTCAGCCAACTACTTATGCCCAACAGGGGGCCCCCCCTATCTCTGGGGCCCCAAGCATTTGCTTGGTTTGCATTGTGGTAAAGTCCACCACTGATGGGAGATACACTATTTTGTGTACCTACCATAGAATTGTATGAAGTGGCAGCATACGTGCTTGGTCACCTCTCCAAAAAAAACTCCCCTCTCTACCCATGCCCTGGAGAGTAGGGTTGGAGGTCCTCTGGTGTGGATCCTGGTGGTAGAATTGTTACAGGCTTTACTACACCGCCCATGTTTAGGCAGTGCGATAACACATCCATTGGTGCTCGTTTGCCCTGGCCTGATTGCACAGGAGATGCAAACAAAATGTGAGAGGAAGAAATTGCTACCACAGTCGTTCCTTGATTTTTGCCATGGCAATGTGCCAACGATAATTTGACATCTGTCATCCTAATAAAAGACACCCATCAACAGACAAACGAGCCTTGGTCTGCTAATCGGCTGCTCGATTATACTGGCCAACTCTCAGGAATGGGCATTCCTCCGAATCCTTGTTTCCAATAATTGGCCCAAAAAAATCATGCGGTCTAATAGGGCCCTAACTGTGTGACATTTATCACCAATACTGTTATTACGGTATTATCATCAGTGATTCCAGCCTCAGGATTAACATCATGGAGAGGTTTGCAGGTCTCCATAGCCTTGTAGACCTTAGGTAAAGATGGATACAAACCAGCATTGAGGGGGAGGCAGAACAGATAACAAATATGAAAGCTTTGTGGAGCGTGATTCTTTTTAAAGAAAACAGAGGAGAAATCCATTGCCCGGTTGTGGGATTTGAGATGATATTTTGATAAATATGCAGCATAAGAATTACACGTAGATGGAAGGCCCCTTTAATTATATTAACAGGGCCTCTTACACAACCTCATAAGGTCAGCCATTTATTAAAGCCCTGTGTTTTTCAGTTCCTTTCTTTTCAATGCAGGATATTTAAAGGTCTGCTGAGTTTATTTTCTCCAGCCTGACATTTACTCTGGTATGACACCATGCCTGTGTATTTAGATGGTGTGCTTTTCATTTGCATGGAAATCTGTGCCATTCACTTTTTTAGCCCAAGAGAATTAGGAGCAGTCACGAGCTACTGGTTATTGTGAGGCCTTGTATTATAAATCAGACATTTTGCTAGAGAACTTGTAAGCCTTACACTTCAGTTTGCATTTGCAGAGCAAGCATGCAAGCAAATCTCTGACTGCATACCATTTACTTCCCTCCACATTATAAGCTAAAGACAGGTGTCCTCTTCTCTTCTGGGTTGATATTAAATACATTTTGATTTACTCAGATCGAAAAACTCAAACAATATTTATTCCTTTTTTATTTTATTTAATTGAGCTTACAAGTTTCATACAGAAAGAACTTTTTACTTTGCATGTCTAAAAATGCAATAAATTACCAAGTGTATTGCAAGGATATTTTTAAGTACTGTCCCCTTTGATTCTATTCCCTTTAATTCTGTCTCTTTTATATTATTTTCAGTATTCTGTGTGAGATATTCCTTGTAATATAGTGGGTTAGGCATACCCATCTGCCATTCTGATGATATGACCACATTGCTGATTAGGGATCTCAGAGACCCATCTCAGGACATGTGTGATGGACACCCGGGTGGGGCAGAGGTGTATAACTCTGGTTACACACATATATTAGTAAAGACTCCAATTGGAACTTCATCCTAGGTAGGATGTAAGTATTGATTTGCCCTATCTCTTGTACATCCTGGGGTGTCGGTCATGTGTTTTAACCTGGTAGACAGCCATGTGTTATAGCATGGCAGACCGCTTCTCTACCCCATATTGCATATTTAGGCTAGTGATGTTTATTTACTTTCTTTAATTTTGTATGTGATTTGTATGTGTTACTTATCTTATATTTAATAACACTTAGTAAATATATTTATTCACTTAGCCTGCATAAGCTTATTCATTCTCAAATATTTTGAATTCACATTACACCAAGTAAAAAAAATTTAATACATTAAAATGTCTCTAGTTGGTCCACCTATATAGTGTTCCCAAAAAATGATAGCCTTCTCAAGGAAATATAACCACTGTCCAGATATTGAATTCATGCTTTTTTCAGCATTAAAGGGGTTATTCCATGATAAATGTAAAAAATGAAAATCAGACCGCGTGCCGGCCTTGCCCGTGCTTGCTGCCATCTGTGGACGCTGATCCATTTACTTGAATAGAGTCTGTGGTCCCTATCCAATGGTCCGCATGCACTACTTTTTTGCGGTGTGGAGGCATGAACAGAAAACCCACAAAAGCAGTCCGTAGTGCTTCCGCGGGCTTCTGATCTGTGCCTCTGTTCCACACTGTATCTCCCGGATTGCGCACCCATTCAAGTAAATGGGACTGCATCCGTGATACGGTGTGCGCACGGCCAATGCCCATATATTGCGGACCGGCTGTCCGGCCATATATTGCAGGCCGCAATACGGGCACGGTCAGGCAATGGCCGTGTGCATAAGGTCTAACCTTACATAGAACCATAGATCTCCCCATTAATTTTCCAATTGCTCTGCTAGATTTATATCAAGCCGGCAGCTCGAGGGGAGTGCCCTTTCTTCTACAGCCCAGCAGGGTGTGTCTTTTCTGCTGCAGCTATCACAGCTCAGGAGGCAGTTGAAGGATGAAACTGAGCATGTGCAGCCATCTCAGTGAGCTAGGCAAATTAAATAAAAATATAAACAACCTGCAGGTGGCACTATTCAGCTACATTTTTTTTGCATAAGTCAGTGGCTATATAGTATTTTGTGCTGCACTATGGTATTGCTGGTCCTATCTACTTTTGGCCACCTACAACACGAGGCTACGTTTATTTTTTTTCCAAGGCAGTGTTAATTTCCCAGTTCACATGAGGGCTTGTTTTTTGTGGGACAAGTTGTATTTTTTAAATGAACCATTTAGTTTACTATATCTTGTGTAAAAAAATGTGATAAATTGAAGAAAAAAGCGCAATGTATAGTTTATTAGGTTTTGTTTATACGGCAATCACTGTGCACTAAAAATGACATGACAACCATATTCTGCGGGTCCGTGCAATTATGGCAAAAACTATATAGTTTACTGTTCTACTAGGTTAAAAAAATATGAACCTCTAAAAAAATTGTTTTTCTTTACTAAAACCCATAATTTTTTTAGATTACCATCTCCAAAGCTGTGTGAGGATTTTTCTGGATGCAGCAATATCAATTATGTTTATTTTTATTGTTGATTTACATATGTAAAATTGTAAAAGAGTAAGATTTACTTTTTTAATATTTTTTCTTTTGTATTTCTAAAAAAATTTTTTATTACTTTAACTTTTAGTTTCCTTAAGGGACTTGAACATGTAATCACTTGCTTGCTTATACCATAGACTGCAATAGCTTACTAAGGGTAGGGCTTAACAGGTACAGTATTATCTTGGCAGCTCATGCTACTCCAGGCGGGCACAAACTCCACTCCAAATACCTTACCCTCAGTTCACACTTGCGCGTTTTACAGCGCGTTGGAACGCGCTGTAAAACGCATAACCGATGCAAACCAATGCTTCCCTATGGGACTGGTTCACATTTTCACGTTTTACAGTGCGTTTTTTTGCGTTTTGCGTTTTTTTGCCTAAATGGCCTCATAATTCAAAACTCATGTATTCTATGAGGTAGGAAATGTTGAACGTTCTTTTTAGGGGATTTTACTAAGAATGGCATTTCATACAAGTTTGTTAATGGGGTCAGGCTTCTTAATAAATTTCTCATATCTTTGCCAGTCTTTTTGCCAGAAAATTAAATCCATGGAAACAATGAGTGTGTGTAGATTTGCGCTAAAACGTCCACCAATTTCTGGTAGAAATTTTAGTAAAGCTGTCTGACCGTGAGAGGCTACACCCTTTGATGTAAAGCCCCACCCACTTAGGTTGGGTAATCAGATTGTTAGGTTGTGTGTACATGATGATTATTTTTTTATTCGGTGTAATGCTGATCTAACTTTCTTTACAATAAAAATGTGCCACATTGTTACTGCTTTAGATTTTATTTTATTCACAAGTTTTGCCAGTCCAATATGACCAGGGTTTGCCAGTCCAATATTTGGGATGTGGAAACGCCACACAGGAGATATCCCGCAGATAATGTCAATGCTCTTACCAGCGGCTAATAAAAAATTACAGGGAATGTCACAGATATTTGGGATGAGGAAACGTTATACAGGAGAGGTACCACCAGTAATGTCACTGTCTGCAGCGTCTACGGAAAAAGTACACTGTATGTCACAGATACATTTTTTCAGCGCACACCATACACTGGAGATGTGGCACTGGTAATGTCACTTTCAGAAGCGGACACCGTCTATTGAAAAAGTACACGGTATGTCACAGATACATTTTTTCAGTGCACATGGCACACTGGAGATGTGGCACTGCTGGTGAGCTGACCCTCTAAAAGGTTGTAAGTGAGGGCCTGCAGGTAAACTAACCCTCTAAAACATTATATGCGAGGGCCTGCAGCTGAGGTGACCGTGTAAAAGTTTGTAGGTAAGGGCCTGCTGGTGAGCTGACCCTCTAAAAGGTTGTAGGTGAGGGCCTGCAGGTGAGCTGACGCTGTAAAACATTATATGCGAGGGTCTGCAGGTGAGCTGACCCTGTAAAACATTATATGCGAGGGCCTGCAGGTGAGCTAACGCTGTAAAACATTATATGCGAGAGCCTGCAGGTGAGCTGACCCTGTAAAAGATTGTAGGTGAGGGCCTGCAGGTGAGCTGACCCTATAAAACATTTTATGCGAGGGCCTGCAGGTGAGCTGACCCTATAAAAGATTATAGGTGAGGGCCTGCTGGTGAGCTGACCCTCTAAAAGGTTGTAGGTGGGGGCCTGCAGGTGAGCTGACCCTGTAAAACATTATATGCCAGGGCCTTGGCTACTGAGACTGGACTTGGTGGAAGACAGGGTGGTGCTTAACCAACTGGAAGCATTATCTGCTGCAATCCAACCGACCACCTGGTCGCACTGATCTGACTTCAAGAGTAGTGTCCTGCGCCGCCCTGCAAACTGGGACAGGAAGCTAGGTATCGTGGATGATTGTTTTTCTTGTGCTATGGCAGCAGGCACAGTTACAACGCGCTCATGGCCACGGCCTCTGCATGCACCATCAGCATCACGGCCGCTTCCCCATCCCTTACTGCTCGCCTTCTTCATATTAAATGCTATATATGCTTGAAAGTATGTCTTATGTACGGTAGCGTACAGTAGTGTAGGATTTGGAAGTGTATGCGCAAAAAAATGTAAAACAGTATTTTGGATGTGGAAACGTCACACAGGAGATATCCCGCAGATAATGTCAATGCTGTTACCAGTGGCTAATAAAAAATTACAGGGAATGTCACAGGTATTTGGGATGAGGAAACGTTATACAGGAGAGGTACCACCAGTAATGTCACTGTCCGCAGCGTCTACGAAAAAAGTAAACTGTATGGCACAGATAAATTTTTTCAGTGCACTCCGTACTTGAGATGTGGCACTGGTAATGTCACTGTCAGGAGCGGACACCGTCTATTGAAAAAGTACATTGTATGTCACAGATAAATTGTTTAACCGCACACAGTACACTGTAGAAGTGGCACTGGTAATGTCACTGTTAGAAGCGGTCACCGTCTTTTTACAAAGTACACTGTATGTCACAGATACATTTTTTAAACGCACACGTTACACTTTAGATGTTGCACTGGTAATGTCACTGTCAGAAGCGGACAATGTTTATTGAAAAAGTACACTGTATGTCACAGATAAAAATTTTCATTGCACACGGTACACTTTAGATGTTGCACTGGTAATGTCACTGTCAGAAGCGACACCATCTATTGAAAAAGTACACTGTATGTCACTGATACATTTTTTCTGTGCACACGTTACACTGCAGATGTGGCGCAGCTAATGTCACTGTCCGCAGCGGACACCGTCTACGGAAAAAGTTCACTGGATGTCACAGATATTTTTTGGGATGCGCACACTTTACACATGAGATATGGTGCAGCTAATTTAACTGTCCACAGCAGACACCGTCTACGGAAAAAGTACACTGGATGTCACAGATATTTTTGGGATGCGCACACTTAACACTGGATATGTTGCAAAGCTAATTTAACTGTCCGCTGCGGACACAGTCTACGGAAACAGTACACTGGATGTCACAGATATTTTTTGGGATGCGCACACTTCACACAGGAGATGTGGCGCAGATAATTTAACCCCTTAAGGACCCAGCCATTTTTCACCTTAAGGACCAGGCCATTTTTAGCAAATCTGACATGTGTCACTATATGTAGTAATAACTTTAAAACACTTTTACTTATTCAGGTCATTCTGAGATTGTTTTCTCGTCACATATTGTACTTCATAACAGTGGTAAAACTGAGTCAAAAAATTTCATTTTTATTTATAAAAAAATACCAAATTTACCAAAAATTTTGAAAAATTAGCAAATTTGCAAATTTCTATTTCTCTACTTTTATAATAGATAGTAATAACTCCAAAAATAGTTATTACTTTACATTTCCCATATGTCTACTTCATGTTTGGATCATATTGGGAATGCTATTTTATTTTTTCAGTTTTACATAATAAAGCATTTCCGTAAAAAAATCATGTTTTAGTGTCTCCATATTCTGAGAGCCATAGTTTTTATATTTTTGGAGCGATTGTCTTAGTTAGGGTCTAATTTTTTGCAGAATGAGATGACGGTTTGTTGGGTATGATTTTGGGGTGCGTATGACTTTTTGATCGCTTGATATTACACGTTTTCTGATGTAAGGTGACAAAAAAATTGCTTTTTTGACACCGTTTTTTTTTTTTTTTACGGTGTTCACCTGAAGGGTTAGGTCATGTGGTATTTTTATAGAGCAGGTCGTTACAGACTTTTCAATACCCAATATGTGTACTTTTTTTATTTATTTAGGTTTTACACAATAATATTATTTTTGAAACAAAAACAATAATGTTTTAGTGTCTCCATAGTCTGAGAGCCATAGTTTTTATATTCTTTGGGCGATTGTCTTAGTTAGGGTCTTATTTTTTGCAGAATTAGATGACGGTTTGATTGGTATGATTTTGGGTTGATGGTTCTTTCCTCCTCCTTTCCACTGGCGTTATACCGGTATTAGGACCGTCTGCAGCCTGTTTGGTATGTATTACATGCAGGTGTAAGCATGAGCTGGCAAAGCATGTATTAGAGATACGGTACCATGCCTGATACTTTAGGCAGTGGTTGATCGCTTTAGGGAGTTGTCTATACTGGGTGTTTGGTCCTATTAATAGTACTATTTGTATTACCATTGTGAGTTTTGTTAGTGAAGGCATACAGCCCCAGCAATCTCCAGTGGATATTTGGTATGCGCTAGCCAGGTGGGGAGGGGTGTGGAGAGATTATTGTGTTCTTGCCATGGCACTTTGTCTGTTTTGCTGCTAATTTTTTTTTATATATGTGTTGTTTATTTAATTATTGGCTTTAGTAAAATAAAGAATGTGAATATTACATTATATGTGTGGCTTTGCTATTTATTTAGCTATTCTTTTGGTGACCTGTGTTGAAACACACATATTGCATTATTGTGGTTGTTGCTTTGGTGAAAATGATTTTGGGGTGCATATGACTTCTTGATCGCTTGCTATTATACCTTTTGTGATGTAAGGTGACTAAAAATGGCTTTTTTGACACCGTTTTTTTTTTTTTTTTACGGTCTTTACCTGAGGGGTTAGGTCATGTGATATTTTTATACAGCAGGTTCTTTAATTTTTGGGGCGATTGTCTAGTGTTGGGGCTCATTTTTTGCTGGATGAGGTGATGGTTAGATTGGTACTATTTTAGGGGCATACACATTTTTGATCGCTTGGTGTTGCACTTTTAGTGATGTAAGGTGACAAAAAAATGGCTTTTTTTACATCGTTTTTATTTTTTACGGTGTTTACCTAAAGGGGTTAGGTCATGTGACATTTTTATAGAGCCAGTCGATACGGACGTGCCGATACCTAATATGTCTACCTTTCTTTTTTTTCCTATTTTTTATTTTTTTTTATTTACTTTATTTTGGGAAATGGGCACTTTTTTTTTTTACTTGAAACTTTTACATTTTTTTTTTAAACTTTTTTTTTTAACTTCTTCTTTTACTTTATGTTTTGTCCCACTATGAGACTTCAAGATTTCAGGGTCTGATCCCTGTTTCAATACAGCACAATACATTTGTATTGTGCGGCATTGAACTGTCAGTGTCTTACACTGTAAGACGCTAACAGTTGCCTAGGAGACCCAGCCCTGGGGCTGGATCTCCTGGGCTTCCGTAGCTGGCAGTCCCGATGCCGCGGCATACAGGGGGTTAATCCACCGGCATCTGTGTTTTCACCGATGCTGGAGGATACAGCAGGGGTCCGGCTGTCAGTATTAGCCGGGCCCCTGCTGCTGATCGCGGCAGGAGGCAGCCGGTTAACCCTAGGACGAGAATGCTTGTCCTAGTCCATTAAGTAGCCACAAGTTAGGACGAGCATTCTCGTCCTAGGTCCTGGAGGGGTTAACTGTCCACAGCAGCCTATTAGATGCTATTTAGCGCCGGGTGCGCTAAAAAAATATATTGTTGCTGCCACACACAATAGTCCTTAAAAGGACTTTTGGGTCTATAAAGTTTTCAGCAATTTAGCGCAGGTTGCGCTAAGCGCTAAAAATATATCTTGCTGCTGCCACACTCAATAGTCCTTAAAAGGACCTTTGGGTCTTTAAAAAGTTTTTCTAATAAACAATAGTCCAATATCACTCCATATACTGTCTGTCCCTTCCTATGCACAGCTCTCCCTGACTAAGACTGAGCCAAACAAGCACATCTTCTATATTTTTGCGGCCCCATTGAAATGAATTGGTCCGCATCTGATTTCCCAAAAATGTGGATCGAATGTGTACAAAAAATATGGTCTTGTGAATGCGTTAGAGTTAGAACCTGTTTTATACTGTGTTTAATGGCCATGGAATTTTGGCTTGAACCCTTGCGCCAAAATCTTGCCAGTGGCTGCATAGTTTCTGCCTCCCATTCACTGTTAGGTAAGGACAGCAATGAAGATCGCAGAGCGGCAGTTTAACAAAAGTGGACAGGTTCCTTCTCGGTGAGGGCATGGCTTTAAACTGCAGCAAAAATTGTGCCAGCAAAAACACAGTGTGAACACGCCATTTAAAGTAAATGTCCAGTGTAAAGGAAGTGTGATGGCGGTGACATTGTTATGTATAGACTGTGCTGGTAAAGTGAGTGCAAATCCCATAAAGATTACAGCGGTTTTTACTTGTCTCCTATCTACAGGAATGGGGATAAGTGTCTGATCACTGGGGGTTCTATCACTGGGACCCCAGAGATCCCAAGAATGGAGGTCAGGAAGAACTCTATGGCCTCTTTCACATGGGCGTGATTTCCGTGCGGGTGCAATGCGTGAGGTGGACGCATTGCACCCGCACTGAATCCGGACCCATTCATTTCTATGGGGCTGTGCACATGAGCGGTGATTTTCACGCATCACTTCTGCGTTGCGTGAAAATCGCAGCATGCTCCAGTTTCTGCGTTTTTCACGCGACGCAGGCCCCATAAGAGTAAATGGGGCTGTGGGAAAATCGCGAGCATCTGCAAGCAAGTGCGGATGCGGTGCGATTTTCCCGCATGGTTGTGAGCGACGGGACCCGATCTTCATTATTTTCCCTTATAACATGGTTATAAGGGGACATAATAGCATTCTTAATAAAGAATGCTTTGTATAATGTTGATTAAGGGGTTAAAAATAAAAACACTTAACTTACCATAGCCACTTGATCGCGTAGTTGGCGATCTGTCTTCTCTCTTCAAGCTTTAGCTACCAGCTAAAGGACCTGTGATGACGTCACATCACATGGTCCAATCACATGGTCCATCACGGACCATGACGCCCGTGTGAAAGAGGCCTAGGAGAACTGCGAGGTGGAGCACATGTGTGACCACAGCTCCATTCACTTCTATGAGATGTGTGAGTGCTGTACTGAACAGTCCCATGGAAGTGAATGGAGCAATGGTCATACATGTGCACCACCAAGTCATTCTCATGGGGCACTTCGGGACCTCTGTTCTCGCATGTGGATGAGTATTGTTAGCGGGAATGTGCTATGTGTATGTGCTGCCACATTAGTTTTGTATAGAGTGTTTTTGCCATGCTCAATATCATTTAAAGCAGTTTTTATGGATTTTTTTTCCTATAGTGAGTTTTACCAACTGGTGTTTTCTCCATGCCTAGAGTTATCTTTAGATGATAATATGTGCCCCCTGTAATGTCACTTCCACTGTAGAGCAGTTTAGGGAAAATAGATTGGTACAAAAACACCATTCAAATATGCCAATACATACTGTTTATGTGCTGGTTTTATTAAACAACAATAAAAATGCAATAGAAGCCTATGGGAGAAGAACTGCCAGACCCAGAGTAGACTGAGATTTAAAACAAACAAACCAGAGGTTCACTTAAAGGGGTTTTCACATATTGACATTTATGGCATATCCTCAGCATGGACCATAAATGTCCAGTGCAGAAAGTAGGAGGATCCAGCTTCTGATAAAACGATATCCTTTATTTGATGGGGTAAAATCATCTATCGATAACGATAAGGATTGGTAACTTGAGATCCGAAACGCGTCGATTTTGTATTTGTCTTGCACTGTATGGATTTTACTGCATCAAATAAAGGATATCATTTTATCAGAAGCTGGATCCTCCTACTTTGTACACAGTTTATGTTGGCCTTGTCCTAGCCACATCCGTGCCTCTGATACAATACGCAGGTGTGAGCACTGCAATTCTGACTTTCTATACCTATAAATGTCCAGTAGTTGTGGGACCCACCTCTGGACTTGTATTTATCTCAACAATGGAATCTCGTTGCATGCTGTAGGGAATGGAGATGACTTGTGAAAATAACCAAGTCAGTGCATGCTGCTATTTTCAGGTGTTCCGTATTGTTTGAAGGGCTTCTGTCACCCCCCATTTAGCAATTTTCAGTAGCGAACATTAGCTATTTGCTAATGTCAGCTGAGTCCAGGCGCGGGATTTCATAGGCAGACAGGGCCAGCGGGAGGAGGAGAGCGCTCGCTAGCCCTGTCTATCAAGTGGAGAGGGGGTGTGTTTACAGTCGGAGGATGCGGCGGCTACCAGCAAGTAACAGCCCAAGTTGCTGGTAGTGAAGTACTTTGCATAATATAAAAGTACGATTTTTACAGAAATTACAGCACAGAGAAAGGTAAGAGTGATATGTTTGGACTCAGCTGACATTAGCAAATAGCTAATGTCCGCTACTGATAATTGCTAAATGGGGGGTGACAGAAGCCCTTTAAAGAAGAGACCTGAGCATACGCAGACTGCTCTCCAATCACTGCAGAGCATGATGGGATCCTGTTCTTGATATAGAAGCAGGTCTCAAAGGCAGGACTTACATCGGTCAGACAGTTTTGCAAGCTCAGTCTCCAGTGAACTTAAAGGGGTTATCCAAGACCTATAATGACCCCCCATATGACTGGGCCCCTCACACAGATAGTACTTACCTTGCTCCCCAGCACCCGCGTTGCTCCTGATGCCTGCACGGCCACCGCTGCATCTCCCAGTCACCCAGATGGAAACATTGAAACATCCGGCGACCAGGAGGGGGCAGCCAATAGTAGTCTGCAATGGGAACGAGCCTCCCTAGCTTTGCAGATGATGCTAGGGAGGCTCATTTCCGTTGTGGCCTGCTATTTGTTCCCCCCCCCCCCCCTCCCCTCCAACACCAGATGTTTTCATCCGCACGATGAAGAGATGCAGCGGCGGCATCAGGAGCAACGCAGGTGCCAGGGAGCGAGGTAAGTACTATCTGTGTGAGGGGCCCGAGCATATGGGGGGCATTATAGGCCTTGGATAACCCATTTAAGGATCAGAATTTTGCAGAACAGAAGCTCATATTTACAATACTCCTGATATTAAAGGGGTTGGGCAACAATATATATTAATGAGTTATCCTCAGGATAGGTCATCCATATCAGATCAATGGAGGTACGACACCCGGAACCCCGATGATCAGCTGTTTGAAGAAGTTTTGGCTTTGCAGAGTAATGACAAGTACTTGTTCTATTCACTTTATTTGAGCGAGTACTTGTAATTATATTTCTGCACTATGACACATTAAGGGGGTCATTTATTAACGCCTGTGCTGGAGGCGGCTCTGCCGAAAATGTGTAGAGGCGCCAGCTACATAACTTCTGAGCATCCACCGCCAGTCTAAAACTGCGTCAGCTTCCTTGCTGGCATAGATTTAGAACATTTCCTTCGCCTACCCTGCCCACGCCTCCTTTTCAAGACCTGACATGAGTGGGGAAAAGTCGCAGAATGGGGTGCAAATAACCTTTGTGCCACAATCTGCAACAGATAGACGCCAGAAAACTGGCATATATCAGTTGGCAAATGACCCCCTAAAAGTTTTGAAAAAGTGCAGTTACTCTAACACAAAATAAATAGCCATTGTATAGATATAATAGGTGCAAAAAATATATAAAAAATTTACAAAATCTAACACAATTGTAGGCTAGGGATAGGATAAGAATACGTTAGACAACAGGTATAAGAGCAATAACTTACTTATGAAATAGTAAAGTGATAATTATAGGTTTCATATAAAATAGCTTTCAGGTATAGGGTAAAGGGGTATTCCCACCTTATACAAACCTCTTCATTGACTCCTAATGGGACAAGGGATCCTCATTCTCTCCATAGATGAGATTCCCAGAGGTGAGAACAGCACATATCAGGCTGTAGCCATAAATGTGTAAGAAAGATAGAAGATATATTAGAGATTAGAAAAAGGGGAGCCATAATCAGGTTCTGTTCCACAGACGGATGATCGAGAACAAGTGTTAGCACCGCTGTCCCTTCTCCTGATCATTGCCGTGTGTACAAAATCCTCGCTTATCGGTGATCAGATCTTTTATGTGGCATTAGAAATGCTTGTTTGTTGGCAGCACATCACCCTGTGTAAGCGGCATATGCTGCCGACAAATGAACACTGTATGGGGATTAATGATCCTGTCACCGATCATTCATCCCCATACTAATGATAATTGCTGCATATACATGTAGGTAACGAGCACCAAACAACATGGTGTTACCGATCTTTACCGGACAGAATATCTGCCAGTGTGACAGGACCTGATATATAATATAGAGATAAGTTATGTAAGATATAAGATAAGTATAATAGAAAATAAGAAGTTAGAGATAAGATAGCTATAAGTTAAGCACTGGGTAAAAATGGCCATAGACATAAGTTGTCACCTAAACACGATTCTGAATGTTTTACAATCTAACATTCCCTGCACTGCTGACAATCAGTCTGACAACATGACCCGCCATGCTTCATTATGTGTTGGGTATAATCTATCATTGATGTTGTCAGCCTTATAGGGGCCGATCAGACCTTATAGAAGAGCACACAGGAGGGTTATAATGATATCTGATATTCCTCGTCTGTGCAGGGTTATTTGGATTTATAATGTTATCGGCCCAATAACATGAGCGAGTGACTAATAAGTCATCCATTAGTCGCTTTTTATGTCTATGACCAGTTAAAGGGTAATTTAACCATAGGGGGTTGTATAAGGTAAGATTATAAGATATAAGCTATTACATACAGTATATATAATAAGCAGGGGCGTATCTATAGGGGAAGCGGCTGCTTTGGGGCCCTAAACCAGAAGGGGCCCATCCAAAAGGAGGAGAAGTACTAAAAGATTTTGTCAGGGCCCCTCAACATTATTACACAATGAAATTATATACAGTGGCAGTATAGACAGTGTAGAAAACGGATGGAACAGCTGCCGGGCCTGGTCTGAGAGAGCGATCTTTACTAGCCACAGGAAAGGGGGCGGCATGAAAGGAAGGGGTTGTGAAAAACTTACTGGGGGAGGGGCCCCCATTCCAAAATTTGCTGTGGAGCCCAGTCATTTTCTAGTTACGCCACTGATAATAAGATTATAATTAGGGAAGTCGGAAGTCGATTCGCATAATACTTCGTTTCAATACTGTACGGAGCAAGCGCTCCATACAGTATTAGAATGTATCGGCTCCGATGAGCCGAAGTTATTACTTCGCGAAGTCTCGCGAGACTTCGCATAATAACTTCATAAATCAATTTCTACTGTAAAAACCATTTCCCGAACTCGGGTTCGGTTCCAAGGTACCATCCGAAAGAAGCGGTAAGGAACAGAAGCACGGAACCCAATTGAAGCACTATGGAGTTCTCTCTGTACCTCTGCCCTGGAAAAAATAGAACATATTCGGACGGGTCTGGATCTGTCTGCGGCAGCCGCACAGATGGCGCCCGTCCATTGGGGACCGCAAGTTTTTAAAATAACCTTTCTGCAAAAGGGAAATGATAAATCTCCCCTTAAGTACTTATTGGGGTCATTTATTAAGACTAGCGTGATTATTGGGATACATTCGACAGTACTCCCTACTTATATATATACTCGTTATTGCATCCCATGGTTTTCTAGTCTTTTTAGAGGTAAATTTCTTATCTGGCATGGTTGAAGAGAGAGGCCTGTAAATTTACCTCCAAAAAAGACTAGAAAACCGTGGGATGCAATAACGAGTATATATATAAGTAGGGAGTACTGTCGAATATATCCCAATAATCATAAAGTCCAGACTACGTATACCACACAGGTAGAACATGAGAAGGAAAGGTTGTATACAAAAACCCCTTATGGCCTCTGTCACAAACATAACGGTGCAAATATGAGACAAATAACGCACCCATATCTAAAAAAAACGCATCCATACTGCAAACAAACCGCAGGTATAAAAAATAGTCATCAATTATATATACACAATCTAAAATAAGAGACATAGGATTTAAAGTGAAAGATATTTCTAAAAGGACTTTTAAAATTATGAAGATCGAAAGCATAGCGTACAACTAAATGGAAATAGGGCTTTATAGAAATGTCACTTTAGGTAATACATTCTGTATACCCATGCTCTCAAATGGTTGATCACTGGGCACGAATAGTTGCATCAAGGTCAATATCGATATTTGTGATCTCTTATCTCTATTTTGTTGTACCTGGGTTCCCAGTTCCATATGTATAAGATAATATTATACGAGTGCCAATGGTACCCTCCTGCCGGACATAATATGATAATAGAAGGTCCAACATAAAAAATCTCCAATGGGCTATGTTATATATACAAAGTTGCAAATGTAGCACAAAAAACGCATCCCTATACAAGAAGACGCATCTAAACAGCAAATAAGTCGCAGCAATACAAATAGATATCAATTGCCATTTAATCCGGACCAGAATTTCGAGATAACTGGGATCTAGACCAGATTTTCAGAGATACCAACGTCAACTATAAAATACATTGATTAATAGAATTGGGGTGATGCCACTGAGGAAGGGGAAGGCGTTCCCCGAAACGCGCTTGGCGTAGAAATTGGACGGGCACCCCATATTTTAATGTGGAAATACAGTGCACTGTAATAAAGAAAACTATTTCCTTTTCCACAACGAAGGAGTCCAATATATCACCCCGCCAGCACCTGTAAGTCAAGATCCGCAATCCCCGCACACAGCCATCACGTGATACGGCAGTTGCAAATCACATGAGGGACGCCAACAGCGCGGCAGCCGGGACGCCGGCATACAAGAGGAGAGGAGACCGATAAGAAATGGTACAAAACATCGGTGCAGGTGGAGGTAAGCCCACATTTGTGGGAAGAGTATTACGACGCAAATGGCCACAGTATGGGGAGGTGAGGTAAATGAAAAAGATATCCATATTTACCCATCAGAAATTGTGTTTGTCAGTAAAAACTTTTTAACTACTGGAGACTGCATATAGTGACAACAACACCAACAACAACTCTGTAACACATACAGAGAACACTAACAGTACGGTGTGTTACTATACAAGTCTTTGCAGATCGGGATATCTGCCATCCAGAATATGAACCAATACTGCTAATCTGGGATACAACCTGTCTGACAGTGGATACTGTCACTGATATAGCGAACCACCAGCAGAATTGGTATAATTGTTGCAACATATTAAAAAAAAAAAACTATCTCATAAGTTCTAACATTTCAGGGAGATCACTATTTAAAGGGGCGGTGACTGACTGTACCATCGTCTCTTCAGCATACTAGGCCATACCCAGCACCTAGGACTGGTATGATTAGACCATACAGAGAGACCTAGTAGAGACAACCTAGTACCGCCAGTCCCTGTCATCCTCTAACTGTCACATTTTTATTTTGTGTATTTTTATTCATTTGTATTGTATTTGTATTTTATTATTTATATTAATTCAAGTTTGCGCCTATTTTTTGCATATATTTTAACGAAGAGATTTTTATTGAATACCAAACAGATTGGCAATTAATAAACAGAGTGTTTTTCCATATATGAGTGCCACTCCTACATTTCAATAATAATAAATTAACCCCCTTAGTGCTCGGACTAAAAGAAAAATGATAAAGAAATAAACAAAGCATATTCTCATAATGACTTTATTAATAAAATGACGACAAAAAGCTTGAGCTTAATCATTTTTAAACTACTGTTATGTTTATTGCATTGCAAAAATCCAATACACCACCAGATGGCAGTAAAGGAGCACGTGGTAAGCAATTACGTTACAATATGAAGCAGTAATGTAATACACATAGGGGGACAGTTATTAAGATCGTCATATTACCTATCCCTCACTGGCTTCAGATAAACCATATTAAGTGTTTTATGTCTCTTAATAACTTTGTGTCTATGCGCCAGAACTGAACTCTACACCAGCAAGGAGACTCCGCCAAATTTTTGGAAAAGCTTTGCCCAAACAGGTTGTGCGCCAAACTTTCATAACTTTTTGAATAGCCATATCATGCTCTGTCAGTTATTCTTCTATAGAAAATCTCTTTAATCATATGGAATCTGATGGAGCATGCTGCATTTTTGTCGGATAGTCGTACATAGATGCAGTACAGGTACGTGCACTTGTAGAGGCGCCATATTATACTCTGGTTATACCGCATATAGTCTGTTTCTGAGCATAATCCTTGCTGCATCACGAGTATGATATTGCTGATATCATATAGTACATGACGATCTCTTTCTAGCAAAGCTAGAACCTGCCCTATACCTCACATGGATCCAGAGATCTTCCCACTCATTGCTTCAACAGTCTTGCTGGATTTATTTCAGGCTGGCAGCTCAAGGGCATGTCCTTTAACAGAGGGCATGTCCTGTCTGCTGAAACTTTCTCTATGTAATTGTAACAGTTTCTAAAAGTAGACATAGCTGGTCACAGTTGATGGATGGAACTAAGCATGTGCGACCACGTCAGCGGGGTGGACAGAGAGTTGTGGAACAACAGCAGCCATATAGATACATTTTATAGAATAACTCAGTCGCTATGCTACATTTTTGACTACATGCAGTTACAAATTTAGTCTCTTTTTCAGCATTAGTAAATAAGAGTAACTTCACATTCAAGTAAGCTTTTTCGAACTTGTATGTTATATGTACTACTGAGCTTGAGCAAACTTGATTTTGAAGTTATTTTTTATCTCTTTTTACCGAAAAACAATACATTTTATGCTATTTGATCTCGCACTTGTGCCACGATTTATTTTTCTATATATATTCTTCACATTCAGTCACTATATGATAATTTTCCAGCAAAACAGTTTATTCAGTGCTGGATTTGGTTGTGAACAGTAGAACTGTGGCAGTTTCCATATACTGGCATCAGCCTTAGGAGCTGTTTTTGCACCACATGTAACATACAGTATACATTGGGAAAAAAAGGCTGTAAATGCATAGTATACTACACTTTTCTATCCTGCAGAGCCTAGCAAAAAAAGCATATACATTAAATGGATACTGGAGTGTTTTGACAAGTTGGCTGCTCCATTCTGATGGCCTTCTAGGGCCCCACTGTTTGTGGACCATCTACTGGTGTGTGAACTTCACCCTCTCAGGACCAATCAGAGGAGTTAATGGGGTTCTCTAGGAATGTATCAGGATGGCCTTCGGCAACTCATCTTAGGATGTGACTAGGAGGTGTCGCTTACATTTCTACAACTACTTAGGAGGGGTAAGGGGGCGGCTGGGCCTCATTAAACTGTGCTCCGCTGTTGAAGTCTCTTTACAGTCAGATGCGCTGTCAGGCTGTTCAGTCTGTCAGCATATCTCATGTACGATCGGTCGACTGTTGCCTATTGCAGAGCAGGACCTCTGCTCTACAATAGATTGTAATCATATGATCCTGGAAAGCTCAGCAATGTAAAGTGAAGGTGGTGTGTAGTGAGGTGCCACCATACCATCACCCCAGCCAGGCAGCTCTGCAAGTGGATGGAACCTGTCTTATTTATATTCTAGGATGGGTTGCGTGCAGCCATTTAACTAATTCTTGGAGAAACCCTTTAAAAGGGTTGTCCAGGCTTATTTTTAACACCCCCACCCCCTACATACACACCCAGCAGATCCTGTGAAGAGGACTATACCTACATGTTCTCCACTGGTCCATATGGGCTCCGTGGCTCCAAGGCTGTCTTCAATAGACTTCTGATTCTGTAAAATTCCTGCATGGACAGGGGTCACATACACTAATGTAGCCAATGACTGGTCTTAGCAGTGATGTGTCCCCAAGCAGGTGAGGGGAGGGGGGGAATTTAAAAAGAAAATCCCAGAACACGCCTTTAAGGCAGTGAGTTATCTGTATAGCATAAAACATGAATGCAGTTTGGTCAATATGCAGCACATGAAGCATAAGTTCTGCAAATGAAACTTTCTGAGATTGGTCAGAAAACGGTTTAAGTCTAAGTCCCAGTGACACAATCATGTGTAATACACTGCCGATCCAGCAAGTATCTTCACTAAACTTACACAGCGACACTGTTAGGGATCTTGTCTGGAGACAGATAATAATACGGCAGCTTCTTATTCTTGTTGCGATCAAGGATGAAACTGGTGATGTCGTCAAGGTTCTTCTTGAATTTGGCCATTGCTTTTTTCACTGGTTTTTCAACAAAATGTTCATCAGGATACATCCCTAGAAACAACTGGATATACAACATGGTATAAGATGAAACATAGTGGAGTGCTATTTCCTGCAGTGGGGGGTAACATGGAAATAAAGAACACCATTTACCGTGGTGTGGTTCTCAGTATGGAGACACTTATAAGCAGCTAGTGGAAGCAGTCACCAGTTTTTGGACAACAAATATTCAGTAACTTAACATTGATTTATCAATTTGTTACTTTTTACCTTTAAGAAATGCCTGCAGCTTTTTATCTGCTGTCAAGGTAGAAATCCTCTCAGTTCAAACTCTAAAGGATTGTTTGGGATTTTGATATTAACCCTCCAACAGTCACATTAAAAATGGAAAAACCCTCTAAAAAATGTCACTTTTTTAATGTATATTGTGAATTTATGTCTAAAGTAAATATAGTTGGTACCCAACTCCTGGTGACTGAAGTACATTTTAACGCTTTAGTGACACTACTCTTACCCTTATGGGTTATTCTCATCTCAGACAATGGGGGCATATCGCTGGGACTCGCACTTATATCAAGAACGGAGCCTCGAAAGTGGTGGAGGGCGCACTGCACATGCTCAGCCGCCCTTTATTAATTTTTTTATGGGACCGTCGAAAATAGCAGAGCGCTGGCTCGGCTATTTCCGCCGGGCCTATAGAAGTGAATGGGAGCAATGGCCGGTCAATCGCTGTGCGCTCCCATTCACTTCTAAGGATAGGCCATCAATATCAAAATCCCAGACAACCCCTTTAAGTAAATATATTTAGAAATGCATATGATGGCTCTTCTGGTTACTAGGTGCAGTACTTACCTCACTGTCTTGAAACTGACTCAAAGCCCATACAGCTCCAAGATGCCAACATGATCGACCTCTGTCAGGTAAGCTCTCAATGATGTATTGTATTGTAACCTCTCCTTTAGTTTTGGGCGGAGGACAGCGCATGGTAGGAGGAGCATTGGGGATCCATGAACACCAATCAAACTGCAGGGCACAATGTTCCAATATATTAGGTAATAGAAGTCAGGACTGTGAGTAAAAGAGGTTATGCAGTGGCTAACAGCTGATGACTTATCCTTCTAATGAATAGGTCGTGGTAATCGTGCAAGCGCTGCTTCCTCTTGAAAATTACATGCACTTACATAC
Organism: Bufotes viridis; assembly: GCA_033119425.1. Taxonomy (NCBI): domain Eukaryota; kingdom Metazoa; phylum Chordata; class Amphibia; order Anura; family Bufonidae; genus Bufotes; species Bufotes viridis. The sequence goes on along the minus strand of CM065594.1, from coordinate 76,231,977 downwards.
TCCTTTGTAGTAGCAGTGCAGGATAATTACAACTGCTTGTCCCATTCATGGGAAGTAGCAGTTTTAATTACACTGGAGGTGCTGGGCCTCCTCAAAAGCTGATCAGCGGTGGTGCCAGGAGTCGCACCTTGGCCGATATTGATGACCTATCCTAAGGATAGGTCATCAATATATAAATCCCTTTAATAAACTATATACATAATAAATGTAATATTCATCTACACAGGCAACATTAGAAATATTTATATTATAAAAAAAAGTATATTGTTTTGTTTCTACAACTTTTATGCAGGCCTACAGTGCATTCGGAAAGTCTTTAGACCCTTTCACTTTTTTCACATTTTGTTATGTTACGAGTACGACCTTGTGCTAAAATAAAAAATCTAGTTTTTCCCCATCAATCTGCACTCAATGTCCGTTTAATGAGGAAGTGAAAACAGAATTTTAGAAATTTCGCATGGACATAAGTATTCAGAACCTTTGCTGTGACCCTTGAAATTTAACTCTGGGGGCCTACCATTTGTCTTAATCATCTTTGAGATGTTTCTACACCTTGATTGGCACCCACCTGTGGTAAATTCAGAAGATTCTCTGGTCCAATGAAACCAAGATTTAACTTTTTGGCCTCAATTATGTTAAGTCTCATGTTTGGAGGAAACCAGACACTGCTCAATATCATCGCTACAGTGAAGCAGGGTGGTGGCAGCATCATGCTCTGGTGGTGTTTTTCAGTGGCTGGGACAGGGATACTGGTCAGAGTTGAAGGTAAGCTGAACGGAGAAAAGAACAGGGATATTCTTAATGAAAACCAGATCCTGTGTTCTTTGGACCTCAGACTAATCAGGAGTTTCACCTTCCAACAGGCCCTAAGCACATGGTCAAGACAACACAGAATTGGCTTAGGGGCAACTATGAATGTCCTTGAATGGCCCAGCCAGAGACCTGACTTGAACCCAAACATCTCTGGAGAGACCTGAAAATGGCTGTCCATTGACTGTCCCTATCCAAACTGACAGAGCTTGAGAGGATCTACAGAAAAGAATGGCAAAAAATCCCCAAATCCAGGTGTGTAAACTTTGTGGCATCATACCCAAGAAGACTGGAGGCTGTAATCACTGCCAAAGGTGCTTCAACTAAGTCCTAAGTACAGGGTTTCAATTCTTGTATTAATGAAAAATTTTAGTTTTTTTGTTTTTCCTTTTCAATAAATTAACAAGGATTAACAAGGATTATGAACATTTACTTTCTCTTTATGGGGTATAAGTGCAGAATGATGGGGGAAAACATAGTTTTTGTTTACTTTAGCACGAGGCTGCAACATAATAAAATGGGAAAAAACTTAAAGGGTCTGAAGACTCGCAGTCAACTCGTACAGTCATGCTCCTTTCCTTTTGTTCTATTCTTATTGCTAATGCTGATTGGGTAAGTACATTTTTTTTTGTACTAATTGCAAATAAATGTAGTCTGATGATGTTTCAGAATCTTATAACATGGATAAATGCTCCACGGCCACTTGAACTCATTTTACTCGTGTGAGAGCTAATCCCATCCTTAAATGGGTCTCCATGCTCATCTAGGTCCCACATGCAAACAATGGATGTGGTGGCCGCTGCCTCCATGGTGGTTGGCCACTTTTGAGTGGGGTTTTGACAAACTCTCCCTTCTGGACAGACCTGCAAAGGGAAGCATACTTACCTCTCTCCCAGGACTGGGTCCTGGCTCCTTCGCTCCTCGGCTGCTTTGTTTGGCTGTAAACATCCAGTTTGATCCCGCTGCAGCCAGTTGCTGACTGCAACAGTGACATGCTCTCATTGAGTCATGACAACTGGTGACATGAAAATGGCCAATCCTTTTCAGCACATGTACAGATCTAGGCAGCATAATCTTATGTATCTGCGTAAACACCACAGATGGAGGGACAAGTGACAAGACGTGTCCATCAGTAACCTCTGTTGAAACTCATTGCACCTCCAAAAAATAAACAGTTTGCTGGGGGTGCCAGTGGGGGTGTTGGCTCGGGGCCATCAACTAGAAAATAGAATAGTTTGTCTCTGATCTGACAACTTCTTCAAATTAGGGCTCATGCACACGAACGTATTTTTTGTCTGTCTCCGTTTCATTTTTTTTGCAGCCTGTTTGCGGAACCATTCACTTCAATGGGGCCACAAAAAAAACCCTGAAATTACTTTGTATGCATTCCGTGTCCGTATGTCTGCATATCCTATTATTGTCTGCATTATGGAGAAGCATGGGATCGTTCTATTAGGGGCCGACTGTTCCGTTCCGCAAAATGCGGAACACACATGGCCAATATCCGTATTTTGCGGTTCCGTAATTTGCATGAGCCCTTATTTTGTTTGTAAGATTTCTATTTATCATTATATATGTTAGACTAACCTGGCCAAAGTTCACAGCAGCGTGTTGTCCGGATGCAGTGAATATGACAAGGGTGATGTACTCCACTAACTTCTCTTTTGTCTTCATAGTTTTGGGAAAACCTGTAACAAGCAGAAATGACAGTTTTATGATAATAATCTAAACATATGGAAGTGTGAAAAGTTTTTAAATGTGTCTCCAACAATATAAATATGAGGCATATTTATTGCTTAGGAAGAGATAAGTGGCCGCCGCACAGCTCTGGTTCCACCTATCTCTTGATTGAGCAAGGATTGAGACATTAACATCCGGTATGTCTGTTCCTTGTTTCCCCAGCCGCTGACATGATTGAGACAAAGCGCCTAGCAGGTACATATGAGATTGTTGTCACGCCCTCTTGATTTTGATAGCATTTACAGAAAATCTACATGGCCAGCTTAAGTATGCAACACACTCTATATGACACTTCCACTGGGAAAGAAGACACCCACCAATTCTTTTTGCCCAATGGTGTTTTGGTCTTAAAAGGGTTGTGCAAGAATGAGGGGGTGAGGGGAATTTGGCAACCCCCCCTTCCCACTTGACCACACCTGTAAAGGGAAGATTACCTATTTCGCAACGCTTGCTCCCCGATCCTTCTTCTCCCAGCCTGCGATGCTCCGCTGGGCTCCCTTGCTGTAAACATCCGGTTTGATATTGTGGAGCCAGTGACTCCTGCAGCGGTGACCAGCTCCCCTTACAACAAGACAAATGGTCGCATAATGCAAGGGGATCCGGTTTCCGCTGCGACCAGTGATTTACCAAAAACCTCCCCATTTTTGCACAACCCCTTAAAGGCCTGTTAAGGATGAATTGTTACTAGTAGTGATGAGTGAAGTTTTAAAAAATTCGATTCGGCAGCTTCGCCCAACTTCATCAAGAAATTCAATTTATTACAAATTACTTTGTCGCAAATCGCTTTTCATTGTATGGAAAGGGCACAATGATAGGGAGCGTCGATCGCAACACTCCCCATCATTTAACCGCTCAGATGCCACATTCCATGCTGATCGCGGCATCTGAGACTCACATTAAGGTGCTCAGGGGGTCAATCAATCTGGGGTAAAAAAAAAAATTATACTCACTTCATCAACTTGAAGAAAACCAGCCAAAGAACCACGTGATCATGCTGTCCGTGCGCGGTGATGTCATCATAGTGGGATCACATGGTGACGTCTTCATTCGCCGAAGGTCCTTTGGCGGGTTTTCTTCAATCAAGACGGAGCGGACATCTTTACCGGATGATAAGTTTAATTTTTTTCTTTTCAGCCACCATTTTAGGAAAAATTGATTCGTTACCACCAAGCGTGAGTAAATTCGGCTTTGTGGCTAAACGCATTTTTCATCCGGATACAATGCGTTTTTCACTGAAGCCCCATTCACTTCTATGGGGCCAGCTCTGCGCGAAAAACGCAGAATATGGAAAATGCTGCGATTCTTATGACATGAAGAACTAATGCGTGAAAAACAACGCTCCTGTGCACAGACCCACTGAAATGAATAGGTCAGGATACAGTGCAGATTCATGCGAATTCACGCATCGTGTGAAAGAAGCCTAATAGGGTAAGTTTGTTGTGTAACGTGATCTTTAGTGATGAGCAAAGTTTACAAGAATTCAGTTCAGCTGCTTCTCCAAATTTCTTTAAGTCTGACCACAGATTCTCTATTGGATTGAGATCTGGGCTGTGACTCGGCCATGTTGCTTTAGCGGTGTGTTTGGAGTCATTGTCCTGCTGGAAGGTGAACCTCCGTCCTAGCCTCAAATCACACACATAGTGGTACAGGTTTTGCTCAACAATATCCCTGTATTTAGCACCATCCATCTTTCCCTCAACTCTGACCAGTTTCCCAGTCCCATCCCCACAGCATGATGCTGCCACCACCATGTTTCACAGTGGGGATGGTGTTCTTTGGGTGATGTGTTGTGTTGGATTTGCACCAGACATAACGTTTTCTTTGATGGCTGAAAAGTTACATTTTAGTCTCATCAGACCAAAGCACCTTCCTCCATACATTTTGGGAATCTCCCACAAGCCTTTTTGCAAACTCACAACATGCCCTTTTGTTTTTAGCTGAAAGTAATGGCTTTCTTCTGGCCACTCTGCGGAGCGTACGGCTTATTGTCGTCCTATGTACAGATACTCCAGTCTCTGCTGTGGAACTCTGCAACTCCTCCAGGGTTATCATAGGTCTCTGTGCTTCCTCTCGGATTAATGCCCTCCTTGCCCGGTCCGTGAGTTTTGATGGGCGGCCGTCTCTTGGCAGGTTTGCTGTTGTGCCATGTTTTTTCCATTTGGTTATGATAGATTTGATGGTGCTCCTGGGGATCATCAAAGATTTGGATATTTTTTTATAACCTAACCCTGACTTGTACTTCTCAACAACATTGTCCCTTACTTGTTTGGAGAGTTGCTTGGTCTTCATGACAGTCTTTGGTTAGTGATGCCTCTTGCTTTTCTCATTTCACTTAACCAACTTAGACTATTGTGTCCTGATCCATCACATAAAATTCAGATTAACAAAACATTGAACTTAAGGCTGTAATGTACCAAAATGCAAAAAAAGTCAAGGGGGGTGAATACTTTTGCAAGGCACTGTATATCATATAACAAAGTTTTGCTGTTACATTTGCATACATTTTTCATAACTTTATTGATGTTGCACTGTAATAAAAGTAATAATTATTTTACCAGAGGCTTCATTGTCCTGAAGTCCAAAAACTAACACATCTTTCACAAAGGCTTGAATCTCACTGTCTTCACAAACTGTCTCGTCACTTTCATAGTAAATGTCTATCACATCTTCCACAAATCTGTATAAAAACAGTATATTATACATATTACATATATATGTCTGGAGTCTTTTCTTTATCTGTAAGTATAATAGGACCTTAAGGGTACAGTCACACGATGGTAGGAATAGATCAGCATCAAAGCCAAATCAGTAATCAGTATCCATAGAGATAAGCCATGTCGAACCAAAAAAGACAAACAGAACAGTAAAGAAAGCCTGGAGAATAGTCAGGAAACAGTCCGATCTCATACATAGTATCATATACTAGGGAGAGGGCAAAAGGGTAATCTGGTAAATGAGCCAAGTCATTAAAGGGGTTATCCGACACTAGAAAATGCTCCCCAGATGCCAGACCCCTCTACATACCTGGCTCCCCGTTCCCTGCGCTGCTCCTGGTCCCCTCACCGCCGCTGCTGCTTCTCCCCATGAGCAGATGAAAACATCCGGTGTCAGGGGGTAGCAGCCAATGGCAGGCGATGACAGGGATGAGCCTCCCTAGTATTGCGGGTGACACTAGGGACACTAGGGAGGCTTGTCCCCGTCATCGCCTGCCATTGGCTACCCCCCTACCCGACACCGGATTTTTTCATCCGCGCATGGGGAGAATCAGCAGCGACGTTGATGGGACCAGAAGCGGCACGGGGAGCCAGGTAAGTAGAATTAGTGTGAGGGGCCAGCATATGGGGGTGCATTTGTTAGTGTCGGATAACCCCTTTAAACACAGATATAATCACATAATGTCCGGACAAACCAGAGTAATGATTAGTAACCGGCACTGAACAAAAGGACTGCAAGATTTAGGTAGAGAACAGACCTAACTGCTCAATTTCAGGAGTTAGAACAGGTAAGCCAGGCCAGCTCTCAGTCTACTCCCTCCCCTGCCTCTTTGCCTGGCTTCTGGAGCAGAAAAAGGTGAAGCTGTTACAGTAACATGATACAAGTAAGATTGACTTAATCAAATTTTACTTCCTATATTTGTAATCAGAATGGCTTATCAGTAAATTTGACTGGAGAAGGTGTCTTTATTAGTGTGCCTCTCATAAGGGACTGTGAAAAAGGATGCAAACTACCCCTACAGAATAAATGTAAGCAAATGTCATCACTTAAAGAGAATCTGTCATTGGTATTATGCTGTCCTAAAGGCAACATAAACGAATAACAAATCACCGTAGCAAAATGCAGGGTCACTTTCTAGGCTATTTTGGTAAAATCTTGTTCTGAAGGTCCAGCACATACTGATGAGTCCTCCCGGAACACCTGCCACTAACTGCAGTAGGAGAGAAGCTGTCAGCCATTGGGAGAAGGCAAAGAGAGCTGTAAAGTCTTGAATATGAGGACTCATCAACATAAAGAGTTTTCACACATAGAGCATGAAACATCATTTTGACTGATGTGGTCGCCCTTTGTTTTGCTGCTTCCACTTGCCTTAGACAAAACCAGGGGCGTAGCTATAGGGGGTACAGAGGTAGCAGTCGCTACCGGGCCCAGGCGCCTGAAGGGGCCCAAAGACCCTTGTGCTACATACGAAGACACACAAAGCACTGAGGGAAGGGGGGCCCCAGGCTGAACTCTTGCACCAGGGCCCATGAGCCGTTAGCTACGCCCCTGGACAAAACCCTTAGGTTATTGTGCTTCTAGAAGTAATGGCGTATAGATGGGGAATGAGGGGCATGTTGTCAACACTTCTGTGTACTACGTGTTGTACCTAGGCCGAGTAGGTCAAGTTCTCACCGTCCTACACTCATTATCTGTATTCTGCTGAAAGACTTATAGGGCTGATAGGAGATCTTCCTCACCTGCTGGTATTCTGTTGAGTCAATCTTGTTCATAAACATTATAAATTTCCAACCACGTTTTCTTGCTATTTAAGTGATCAGCAACATCTACCAACAGCTACACTAAGGGCTGTTTCAGACAAGCGTGCCCTGTGCAGGAATCACGCTCCGTGTGTGAGCGAGATTCCCCGTTAGGGACACTGTTCATTTAACAGTGATTTTTAATTCTGTGTCTCTGCATAACGTTACTGCTACAGAATCATACTGACAGCACTATATCAGGATAATTCACTAGATACAGTCATGCAGAGACACACAGCATTATAAATCAGTATAATGTCATGCTCTCCTGCTAAATGAAAAGTGTCCATAATGGGGAATTACGCACACCAACAGAACATGATTTCCACACTGGATATGATCTTCTGAAAGAGCCCTAAGGCCCCTTGCAGACGTCTGTGAGCGGAAAAGGTCCGCATGCGTTGCGGATGTGTTCAGTGAAAAATGCGCAATTTCGCAGGCAAGTTCAGTCAGTTTTGTATGCGATCACATCTCTTAGCAACCATCCGTGAAAAACGCATCGCATCCTCACTTGCTTGCCAGCGTTGTGTGAAAACCGCAGAATATAGAACATGCTGTGATTTTCACGCAACGCACAAGTGATGAGTAAAAACCAACGCTCATGTACACAGACCCATTGAAATGAATGGGTCTGGATTCAGTGCGCCCGCGTAGAATACTCGCTCATTTGAAAGGGGCCTAAGATAAGTCTCAGGGAATCACGTGCATTTACTTATAGTCTATTGCTGTTGGGTTTTCTTGTAAAAGGTTTTATGCTCATATTGAATAGTGTGTCAGACCAATGGATATGTACATGACCCGCCATACACATGCTTTAACACGCTGATGGAAAGCCAAATGGACAGCCATGCAGATGAGATTTTCTTACGCTAGTATTGCTTCCCAGACTTTGATTCCATCATCTCTGTAGAAATAATAGGGAATCTTCTCTTTGTCCTCCATGCCCCTCATCTTGATTGATTCTGGAAAGCAAAGACTCTCATATGTAAACTCTTTCATGGCTCTCAGCACCAACTCCACATGTCCTCCTCCTCCGGTTGCATTGGCCTGCAACATAATTTACACTGGGATAAAATAATTTCATCTATTTGCATGTATAGAGATTTATTATCTGTACAGGTTACGGGGCAGCTCATGACAACTGCTGCTTTGGACCTGAACAGGCAGCCACAATGATGAAGTTGTATGATCTCTGGAACTGCAGGGACTAGATAAGTATAAATTTGGGACTGAAGTAGGGGAAAAAGCTTTCAGAGGGTCACTTAGGCGATTGTCACTTGGCTTTTGACAGCATACTTTTGCATGAATTCCATGCCAAAAAGCTGTTAGTGGCCGCATGGGAATCCACCCCCTATTGTTTTCAATGGTATGATGGGCTACAATTCATACAAAAGCATTTTAAAAGGCTGTATTACAGTGGCAGATTTTCTGCCAGATGATCACTACTACAAACACTCATTAGCGATCATCTGGCAATCATGATCTTTTAGCATGCTAAAAGATCATGATTTGCCTGCGGCACATCGTGCTGTTTAATCTGGAGCCGTGAAATCCAAGCCAAATTCATTTAGTAAAAGCTACCATGTGAACAGCCCCTAAAAGCACTATTACACTGGCAGATAATCGCAGATCATCGAACACTTGTTAGCCATGGTCTGGCAGTGTAATACTGCCGCAGATTACCCGATGATTAAAAATAATCGTTTGCCAGCGGCAGATCATGCCGTGAAATTAGCACTCTGTATGGAGACGCACGATGGCATTAGTGATCGCTCGTCCCCATACTGAGGAGGAGATCGTTGCATGTAATAGCAGCTGTCTCTTCTGCTAGCGAGCAGGAGATTGCTGGGAAGGAACGCTTCCCTCCCAACAATTGCCTGCTACATCTGCAGATGTAATAGGACCTTAAGTCTGTGTTTTTTTTTTCATTTTTCAGCTTCTGGTTTAGAAGGTCTACGGAAAATCCCAGCAGGGTTTTCCAGTCATCAATATTAGATTGGTTGAGGTCGGACATCCCAGCACCCCCACTGTTCAGCTGTGTTCGGCACCTGCCAAAACTGGAAACAACACTGTGAAGTGCCTGTGCCTGCTTACTGCAGCTTAGCTCCTATGCACTTCAACCTCCACAGATCTGATATTGATGGCCAATGCTGAGGATAAAAACTGGAATACCCCTTTAAGCCAGTCATAAATTGACTATCAAACAATATTTGTCATTATGGATAATAGGAATATTGGAAGGTCAACCTGCACATCCTGTTGTTTCCCTGAGATACTGTAAGAGGCCGCATGCACTGCCAGTCCTACAGTTACCATAGAAATAAAATGCTTCTTCATGTAAAATTGAGGGAGGGGGCATTATGACCTCATGTTTTGAATCTTTGAGACTAATATCTTTCTACAGTACATCATTAGCAAGAAAGCAAAGCTACAGAATAAGATACAAACCTTATCGAAGAGGCCACATTCACATATTAGTTCCTCCCGTGCCTTTGTGTTGATTGCTATGGTGAATCTTACATGTGGTATTATAAGCTGCAACACAACATACATTTTTATTTTAAAAAAGTGCACATAATAACCAATCAGTCCTGTTGAAATTTTAAAAAGTGATCTGATTAAGCAGATCAGTTCAGGACATATTGCGGCCCGTCTACAAACCTTTTTCAACTGATATGCATGTCATATCATTTAAAGTATGCCCCTTAAAATATCCCATATCAATTAGCATATGGTTCATTGGGGTAGCTGCAACCTCACCCAGCCACAGTGGCCAATGGCTGCACAAATTTTTGGGATAACAGAGGCATTTCCTTCAAATTTGCATGCCCATTGGCCACTGTGAGTTTGCGGCCATATCTGGAGAACAAGGCCCTGTCTCATACCGCTGTGAATGGAGAGCTGGATGCATTGCACGGGTCTCTTTATTCACTTCTATAGGAAATTTGCTTCTATGGAAAACTAGCAATGCATGGTTACTAGGCTATTTTTGGAAATCCTATAGAAGTGAATAGAGAGATCCACTCATGCACAGCAACTTCATCTTTCATGGCACTGCAGCATACAGCCCTGTTCTCATGGGGTGGGAGTGGGTGCCAGAACTGCACCTATAAGACATTTATGGCATATCCTGTAGATATGCCACAAGTGTCTATGCTCTGTGGGCACTGGCTATGTAATACAACGGAAACCCAGATACAGTGACCGGGATCAGAGATAACCAGTCCCCATCACTTAACCTCTCAGATGCTGCAGTTACCTGGAGTGCCAAGCGTTTTTTATGGCAGTCATGGCCTTGTGAGGGCTCCTAGACCTGCCATTGCAATGTTTCTATTAAGCCCTGCTTGTGGCAGTGTTTGAAAAGGTTTTCTCATTACAAAAACGTATCCCCTACCAACATCATAAAAGAGAGGGGCCCGTTTGACTAGAGCGGCGGACATGCATGTACTCCATTTAACTCTATGGTAGCTGAGCAATTGTACTGGACTATTTCCTGCAGCCCCATATTGCTGAATGGAGCAGTGGACACTCATTCAGACAGGGGAACACAACCCCTGTTCTTGTGATTGGCAGGGTCCGACAACCACCGATCAGACACTTATCCCCTATATTGTGGAAAGGGGTTTAGTTTCCTAATATGACAACCCTTTTAAAAAGAATTTTTACCAGGAAATTCACTGTTAAATCTTGTAGGGCTAGCTTATCTGAATGAATATCTTTCACTTAGAGATACTTCATTCTGGAGAAAAAGTGCTTTTAATCCATATGCAAATGAGCAATTAAGGAAAAAGTATCATTGCATTTAGCTGATCTAGCCCTACACAGTGTTGTGCCTGGTTTAAAAGTGAATTTCCTGGTGACAGACTTCCTTTCATAGAAAGACATCACAATTACCATAGACTGTAATACTAAAGTATTGCAGTGTATGGTATAAGAGATTAAATGATTGCATGTTTGAGTCCTCTAGGGGGACTAAAATAAAAGTGAAAAATTATTTTAAAAAAAGGTACCACTTGGAACCATCATCGGAGCCAATATATTCTAAAACTGTACGGAGCTCCTGCTCCGTACAGTATTAGAACTAAGTTTTATGCGAATCGACTTTGGATGTTTCATCCGAAGTCAATTCGCTCATCCCTAATCACAACGAGAATTGAGTTGTCATGCAAATACTAACAGTTCCAGTGTACTGCGGGAGGCTGAACCTTCTCAGAGATAAATGTTCCTGTACATAAAAGAATTTTGCATTCTTCGTAATACAGTGAGTTACAGCAATAACACAGTATACTGGTTTGCTAAAGTTATCTAGGTATCTTTTGCGTATTTATCTAAAAAATGAGTCAGTTGCTATGTGGCTAATAAAACACTACAGATTATTATTTTTGAATTTGTGCCCAAACATGCAAAGTAGATTCATGACCGGTACAAGGAAAACCAGTGACTAATACATATGAAAATGTATTTAAGAAAAAAAGCACAGAAGAACACTAATAATGTCTAAAAGAAATGATGTCCTTCCTGGTCTTATTACAGATAGTCTTCAGCCTTGTTTAGCAATTAGGTGTGAAAGAATTTTTATTTTGGAAAATTCGTGATAGTTTTTGGACATTGGATTTTGGCAAGTAGGGCTATATTCTGTAATTTAGTAAATAAGGGCAGCCTGACCTTTCAAGTAACACTAATTAAAGGAAATCCCTGACATTAACCCCTTTGCACTACATGAAGTATACACCCCTCCCAAGCTAAGTCTTCATCACAATGATCTTGTGGATCCTAAGTGTGAAGTCAGCAGCAGGAATGCAGCTGATATACATAACGGTTCTTTGGTCGTAACTGCCAGGATTAGAAGTAGCTCCGATCTAGGCAGGTTAACAAATTAGATGTCACAGTCAATAACAACAGTAGCATCTAAGTGCTTATCCAAAAGAAAGGGCTCCCTCTGTCATTCCATCATCACTTGTCCCATGACGAGATTGCCGGGTGTCGATTTGTCGTGGCAGTCATGGGCTGAGAATGGCCCATAGTCCTGCCATCTTAGTATATCTGTTAGGTGTTATTTTGATAGGCTTAAAGGGATTGTTTCATCTCAGACATTGGTGGCATATTGCTAGGATAAGTGCAGGTGGCGATATGCCACCAATGTTTAGGATGACACAACCCATTTAATATTCTGCCATACAGAAGAAAGCCCAGCATCCATGAAAAATAAAATCCAGACTGCAATGCGTCTAGAAGATCTTCAGACCCTTTCATTTTTTTTCATTTTGTTGCAGCATTGTGCGAAAATAAAGAAATATCAAGTTTGCCCCTTAAATCTGCACTCAATACCCTATAATGCAAAAGTGAAAACAGAATTTTAGAAATGTTTGCAAATGTATTAAAAAGGAAAAACTAAAATGTTACATTGGCATAAGTATTCAGACCCTTTGCTATGATACTTGACATTTAACTCTGGGGCCTCCCATTTCCCTTGATCATCTTTGAGATGTTTCTACACCTTGATTGGAGTCCAACTGTGGTTGGACATGATTTTTAAACTCTCAATTTTTAACATCAGTGTGAGGGTTTAGTATGACGGCAGTGTGCACCTATCTCTGGTTCTGTGTTTGTTCTGAATTCTTGCCACATCCACATAAATTTCATCTTATGTAGGATATCCATTGTGGTACTTGTAGTCCGTTGCTGGCATCATCCATTGTATGCATTTTTTGCTGGTGATTGCCATTAGCAACGGACTACAAGTGCAGGATGTGCTCCCCTATAGAAATGCACAACTGCATATGGGTATGAGCGCATCCTGCTTTCTTATCACCACATTTTTTGATGGTTTATATATATGTATGGAGGTGTATAAACTCCAATTCAAATGTGCCTGTTTTTTATCTTCAGGTCACATTTGGGTGCACCTGTTAGGCCTTGGACTATATCAGTCAGTCTTGGGTAGGGCTCATAGACACCTCCCACCTCCCATTGCAAGCATGGCCACATGCTGGAGGTAACAGAGGAGATGTTTGTGAGTCGTCCTAATGCTCCTGTAATTGCCCACTGGCCCCTGATATCGCCCATATGGCGCAGGTAGGTGAGTGTTAGGGCCCACGGGCTACTTGAGAGACCTTGACGCTGGTGCCCGAGGCTTAAGACATGTCCTCCTATTTGGATATGTCGAACTAACTCTCAATTTTTAACATCAGTGTGAGGGTTTAGTATGACGGCAGTGTGCACCTATCTCTGGTTCTGTGTTTGTTCTGAATTCTTGCCACATCCACATAAATTTCATCTTATGTAGGATGTCCATTGTGGTACTTGTAGTCCGTTGCTGGCATCATCCATTGTATGCATTTTTTGCTGGTGATTGCCATTAGCAACGGACTACAAGTGCCGGATGTGCTCCCCTATAGAAATGCACAACTGCATATGTGTATGAGCGCATCCTGCTTTCTTATCACCACATTTTTTGATGGTTTATATATATGTATGGAGGTGTATAAACTCCAATTCAAATGTGCCTGTTTTTTATCTTCAGGTCACATTTGGGTGCACCTGTTAGGCCTTGGACTATATCAGTCAGTCTTGGGTAGGGCTCATAGACACCTCCCACCTCCCATTGCAAGCATGGCCACATGCTGGAGGTAACAGAGGAGATGTTTGTGAGTCGTCCTAATGCTCCTGTAATTGCCCACTGGCCCCTGATATCGCCCATATGGCGCAGGTAGGTGAGTGTTAGGGCCCACGGGCTACTTGAGAGACCTTGACGCTGGTGCCCGAGGCTTAAGACATGTCCTCCTATTAGGATATGTCGAACTAACTCTCAATTTTTAACATCAGTGTGAGGGTTTAGTATGACGGCAGTGTGCACCTATCTCTGGTTCTGTGTTTGTTCTGAATTCTTGCCACATCCACATAAATTTCATCTTATGTAGGATGTCCATTGTGGTACTTGTAGTTCGTTGCTGGCATCACTTGTCCCATGACGAGATTGCCGGGTGTCGATTTGTCGTGGCAGTCATGGGCTGAGAATGGCCCATAGTCCTGCCATCTTAGTATATCTGTTAGGTGTTATTTTGATAGGCTTAAAGGGATTGTTTCATCTCAGACATTGGTGGCATATTGCTAGGATAAGTGCAGGTGGCGATATGCCACCAATGTTTAGGATGACACAACCCATTTAATATTCTGCCATACAGAAGAAAGCCCAGCATCCATGAAAAATAAAATCCAGACTGCAATGCGTCTAGAAGATCTTCAGACCCTTTCATTTTTTTTTTCATTTTGTTGCAGCATTGTGCGAAAATAAAGAAATATCAAGTTTGCCCCTTAAATCTGCACTCAATACCCTATAATGCAAAAGTGAAAACAGAATTTTAGAAATGTTTGCAAATGTATTAAAAAGGAAAAACTAAAATGTTACATTGGCATAAGTATTCAGACCCTTTGCTATGATACTTGACATTTAACTCTGGGGGCCTCCCATTTCCCTTGATCATCTTTGAGATGTTTCTACACCTTGATTGGAGTCCAACTGTGGTTGGACATGATTTTTAAACTCTCAATTTTTAACATCAGTGTGAGGGTTTAGTATGACGGCAGTGTGCACCTATCTCTGGTTCTGTGTTTGTTCTGAATTCTTGCCACATCCACATAAATTTCATCTTATGTAGGATATCCATTGTGGTACTTGTAGTCCGTTGCTGGCATCATCCATTGTATGCATTTTTTGCTGGTGATTGCCATTAGCAACGGACTACAAGTGCAGGATGTGCTCCCCTATAGAAATGCACAACTGCATATGGGTATGAGCGCATCCTGCTTTCTTATCACCACATTTTTTCATGATTTTTAAAGACATACCTCAGTCTATATAAGGGCAATGAGGAATAACAAAACTGCCTGTAGAGCTCAGAGACATGGTCATGTGGAGGTACAGATCTGGAATAGGGTACAAATAAATTCTGCTGTACTGAAACTTCCACAATGGCCTCCATAATTCTTAAGTGGAAGAGGTTTGGAACAACCGGGACTCTTTCTAGAGTTGCCTGCCCAACCAAACTGAATCAGAGAAAATGGCCTTGGAAGGAGATGTGACCATGAACCTAATGGTCACTCCGGCGGAGTGCAAAAAGATCCAGTGTGCAGGTGGGAGAAACTTTCAGAAGGTCAACCATGACCACAGCACTCCTCCAATCTGGGGTTTATGGTACACTGGCCAGAAAGAAACCTCTCCTCGGTTAAAGACACATCAACCCGGCCTGCAGCTTGCAAAAAAAGCACCTAAAGGACTGCCAGAGAGTCAGCTCTCCGATTAAAGCGGTTGTCTGATATGAGACAACCTTCTTAATCTGCAATATTAAAGTAACAAATAGTATCATAAAAGTTACCTTAAAAATAGGATGAACCGCAGGTAGTTGACGATACATGGCGATAGCAAAAACTTCCGTAAGAAGATGGGTCCTCAGAAGATGGGAAACTGTCTGGTGAATGTGGAAGTCAGATGATCTGACCCATATCTTAGCTAACAGCCAGTCATACTTGGCATCAGATGGCAGAAATATTGGATTTTCTGGTCCAGGTATCTGGTTTAGCTATACAGTATAAAGCAATAAACAATATTCATTAATAATCAAATTTTTTGCATTAAAAAGTGTTCCAACATATTCTGCAGAGCTGTCCTGAGAATATATGTGTCCTTACACTCACTAGAACCCAAAATATAATTGGGGTAATTTATCAAACTGGTGTAAAGTAGATCTGGCTTAGTTGTCTATAGCAACCAATCAGATTCCACCTTTTATTTTTGACAGCTTCTATGGAAAATTAAAGGTGGAATCTGATTAGTTTCTATGGGCAACTAAGCCAGTTCTACTTTACACCAGTTTGATAAATGACCCCAAATGTCCCTATATCAGTAGTGCTCTGTGGTCAACATTATCAGAATTAAAGGGGTTGACTGTTTTGGTATATGAAAGTAAATGAAATACCCAGCGCAAGCCAAAGTGAACAATGTGAGACCATACAATCTTGGTTTGGCTTGGTCACAGTATAACTTATAGACCTAGTGCTGCAAGCCACCCAAGCTATTCTTTTCCTCTATACTAATGACAGAGTAAATGTCTTCAAGATTTCACATTTAAACTGATCTTTACCTCATATCTTGATAAGGATCGATGGCCAAGAAATATCAGTGACAACACATTACACAGTTTATTTGAAACTGTTGAAAATGTACTAAAGAAAAATCTATAATGTAAACTAGAGATGAGTGAATTTCTTGAAATTCGATCCAGGTCTTATTCTCACGAATTGGTGTTCGATTTGGGTCTGAATTAATTCGATCCAAATCGAAAGTTCCCCTAATTGTTCTAAAAAGCAATTGTACTCCAGCTGTGGTAAAACTACAACTCCCAAGACGCACACTTGCTTGGCTGTTCTCAGAACTCCATAGAAATGAATGGAGCATGCTGGGAGTTGTAGTTTCACCACCGCTGGAGTGCCAGAGGTTAGCTATCACTGCTCTTCTCCTAGGACTGTATCCAAACCCTTTCAAGCTCTTTAACACCAAGACAGGAGTTAGTAATGTCAAAAGTGATAGCGATGTATATGGCTGTGGGTAAAAGTATGGTAAGCAGGTGGTAACAAATAACCTGTTTAATAAATGCACTGCACGGTATTTTTTAATATCAAACAGTACTTTAAAAATGGTGGCACATTCCTTATTCTCTGTCTTCTGACCTGTAAAATAGTTACTGCCATATTGAACAATGTTTCCTAGAACCTAAATCTTTTGGAAAATTTCTAATTAATCTGCTTATCTCAAGCGTAAACCAGACTTTGACAGTACCTGTATAGCAATTGGTACAATTTTGTTCTCAATATTTTTGTATAATAAGCAGAGGGGTGCAGTAATGTACTGAATGGTGCATGGATCTGTTTTGTTTGCAGAGATTCCGTCAAGTAGATAAAAATCAATGATAAAGATGTTATCATGCTGTAAAAAGTGAGACAAAGCACATATTTTGTTACATATAGCATTTGGTTACCATTTTCCATACCATCATATTTTTCTCTTCAAGTCAAATTTTCTGAATTAGCTAATTGGATCACTAAGGTGCTTTGAACACGATAGGTCCTTAAAGGGGTTTTCTGGCATTACTGTGGTTTTTTACAGATATGTTCATGTAGTTGTGTACCTCATGTACATTTTCCCCATACTTTTTTTTTCAGTTTGGACTCTCCTGACCTGTTTTCATCAGGTAAACAAATCACTCTGGTTGGTTTTCATCCTGTACATTAAACTTCCTGTTGCTGTATCCAACCAAACCCATGATGCACTTCTCCTCTCTATGCCAAAGCTCCAGCACCTCTCTTAACAAAGCTTAGGTACTTTACAGTTCCCCCGACCAGCTAGTTATATAGTCAATTGCCTATCACTGCCCCTAACAACACCCAGCTAGTTTATAGCTCCTCCCACCCAGCTAGTTACATAGACACTCGCCTATCACTGCCCCTAACAACACCCAGCTAGTTTATAGCCCCTCCCACCAGCTAGTTACATGGACACTCGCCTATCACTGCCCCTAACAACACCCAGCTAGTTTATAGCTCCTCCCACCAGCCAGTTACATAGACACTCCCCTATCACTGCCCCTAACACCCAGCTAGTTTATAGCTCCTCCCACCAGCTAGTTACATAGACACTCCCCTATCACTGCCCCTAACAACACCCAGCTAGTTTATAGCTCCTCCTACCAGCTAGTTACATAGACACTCCCCTATCACTGCCCCTAACAACCCCCAGCTAGTTTATAGCACCTCCCACCAGCTAGATACATAGACACTCCCCTATCACTCCCCCTAATAACACCCAGCTAGTTTATAGCTCCTCCCACCCCACTAGTTACATAGACACTCCTCTATCACTGCCCATAACACCACCCAGCTAGTTTATAGCTCCTCCCACCCCACTAGTTACATAGACACTCCTCTATCACTGCCCATAACACCACCCAGCTAGTTTATAGCTCCTCCCACCTGCTTGTTACATAGACACTCCTCTATCACTGCCCATAACACCACCCAGCTAGTTTATAGCTCCTCCCACCTGCTTGTTACATAGACACTCCCCGATTACTGCCCCTAACACCACCCAGCTTGTTTATAGCTCCTCCCACCTGCTTGTTACATAGACACTCCCCGATTACTGCCCTGCCCATGTGACCACAGCCCAGAACGGAAAGTAAAATAAATACATTACAATATTATAGCTACCTTCATAAATGGTTATTTTAAAGGGTGTTGATGCAAACCATTGCTGTGTGTTACTGGCCTTGTGCTATAGCACAAGCTGCTAAAACACTGCCCCCTTCTCTGACATCACTTCCTGCTCTGTAGTTATTGGCTGACACTGTATTTCACACCCTTCCTGCTCTGCCCGTCCCCTGCATGCACTCTGCACATATTCCTTTTACTACTGAGAGCTTTCAACTCCAGATCAGCTATTTGCTGTATTTCATAGGTCGGTATTACATGCATGAGGCAGACAGAGCAGGAAGTCTGTGTGCAGCTTTAGCCAATAGCTGCAGAGAAGGAAGTGATGTCACAGAAAGGGACGTCTTTTGGCAACTTCTCCTGTATCACCTAATAAAGGCCCATTCCCAGGACCATATTTATCTGTCCGCATCCGTTCCACAATTTTGCGGATCGGATGTGGACCTATTGATTTTAATGGGGCCGCAAAAGATGCGGACAGCACATGGGGTGCTGTCTGCATCCGTAGTTCTGTTCTGTGGCCTGCAATCAAGATAGAACATTTGCGGACTAGAATAGGTATTTCTATCATGGAGAACGGCATTCTGATCCAAAAAATGTGGAAAGAACACAGCCTGTATCCGTTTTTTGCAGGTCCATGATTTATCGTGGGAATGAGCCCTAACATGCAGCAGTAGTTGTTATGTTAAAGACCTACAAAGGGCAGAGAATATTGGAAACTTGCGTTTGCGGGCCAGCCCTAGTATGCTAAGGGACCCAGTGAGGTTTATTTGTACTAATTATGACAATTTGCTCTGAGTTTTTTAAGGTGGCTATACATTTACCTCCATTTCTTCCTGGAGCGTGAGATTCCGTTCAAGGCTGCATTCCACCATATCATGGGTTACTGGAAAATTCTCTGGTAATTTCTTGCATTTTTTAATTAAAACTGGATTGCAGCCATTGAGAAACTGATAACCAAACATGAAGTCCTCCTGCCAGTGCTGCATTACGTATTCTACAAAAAAGATAACATTTTAATTGCTTGACTCAAAAGATTCTTTAAGCCCTATTCACCCTGTTGCTTAAACGATGCCAACATATTCTGCAATGCTGTACGCAGATCAGTCATTACCCAGAGTAGCCCCCATTTCTTAAAGGGCTTCTGTCACCCCCCAAAAGCCTTTTTTTTTTTTTTGCCTCACTAAAAAGCTTATAGGGCGATTATTCTAAACATATTCTTGTTAACCGTTTTTGTAGGTTAATTTTGCTATAAAACGTTATTTTATAATATGCAAATTACCTTGCTACCAGCAAGTAGGGCGTTTACTTGCTGGTAGCCGCTGCATCCCGCTTGTAAAAAAACGCCCCTCCTGTGGTTGATTGACAGGGCCAGCGAGTGCTCTCCTCCTCCAGCTGGCCCTGTCTCCGTTTAAAATCTCGCGCCTGCGCCATACCGTTCTTCAGTCGGCGCAGGCGCACTGAGAGGGGTACTCTTGCTAGGCCGCTCCTTCCTCAGTGCGCCAATGACGTCACAGCTGCACCCGGAAGAGAAGACGCAGGCGCACTGAGGAAGGAGCGGCCGAGCAAGAGTACTCCTCTCAGTGCGCCTGCGCCGACTGAAGAACGGTATGGCGCAGGCGCGAGATTTTAAACGGAGACAGGGCCAGCTGGAGGAGGAGAGCGCTCGCTGGCCCTGTCAATCAACCACAGGAGGGGCGTTTTTTTACAAGCGGGATGCAGCGGCTACCAGCAAGTAAACGCCCTATTTGCTGGTAGCAAGGTAATTTGCATATTATAAAATAACGTTTTATAGCAAAATTAACCTACAAAAACGGTTAACAAGAATATGTTTAGAATAATCGCCCTATAAGCTTTTTAGTGAGGCAAAAAAAATAAAAAATGGCTTTTGGGGGGTGACAGAAGCCCTTTAAGCGCGACAATAATGTAATATTACACAAACACAAGAAGAATATGCAAACTCCACACTGGTGTGACACTTGTCTGAATTCAAACCTAGGACCCCAATGCTGCAAAGCATCAACAAGGACCACCGAGCCACCAGGTTGCCCCAAAGCCAGTTGGATACCCTGGATTACATGTGCCTATGTAATTGTAAATATTGGAATTCCACTTTGTTGGCATTTTAATCTCTAATACTCTATGGCATCTTTTCTCATTAAATCTGAAGCAGAGGCTGTGCTGCGCCGGAACTCCGCCCCTGCCCCATTATAGTCAATGGGGATGGAGAGGCAGTCCGGCGGTACGGCAAAATAGCGGCAGGACGGATCCAACAGGCTGAACAGCCTGTCGGATCCGTCCTGCTGCTAGTGTGAAACTAGCCTCAAAGGGTTTCTGTGACCAGATTTAACGCTATTAAGCTAGCTGACATTAGCAATGTGCTAATGTCAGCTAAACCTAACTAGCCTATTCCTACTTTTCTCAGTGCCCCCGTTACGCTAAAAATCGAACTTTTATAATATGCTAATTAGCCTCTAGGAGCAAGGGGGGGGGCATTGGTCCTGCTCCTAGAGGCTCCGTTCTCCCACCTTTGTCGCCTCCCTCCATGTCCTGATTGACAGCGCCAGGCAGCGCTCGCATCCTTCTGCCAGCCCTGTGCTCTGGTGAAATCGTTCTGAATTCAACGCAGGCGCGGTGAGGAAGCTGGCAGCCAGCGCCCGTCTCTCCCTCACCGCGCCTGCACTGAATTCAGAATGGCGTTAGATTTCATCAGAGCACAGGCTGGCAGAAGGATGCGAGCGCTACCTGGCCCTGTCAATCAGGACATGAGGGACGACAAAGGTGGGAGAACGGAGCCTCTAGGAGCAGGACCAATGCCCCCCCTGCTCCTAGAGGCTAATTAGCATATTATAAAAGTTCGATTTTTAGCCTAACGGGGGCACTAGGAATAGGCTAGTTAGGTTTAGCTGACAATAGCACATCGCTAATGTCAGCTAGCTTAATAGGGTTAAATCTGGTCACAGAAATCCTTTAACTTACTGAAATGGCCCATAGAAATAGACATTTTTTTCAAAAGTTTCAACCTGTTCGAAACTCACCTGATATTGTATTACTAATCCTGACAAAAATACGTTCAAAGTCAGCAAAATCACTCCATGAGGACTGGAACATATGCATAAAACTGTTCACAAAGAGGTTTTCCATCCTGTAAGATACCAACATTTTTATTAGTAGCAGTATATCATTTTGAAAGTGAACACACATCCTTTGCATTCTGAGGCCTTTTTAGTTTTAGCCAATTAACCAACCACGTAGATAACTTCTAAAACTAGCTTTGGTAGCTTGCCCTTTAATTATCTTGCAATTCTTTAAGGAGGACTTGTCCCCTCTCCTAACGTGTCTGGTTTAATAAATACTTGCATTTCCCATGGAGCATCTATTCTTATATCTCTGTATTGTACAGTTCATGTGTTATTCCTTCTAGAAGTTACCGTATGAGTGAATTCCCAGCGGTTTGCAATGAAAGTGTAAAATGGAAGTCCAGTTGAGGGTGTGTTCTTGCTTTATCCAGTGCTGCCAGTGACAGAATGTGTGGGGATACACCTCTGATTGGTAACACCCATCTGGACCTTTATTGTAATTATTACAATAATTATTAATAATTATTATTATATGTCAGGAGAGGCGATAGGTCCTCATAACATTGCAAAAGACTGGCAGGGACCTGCTTGGTAAAAAGACTTTCCTATGTATAGCTTCTTATTAACTAGCTATATCCATAAGATAAGTGTCAGCCTGAATGCGGTCAATCAAATGTCTATTGGACAGTTCAAGAACGATCCAACCATCAACATGCTTACCAAAGGTGTTTGTGCTCTTTAAATGCTGTTGATGAATTTGGCGGACCTCATTCTCTCCTGATTCCCCCATACACATACAACTTATTCGGTTTTTCGGTGTTTTCAACAGGGAGAGGAAAGTAAGCCACTGCGAGATACATCTGGTGGTGGCTTATCAACTGGGAGAAATTCAGTGCAACCAATCTTTCTCTTCCCCAACATCATCTGTCGGGGGAGAATTTGGAGGCCTCCATGATTGTCAACCAAAATGGTCCAAATCAGTAATTTCACCTGACTTTTATCTTATCTGTATGGGCAGCTTGTAGACATTCCACTTTACGTGGTCCCGTTAAGGTTCATGAGATGGGAGGCTAGGAGACATACCCATTAGAGCACAAACATTGAATTCTTATTCTCAATTACAAGGAGGTTTGTTGGAGCTGTCAAAAATAGATATGGCATAAAATACTCTAATGCTGCAGTACAGAATCTTTCCAGTAACAGCAGGATCAGCTTATAATGTAATATAAATTAAAGGTAGATGCCACAAGGCAAATCCTACATGCCAATACTTTTGTTCGATCAGGAGAAAAGTCGCAGGCAGTGTAATCTCGACCTCTGCCCAGTAAAATAAACATACATCCTTGGTCAAGAGTGTGAATTTTTAGAGAAGTTGAAAGAGACTGGCATCAATTTTATGAGCTTATTATCTTATTTCTATTGACAGTTTACATCTAGTTTTTTACATCTGTCATGCTTTACTTACGCTTTTGTGTAGTTCATGACAAAGTCAACTCCTTTCTCACTATCAAACTGTATGTCAAGGGGAAGGTCACTATGAGAGTGCGCATCAATGCTTAGTAGGAAGCCTGGATACCACTCCTTCCATCTGTGAAACATAAGGCCACCATTAAAATATATCACTGATCAAAGGGTTTCATCAATTGAGAAGTTAAAAAGTTCACAAGCAAAGATCAAATATCATAATATAAAAGCGAAAGATATATCTAGTAAAAATTCATTTTTTTTCCGTTTTACACCAAACTGTTCAAATTTTTGCCATTTTAATCAACCTGTGCCAGTTTTGAAAAGTGGTGAAAAAGTTGTCGTGGTTAGGTATTGTAAGACAGTGTCTGGTAAAGTACTGGAGGAGGTGTGTATTTCATCCAAAATGCTCAGATGGGTGAGGTAAAAGAAGTCCAGAAAGCTGGGTTGTTTTAGCAAAGTTCAGTTTGCTGAGGCACTTTGTTCAAATTGTATTATGGGCTGGATTTTTATGGAATGACAGACAGGTGTCGGTAGTGGAACTATCACGTCTGATATGGCAGGTAACAGACGTGCAGCGCAGAGGGGAAGAAAGAGGAGTACCCTTCCACTAGGGAGAGGGAAGAGTGGTCACTAGCTCACCTGGCACCTGGCTGCCCTCACGTCCCTGATGGACTGCTAACCCATAGGTTGATCACGTGCCTTGTCCCTGGCTTACCCTGAAATAAGCCCTAAGTAGTGAGTAAGGCGGTGGGAGCACTAGGCCTCATCACTGACACCTAGGGTAACAACAACAGGGAAAAGACAAACAACACAAACACAATAAACAATCCCCGAAGTGAGATAACTACAAGAGAGAACCGGATACCACTGTTCTGATGGACAATATACTGCACTACGGACAATAACGGCATTTTATCCTTTTTCTGCCAGAACAGGAAGTGCAGCCATATTTACTGTTACTTTGAATTAGTTTTGCAGAAACTGATGCTGACAAAAT
Source organism: Bufotes viridis (assembly GCA_033119425.1). Classification (NCBI taxonomy): domain Eukaryota; kingdom Metazoa; phylum Chordata; class Amphibia; order Anura; family Bufonidae; genus Bufotes; species Bufotes viridis. The sequence continues at coordinate 76,208,107 of CM065594.1, read as the reverse complement.
GCATTTACCATAATTTCTTGACATGCTAATTTAAAGATGACAAGGAATAGACTGCACTTCGGTTGTCTGTTTTTAAAGATGCTGGACTCCATAGTTGCTTAAACCCTGGAGCACTTGACTAGGGACTCATGTCATGGGTGGTACCTTTTGCCCTTGAATGGGGTTCTGTGCTCAGCTTCTTTGGGCCCCTTTTTGGCTATTGCTCAAACTGTGATTTACTAAACATAGACAAGCTCTGTGAAAATCATCTCTAAAGGAACAGTAATTGTAAAACATAAACCAAAAAATCCTACAAAATTTACATAACATATTAGGAGGAAATGAAGTCTTTAGCATACCTATATTGTTTTTGTCTCTCTTCCAATTCCTTTCTTCTGTGTTGCTTGAGAATTTGTGTTACATCCTGTGTAACCAATTTTGCTGCACAATATAAGAAAACAAAATCTTCTCATCAAGCATGTCAGTGTTACATAAATTCAGGTGCCCGCTAATAAAATTCAGAATTGCCCCTCCACCTACAAAAAAGGCTTTGTTTCTTAGACAAATGCAAAATAATTAATGTCTACGTAAGACGTGTGGTCAATGCAGTGTTGCCCATACACTCCTTGCTCAGACCCGAATCATGGCAGCAAGTGTCAGCAGCAGAAAGCATCAAAAGAAGGAGGGCAGGAGAAAGAGGTGGCCAGACACTCCCTAGGTGTGGACCTGTGGACCCAAGGGAAATCACAAACTTGGCTGCCTGTGCTTATTGGTCAACAGAGACTTGTGATTTTCTCGGTCTTGGGTTGATTGCTGCCAGTCATAGCTAAGACCTGGTGCAGAGGAGAGATTATGTCCAATTATAATGCAATAATCTCTAGGAGGCAGAATTGCTTCTTGGAACCAGCTCCTTTTAGCATTTCTGAATACAATATATAAACTAGTGTACGTGCAGAAGGGGAGCACTTAAGTGGGGTTCCTGGGAGCAGAGCTGCAGGAAGGCAGTAGGAGCTAGCAGCCTGACACCGTTCATGATGAGACGGAAGGTGTGTCTCAGACTCTTTCAGACTAAGGTCTCATTCACATGACCATATGAATGGGTCTGCATCCATTCTACAATTTTGTGGAACAGGTGCATACCCATTCATTTCAATGGGGAAGCAAAAGATCCGGATAGCTCATAGTGGCCTCTTCGTTCCGTGGCCTCTCAAAAAAGATAGAACATGTCCTATTCTTGTCCGTTTTGTGGACAAGAATAGGCATTTCTATAATGGGCGGCCATTCCGTAAATTGCGGAATGCACCAGAGCGGCATCTATGTTTTGCAGACCACAAAACACGGCGTGGTCGACTGAATGAGCCCTTAACTGTAGTCACAGATCACAGCTGACCTAATGGAGCCGAGCTAGATCTGAGGCTAATAAATAGCAGGTAATCTTCCCCTGTAGTTATAGACTTACATCGTTTTTGAGCTCTAGATACTAGCTGTAACCCCTATTAAGCATTTTGAACCTATATAGACTAAATACAACTGAAAATTGGTACACTTTCCTCCCTAGAACAGCACCAATAACCCTTCCACCTACAAAACCATATAATAATCAAATACTGTCATTATACTGTTATATAATATTAATTATTAACCATTAAACCACCATAGTTTTAATAGCAAGATGTTAAAGGGAGTGTGTCACCCGGAAATTCACTGTTAGACCAAGCATAATGCCTTGTAGGGCTAGAACAGCTGGATGTAGTGATAGATTTCACTTAGTAATCCGTTGCTTTATTCTTGAGAAAAAGCACTATTTAAACCATATGCGAATGAGCAGGTACGTGCACCATAGGTGGGCCCAGGCCACTTTGTGCTCCCTTGCTCCTCCTGCTTCCTCTGCCAGCCCCTCCTTCTCCTTCTTGATTGACAGGGACAGGTGAGATGACTATGCAGGAACCTGGTCCTGTCAAAAAAGAAGGAGAGGAACGGGCTGGTAGAGGAAGCAGGAGGAGCAAGGGTGCACATAGTGGCTTGCATATGCCCAGGGTGCACTTAACTGCTCATTTACATATGGATTAAAAATACTTTTTCTCCAAAGCATTGTATCGCAAAGTGAAAGATATGTGAATTCTGAGCTAGACCTACAGGGCATTGTCCTTGGTTTGACAGTGAATTTGTAGGGAACAAATTTCCTTTAAAGATTCATCAGTTGACTGTTTCTATTGACGATGAACCAAACTGTGAGTGCTGCTCTGGGATATAATGCAGGCTATAACTATCAGTGCAGAATACGTAAAGTCATGCATTTATATATTCAATGGTTAGAGCATATTTGACTGAGTGTAAATAACAGTACCTATAGATAATTGCTGGTAGTGTCACACCAGAACTAACCTGTTCCTTCACGAAGAATGATTTCTTTATCATTGTTAATCCATCTGTAGCAGGGGAACTCCAAATAGTCTCCTGAGGGAGTTTTAAGTGTTATGTGCCGGCAATACCAGTTGTCCTTATACCAGTATTTATATTTTTCAATTTTAATTAACTGGATCTCTCCAATGTCTTCAGATATAGTAATATCATAGGAGTCAATCTAAAGATCACACAAAAAAATCAATAAAATAAATCAATAAATGGTTTGTCACATTTAGCACTGGTTCTGTTTGCAAGAACATGGTAAGTAGCCTCCTACCATCCTCATATCAATATAGACATCACGTCACTATGTTCCTGTTTACATGGAGGACAGACAGGGGACTGAAAAAAAACAAATGCCATTGGCTCATTGACATACCTTTCATAGGAGCAGACCACCCAACTGCTATAGGGGCCATGATGGGGTAGAAGGCCCTGACTGGGCTATGTACTTCTACTTATACCCAAATTATGTTAGTGTTTATTTATTTATTTAACTAAACCTAAATTCCATATTTTTTATTGCTTACAATAAAATGTATCTCATAGTATCTGTATAGTATTTTTGTATAGTGGCTATTATTAACATAAAGTTAGCATAAATAAAAGCGTTAGTAATAGATATAAGTCACTGAATAGTAACTTGTTTTTGGGTGAAAGAAAAATAGAGATTATTATGATGGTATATGTTGGTATATATTGGTTGAATTTCATATAATAGTATTTGAAATTATTAAATAATTAATAGTTGTTAAGTGATAAATACTATTAACTTTTATTTAAAAAGAAATAAAAAATGAATTTGGTGTTGGACATGACAATTAAAAAAAAAAAAAAAAAAAAAAAAAAAAGATAAAATTAAATTAAATACATGAACAAATTTAAAAGGAAGAGGATCTGTAGTTATAGTTTGTACATGTGTGTAATATATCATCCAAAAAATACTATATGCATATATAACATATAGTTGTACACAATCATACAATTTTATTATTATAAGGTATTATAGGGTTATTACAGCTACTGATAGTAGATGTCTAAATCTATATGCACTAAGCTACCCGAAAGAGACTTGATGAATCTGCCAGTCTCTTTATGAATGATGTTTAACATGATCGTGCCATACAGGGCCACCTTCCCTTCAAAGTTCCTACAAAGTTACTTTGCCAAGTTTGTGCTATGCTGGAATTGCTCACATCAACTGAAAGTGCAGTTACTTTGAGAAGGAAACATACAAGAGCAAAAACAGCATCTGTCTTTGGTTGCAACCTTCATAAACCAGCCACATACAACTATTAGCAATGCCTAGTGTCAGCTAGTCATGTAAAGAACTTTGCTAGCAGAATCTGGAGCATTGCCATTTGTTATCTTTCTTGCTTTAAGGGGTGTTCCCATCTCAGACGTTGCTGGGGGTTCCATCGCGAACACCTATCTTGTGAATAGTTAATAGGTATTGATTCAGGGACAACAATTTTAAGCATGGTTATCCTCTAGCTTTCACAAAAACCTGAAAAATGCTTCTTGCTAGAATGCATGGTGCGAACTGGTACATATTAGATAAAACTAATGGCTGTTTTTCACTGATTTTGGATCTACTACTGGCCATACACAATATATGGTTGTTGGAGAAATGCTTGTATGGAAGGCGAAATTAAGATTTCCAGGAGTATGGCGCACCCCATTCATTGGGGCCCCCAAACTAATGTGAGGCCCTCCTCCACCACATACTGGAGGGCTGTTAGCAAGACTCATACAGTGCTTTGTAGTAAACCATCAGAAATTTTCAGTGCAGTGTGCACCATACTGTAGCAGTTCAGTCTGTAGAAGGGAGGAGAGTGTGGAAACGCCCCCTTTTCACAAGACCACACCCTAATATGTATGTCTCTCCCCTTTTTTGACATGTCCCCCAAACCCTGTATAGAGGATTTACCAACTCCTTTGGGAGTTCGGGAGGGTCTTCCCTTTTTCTAGGAGCCTTCTGGATGTTCCAGGAGAGTTGGCACATTTTTACTATAGATATTATAACATCTACATACAGTACATACCTGCCTTCAAACACTTTCTACATGAAAATCTTAATTACAGACCTATAGGTGGTCCCTTGCATGGACAGCTCATTCACTATGCACTGTGTACAGTGAGCACAGCACTATTTTTACATCCCCTAAACGCAGGCTTTAATATTAGGCTGAGTTCACATGTGAGTATTATCACATTCCATTGTTCTGCTCGCACTATAGAAGTAGAACAATAAAAATTACAGAAGTGCCGGATTCAGCACATAACTAAAACTAACAGAGCTGACAGATTGCCCATTGGGGCCCATTTAGTTTCCATTTGAAATGCTCTTTTTTACCGGACAAAATAAGTCCTGCATGCTGGGCTTTTTTGTTCAGTCTTTTTAACAGAATGTGTCATGGAGGCCCCTGGACTGAACCTCCAACGCAGATGTGAATAGATAGTATCAGATTGAAGTTTAACACACAATACAGATACCATTTGCATCCTGGGCTTAGACCTTGTCATAGACGTTTGTACAGTGTGAAACTACAGCTCCCAGTATAGCCTGAACAGTTTTAAAGGTATGCTGGGAGTTGTTTAGTAAAACAGAATGCTACCAGCCATTATCAGATGTAGATCATACAGGTGACTTCTCCAGGCCACAACTTGTCCCTGCAGCTCAGAATTCTTCAGCTTTCCACTTTACAAACAGATCAGCACCCTGTATACTAAGACAAACTCCTCAGTGCCGCACTCTGAGCCCTCCATATAATAGCGACATACACTGTGCCCCTGAATATCACATACTATGCCCCTGAAAATAAAGTGTCATACACAAACTGCCTCTAATAGTAGTGCCACACCCTCTGCTCTTCTTGGTGCGCCATGTGTAGCTGCCCCTGTAAATAATGCCTCTTATCTTTGCCCCTTTATATACAATGCCTCTTGTCCGTGTCTCCTTTATATATTGTACCTCTTGTCTGTGAACCATTTATATATTGTGACTGTGCCCCCTGTATATATATAGTGCCTCTCTGACTGTGCCCCCTTTAGATATAGTGCCCCTTGTCTGTGCCCTCTTATATATAGCACCTCGTCTGTGCCTCTTTATATATAGTGCCTCTGACTGTGCTTTCCATTTATGTATAGTGCCCCTGACTGTGCCCATTTATATATAATGTCTTTAACTATGCCCCCTTTATGTATAGCACCTCTGACTGTGCCCCTTTTATACATAGTACCTCTGACTGTGCCCCCCTATATAGTACTACTTGTCTGTACCCCCTAAATAATGATACATTACATACACACACACACACACTGTATATACTCACCAGCCCTTGGTCCCCACAATGCAGCTATGCAGGTCGGGCCTTTTCTGGCCGGTCTGCTCCCTTGGACTGCTGATGTCACCTAGCCATCACATAAAAGATCCGGATGGGTGTTGCAGGGAACCAGTTGTTACCTCGTCCCACTGGCACTGCCAGGTGCTCAATTATATCTGCATTCTGTAGACGCAAACACAATTGAATGCAGGGGTCCCAGAAACTGGGTGAATCAACCTGGTGACTGGGGGCCCTATCCCAATAAGGGATGCAGAGCGGGATCCAGTCCAGCTTTTATGGCTGATACCTATCTCTCTAAGCCCATGATACCTACCATGCATGTTTTCTGAAAGGGTAGAGGGGAATATATATCGCTGTCAGACTCCTCAAAAGTGCAGATGCTACTGTGAATGTTAAAGAGTAACTAAACTTTTAATTAACTTTTTCGTAAAATGTCCTAAATGCTGTAATAATACTTTTTGTAATATACTTTATTAATGCATTTTGAATTTTTAATAGAGATATCCGTATCCCCCCCTAAAGTGCCTGTGCGCTTAAAATTCACTTTTCTGAACACTGCTGACTTCTCAGCGCTGTCCGGAGTACAGTTTATGAATAGGACCGCAGCGCATGGAGTATAGGCAGGAGCGCACATTGCTAAGGTTTACTAAATGCTGGCATAGCACATGGGTACCCTGTAACCATGTGGTATGCCAGGATTAGCTGAGCGAAGCTAATCCGGGCATAGGACATGGTTTCAGGGCACCTATGTGCTATGCCAGCATTTAGTAAACATCTGGGGGGCACAGACAGGAGCAGCAATGTGTGCCCCAATAATGAACTGTACACTCCGTACTCCGTACCCTGCTTAGAAGTGAGCGGTGTGCAGAAAAGTGAATTTGAAGTGCACAGGGAAAGGGGCTCTTTAGGGGGGATATCTCTATTAAAAATTAAAAATTCATTAATAAATTATATTACAAAATGTATTATTAGGGCATTTAGGACATTTTTGTAAAACGTTATTTAAAAGTTTAGTCACTCTTTAATGATTCAACCTGCATCCATTGTGAGACTCTTTGCCATAGAATTCTGTAGATGGAAGAGAAGTTCAGCGGGTGTGTTTTGTCTAGGAAGTGACTTCTAATTTTGCAGAAGTGCTTATGTTATATATATAGAATAAGTGTTTTTACACGTAGGAGACCACTTCCTCTACAGGCAAGTTCCATAAGATGTGCAAGGAAGCAAAATAGGCAATGGCTTAATTCTGTCCAAATGACTGCCTTTGAAGAGACTTTTTAAGTAGCACCCCAAAACTGTATCTACCTAAGGCTATTTTCACACTAGCGTTTTTTGCAGATCCTTCATGGATCTGCAAAAACGCTTCCGTTACAATAATACAACAGCATGCATCCATCAAGAACAGTTCCGGTTGTATTATGTCTTCTATAGTCATGACGGATCCGTTTTGTATTGTGTCAGAGAAAACGTTTGGCTCCTCTTCGTCAGGCGGAGGCAAACTGATGCATTCTGAGCAGATCCTTTTCCATTCAGGATGCATTAGGGCAAAACTGATCCGTTTTGGACCGCATGTGAGAGCCCAAGACGGAACTTACAAACAGAAAGCCAAGACGAGAGTGTGAAAGTAGCCTTATGCGTTGAACCTCTTGAAAATAAAGAGACACAAATGATTAACTGTTTGTAGTTGCAGCTACCAATATACACTACAGTGTACAGTATATCCAGCTAATGAGTAAATATACTGTAGGTATAATGTTTGTTCAATTATTAGAAAGTTTAAAACATTCGAAATTCAGCTTTTTTCTAAATATGACTCACAGGAAATACAATGTGCAAAGTAATTTCTTAAAAGATCACCTCAGACTGATATTTCTTTCGTGCAAGATCTAAATCTTATCTTTGTAGAAGTCTTTGAAAACCAAAGTAACAAATTGGGTGCGAGATGTACAACGTTTTTGACGACTTGTTAACCAATTATGCACCAAAGTTTTAAAAGTAAGAATTTGAAAAGTGTATTTTTTCGGTGGATTTACACTTTAATATTAGATAAGCCTTGTTCAAAAAGCTTCATTATATCTAATGTAATTAAAGGGTTTGTCCAGGACAAGAAAAAAGGGTCTGTCTGGTATCGTAGTTACTTGAATGGGAAACTGAGCTGTAGTATCCAGTGGTGTGCCTAGGGTGTTTGGCACCCGGAGTATGTCCTTTCTCTGGCACCCCCCCAATACTTTAAAATATTTGTACCCCCTCACAGTAGTATGGCCCTCATTGTACAACCTTCACAGTAGTTTTATACAGATGTGTGCCCCCTCACAGTAGTTATGCCCACATTGTGCCCTCTCATAGTAGTTATTCCCTCTCTGTGCCCCTTTCACAGTTGTAATGCCCTCTTTGTGCCCCCGTCACATTAATATTCCCCATTGTGCCCCCTTCATAGTTATAATCCCCATTCTGTCCCCTTCCTAGCAATAATCCCCATTGTGCCCTCTTTATAGTAATAATGCCCACTGTGCCCCCTTTATAGTAATAATGCCCGTTGTGCCCCTTTACAGTAATAATGCCCATTGTAGTAATGCCCTCTGTGCCCCCTCCATAGTAAAAATGCCCATTGTTCCCCCTTCACATTAGTAATGCCCTCTGTGCCCCCTCCATAGTAGTAATGCTCTCTGTGCCCCTCCATAGTAATAAAGTCCTTTGTGCCGCACCCATAGAAATAAAGTCCTCTATGCCCCCTCCATAGAAATAAAGTCTTCTGTGCCCCCTCCATAGTAATAAAGTCCTCTTAGCCCCCTCCATAGTAATAAAGTCCTTTGTGCCGCCACCATAGAAATAAAGTCCTCTATGCCCCCTCCATAGAAATAAAGTCTTCTGTGCCCCCTCCATAGTAATAAAGCCCTCTTTACCTTCTCTGTATTAAACCCCCCCCCCAAAAAAAAACAAAAAACAAAAAAAAACACAGTAGCAACTCACCTTGTCACATTCCTGAAGCTCACAGTCCTCTCTTCCCTGCAGTCACAGATTGCTCTCAGCACTATGTGGGCAGAGCTTATGCAGATTTATGAGCTGTAGGCTCCGCCCACACAGGCTGGCAGCGCAATCTAATGGATTAAACTGCCGGGATCAGCAATATGTCTGATCACAGCAGTTGTAGCTGGAGCTGGGCTGTGTTACATAGTTGCTAAGTTTGAAAAAAAGAAAGTGTAAACTATAATACAAGCATGTTGATCCAGAGGAAGCCAATTGACTGATTTGACAGGGGTATTCCAGGATTCTAATACTGATTGACTATCTTAAGGAGAGGCCATCAATTTATGATCAACAACCCACACCCCAGCCGATCAGTTCTTTCAGAGTAGCATCGGCTCCAGATCTATGGGTTTGTGCACACCCGTGATGCAAGGGAGGCTGGTCACCATCACGACTCTCTATCATAACAAAACACCCCTGTTGTGATTTTAAAAATAAATAAATTCCAAAATGCCACAAAAATGTCAAAAACAAAAATGTGCATGTAGTATATTTTATTTTGCATCTATGTAGGCTTTAAAGTAAAATCTGGCTGTCAAAAATATAGAAAGAAATGCGTTCAGTTTGTGAAACTGAATGGGACTGAATTAAATTACTAGACACAGACAGAGGATAAGAGAGCCATCAGCATTCTACTCCATCATTGTACTGCTGACGCTAGTTCTACGTAGTCAAAAATGAGACAGTGACGTCATCGTTGTGGGCACTGCTAGTTGTGGGAATGTGGGATAATTGAGTATTCAAACTAAGGGGGCAACAGTGTGTATGGGGACACTTATGGGGGTATCATTATGTATAGGGAAAACTTATTGAGGCATCATTGTGTGGGGACAATTATGGGGAAATCACTGTGTATGGGGACACATATAGGGGCATCACTGTGTATGGGGGCATTGTGTGGGGAATTGGGCATGCATAGATAGACATTGGGCAGCATTAGAGGGGTGGCTTAGTGTAAATAATTATGCTGTGCCGTGCTGCACTGATATTGTCCCTTCTTGGGCTTTTTAAAGTTTGGAGGGATAGAGGCGATCAGTTTGGTGACTAAGTGAACAATCTCTAAGTGAACCAGTTAAAAAGCACATGATATAACTGGATTATACATGGTTGTCGGCTTTAACTCTGTCTACAATGAAAATATAAGACAGTCTTTTTTTGGGTACCTGCTATTGGTGACAGGGTTAAGGCAAGGCAAATTCAGTTTTTAATAAGCAGGATACAAGGCCTGCCTTAGAACAAATGGCTCCCTGTGCAAGAAGTCTTTTTGGCGCCACCCTGTCCCCTCAACATACATACCTCTGCAACCATGATAGAGTTTTTAAATACATTACATTTTCCCTTTTAATAATCTTTATTAAGCAATCACATACAAAATAAGCATATACATCATTTCATTACACAGAAATTTTTCTTTTTCCAAAAGCTTACCTCCCTCCCCCAATCACCCCACCACACCCCCTCCTCACCTCAAAATACACATATATATCAACTTATTACACATGATTTTTGTTCCCCTCCAATCTTATCCCCCTGCCACCCCACCTCCTCCCCTTTACCCCTGGGTGAGCGCAGGTAAAAAATGAAAATGGAGAGAAAAAAAATAAATAAAAAAAACATACCATACTAAATACATTAAAACAGTAGCATTCATTTTAAAATGTAACTTAATTTTGAGAGAAAAATGCAAAGCTAAAGCCTAAAGGGGTTGTCACATCTGATACATTTATGGCATATCGATAGTATATGCCATAAATGTGTGATCTGAATCTCAAAAATGGGGCTCTGAAGTGAATGGAGAGCAAGATGCACATGAGCATCTAACCCCTTCGTGGGGCTTTTGAAAATAGCTGAGCACTGGTTCTTTTCAGAATTCCCATAGCAGTGAATGAAGAGGACGCCATGTATGCCCCTTTTTGTTCTCCCTTCACAGTAGAATGACCTTTTAATGCCCTCACACAGTAGTTATGCCTCCTTAGAGCCCCTTCATAGTAGTTATTCCCCCTTTAGTGCCCTCTCTCCCGCAGTAGAATGCTCCATAGTGCCTCCACACAGTAGAATGCTCCATAGTGCCTCCACACAGTAGAATGCTCCATAGTGCCTCCACATAGTAGTTATGCCCTCCTAGTCCTCCGCACAATAGTTATGTCCCATTAGTGCCTTTTCACAGTAGTTATGCTCTTTTGGTACCTGTACACAGTAGAATGCTCCATTGTGCCCCCACACTACTGTGTCCCTACACAGTAGTTATGCTTCATAGTGCCCCTACATTGTATTTATGCCCCCCTTCATGCCCTCTCACAATAGTTATGCCCCCTTAGTACCCCCACAAAGTAGCCATGCCCACTTAGTGCACCTACAAAGCAATCATGCCCCTTAGAGTCCCTACACATTAACAGGCTCCCTAAGTGCCCCTATCCAGTAGTGCAGCCCGCTTAGTATCCCATTCAGTAGTGCACTTCCTTAGTGCCCCCAACAGAGTTCCTACACAGTAAAAGGCCCCCTTTGTTCCCCCAATTGAGTGCTCCTTTGTGCTCCTCTTTAATGATATATAGTAAAAATAAATATAGTGCTAGTGTGATATAAAAAAATAAATATATAATCTAATTGTATAATAAAAATTTGTATACTCACCTAGCAGCCAAATTCCCCTGATGAACGAAGAACATCCTGCACTCTTCAGCAGGCGGCATGATGTGGTAATTAGTGTTGAGTGTGAATATTCGAATCGCGAATTTCGCCACTTCAAGAATTCTTGAATATTTCGAATATAGTGCTATATATTCGTGAATAGTGTGTATTTATCGCAAATTTATCGCGACTATCGGCACTTAGCAACATCCCTAGCAACCAATAGGAAAGTTGCCTACCCCTTAGTGTTGATCACGAATGTTCTAATCGCAAATTTGTATTGTGAATATATTACATTGCCGATTTTCACAATCAACTAAATAATGACTGGAGATCACGAATTCTCGAATTTGCGAATTTATGGCGAATATTCGGCCAAGAATTCGCTAAATATTGTGAATTCGAATATTGCCTATGCCGCTCATCACTAGTGGTAAAATCATTGTGTTTGCTGAACTGGATAGAGCTCAGGACGATTCCTGGCCTTGTTGCTTCTTTTAACACACCCAGCAGGCGAGCTGCTGCTGCAGCGTGCAGGGCGGTTTATGGTAAAGCAGGGAACTGGATACAGATACATTTGAGTGCAGGAGTGTCCGGAATCCAGGGAAATTGTTACGGTGACTGGGTCCCTCACAAAGAGGACCATCTGGAGACCCCTTCAGGAGTCCAGGGTAGTGTGCCCTGTGTGGTCACAAACCCTTATGGCCGGTCCTACATGTTGTATGTTAGTGGTATGTAACCTATGGCTCGCCAACTATGGTGAAACCATAACTCCCACCATTCTTCAATAGCTTGTGGTGTATGTAACTGAGGAGGTGGAAATGCTGCTTCGTGTATTAGTTCCAACAATCATGATTCATGCTCTCTGTATGTTGGAGCTGTTTGATCACCTCTCTGATGTTATAACAGTGAGATATTATATTGTACAAGCTACCCTATATATAATAAACATGAGAAAATGCAGAATATATTATAAAAATGTATTGCTGCTTCACTGAACATTTTATTCTAATCATATTCAGGGGACAAGCCTCAATGCATGTGTGTTAAGTTTTGAACCAGTGCTAAGGGTATATTTGGATGGTCATTACAATCAGTGCCATCACACATACAGGAGAATACAGCATGTCTCCTTTGATGTAATCGTTCTCTTTCTTCATCTTCTCCATTCGGTCCAGACAACACATGACAGCTTCTTTCGTCCATGACTCATCTCTGCAGAGTTTGCCACACAGACATCTTGTGTTCCTCGCTTTTCTATCGTTCTGCTCCTTCTGGTGCCCCATCATTGTTATCCTGCTGCTACCCCCAATACTGCAATACTGTGTGCCCACTGTTTTCCCCCAAGCCCCCCCCCCCCTCCGAATACCATACTTACAAAATATTAGTGCCCACAGATATTTGCTAAAGTGCACCCTAAATAGTAATAAAACAGTGATAATGCTCCCCAAAAGTGCCCTTGTTATTAGGGATGCCATTCATATTATGTCCGATAATAGTAATGCCCCTCAAAGTGATCCTAGTAGTAATAATACCACACAGTGTCCCCATTAGTTATCAAGCCCCTCCATAAGGCCCTATAGAGGCCTCAGTAGTTATAATACCCCCTTGTAGAACCATCACTAGTTATAATGCCCCCTCTAGTAATTAAAATGGCCTTCTGTAGTGTCCTCAGTAATTGTAATGGTCCCCTGTCATGACTCTAATAGGTATAATGTCCCTTGTAGTGCCCCAGTATTTTAGTGAACTCCTTTAGTGTCTCCAGTACTTATAGTGCCCCAGTTCTTTTAATCCCCCCCGTCATTATAATACCCCCACATTGTGCCCCCAGTACTTACTATATACTGACCCCCTGTAGTGCCCTCAGTACTTTTGCTGCCCCCCCACCTATAGTGCCCGCAGTAAAAATACAGACCTCTGCAGTGCTTCCAGTACAAATGATGCCCCCTGTAGTTCTCCTAGTACAAATGCTGCCTCCTGTAGTTCTCCCAGTACAAATGCTGCACCCCTGTAGTTCTCCCAGTACAAATGCTGCTGTAGTGTCCCCAGTATGACCTTCCTTCGAAGGGGAATTACTCATCTGATGCCTCGTCACGTCTGTGATCAGACAATCACATTGAAGTTGGCTGTTGCCTATGAGAGAAAATGACTGCTCAGGAAGTATATATATCCAGTATTCCTGTGGTTTAACTGTATCACCGTCCTGGGGACAGTTGTATAGACTGCAGCCATTACATTCAGGGCCTTGGACAAAAAATTTGGGACCTAAAACCTGGATATTTTAACCTAGAGATGCTCCTGATCATATGATTGAATTGAGTCCCTTTTACTGAGTCCTTCTTACTGCAACATATGAGTTCCTTTGAACAATGTTAGAGTACAACCCCAAAGAGCAGTGGGCTGCATGCAGCCAATCCAGCCAATGGGCGCACAGCCAATCCAGCCAATGGGCGCACAGCCAATCCAGCCGATGTCAATACAGTATCCGTTCTCCAACCTCCTTGTTTCTGTTTTGAAGACACATTGCACTTCAGTTTGCATGCTGTACACGTTAAGCTTTCAACATGTGTGATGCAACTCCTTGTACCAAACCTCTGATTTCCACATCTTCCTATCATGTTACATAATTCTCCTCCATGAAGGCTAAGCACGTATACAAATAATAAAAACATTGACCTTTTCTTTTCTTCTTTTTTAGCTTCTTGCTCCTCTTCACATTTATTGACTAGAATGACAGAGTGAGACTAGAATGAATAGATATCTCCTCTCCCTCAAAGACTGCAATCCATGCCCTCATCTCTATCACAGGCTACTCCCGTTAGTTCACGCACTGATCAGTTTATCATTTTGAGATCTTTCTAAAAAGAGGGATTGCGCAAATTGTATAATGGCCATTTCCATGCAGAAATCACTAAAAGTGCTTGACATGTTATTAATATCAAAACATGACAGTTCTGCCTAAAAGTCAAAGCATTGCAATAACTTTAGCAATTTACGTAAACGTCTGGTTATCCCATAAATTTTGTATGTACAGTATGCGTCATAAACTCTAGTTAATAAAATGTTATGGTTTACTGTGTTGATATACCTAATAGCACTGTATGGACTGTTAAGGGCTAATAGCTTGGTTTATACCCTTAGGTTGCCAGAAGATGGACCTGAGTCCGTCCCTGGTTAGCTCAGTCAGAGAGAGTGTGAGAGTCTAGCCGAGGATGGGAGAGGGTCTACCTGTATAAGCTTCTCATAGCTCGGTCCGAATTTAGAGAACCTTCATCTCTGAGACAATCTACAACCAGGGAAGCAACTTCATCAGAGTGCTTCATAAAGTCCAGAATCTGCGAGGCCGTGCTTTGGAGTCAGTCAGCAAGTTATTGTGCATGTTTATAGCAGTGAGAGATGGCTGCTGTGAGAGGAAATGTTGCTAGTGCTCTCAGGCCTGGCGCTACCATAAGGCAGACCAAGCGGCTGCTTTAGGGTGCACCCAGCGCAAAGAGGGGATGGGCAGAAAGATAATCCTTTTTTTTTTTTTTAAATAATGATAAAATGTAGCTTCGCTTGTGTTGGCAAAAATCTACTTGGAACTGTGCCTTCTTAGTGTCGGATGTACTACTACTCCTATTATGTACTGGCCTGGTTACTGACTCCTCCATCACCCACCGGGCACTTCATCCACATTTGTGCCTTGCACCCTGCCAAAACACCTAAGAACAAGGGCACTCCAATCATTATCAGGTAGGAGCCCCAAGACCAGGGTTTGCCCTGAAGGAAAAAAGGATGCGCCCTCCAGTCTTGGCACAGCCCTAGGGAGAGCCAGAGAGAGGGAACTGCCACTGTGATTACACCCTCAGGGACAGAACTACTACTCCCATCCTCTGCTCCACCTTCCCAGGCTGTCTGCTGCAAACGGAAATTACATTTATGTGGTTAATAACAATTTATCACATCATCATATGTACTGTAAATGTACTTCCTGAAAGTGTCTTCATGTACAGTCATTTTTTTGTCAGAAAAACTTGGGTAATATTTGGAAACTGTTAATCATATACTACTGAGCAGGGTAATAAGTCCCACACCCTAACTACTGCAGCGAGAGGGGGAGAGAAATGAGCGAATATGCCCAATTTCTTTCCTAGTCTGATTTAGTTTGTAATCGAATACATTCACTGCAAATCGAAAGTGTCCCCTATTGCCTTGAAAAGTCATGTATGAGGTCTCCTAGGACTGTATCCAACCCCTTTCAAGCTCTTTAACACCAAGGCACCATTATAGTAAAGTCAATGTGACACTGACATCTATGGCTATGGGTAAATAGATGGTAGAAGATGGTAACAAACAGTCTACTTAATAACACACTGGAATATCTGATTTTTTTATATTAAAAATGGTCCAAAAATAATGCCTTTTTGGGGACAGATGCCATTTTCTAAAATAAAATTGACCACAATTGAAGATGAGCATATTTCCTGGAATTGTTTATGTTTAGATTCTATCGATTCACTAGTAAGATTCGTTTTGGTCTAAAAGTGCCCAAATTGACCTGGAAGATGATGAATGAGACTCTGGGGTATCCTAGGACTGTATCCAAGCCCTTTGAACAAACGTCCTTGGGCGTGTATGGGAAGTATACAGTAAGTAAACTTAGAAATGCCTGGGCTAAACATATCTATTGTAAGATAAATAAGAACTAGTATAGGGGCAGACTAGATGGACCATGTTGTCCTTTTCTGCTGTCAATCTTCTATGTTTCTTTTACATAAAGACAGAGTTAGTAATGTCAACGTGACAGTGACATGTATGGCAAGGGTGGGGATGGATGGTAGCGGGTGGTAACAAACAGCCTGTTTCATAATACACCGCACTATCTGATTTTTTTAAAAATAAAAAATGGTCTAAAAATGATCCATTTTGGGTGGAGATGCCTGCCGGTGTTTATACACACACATTGATATCAGAAGAAGTGTGGTGTGTTGTTTTTAACTAGTAGTCCAAATGATTCCTTTTTGATTAATAGCAATAGGTTTAGTGTAATTTTAAATAACTGATTCAATCATCATCCTGAAAAGTAAAAAGCAATGGCTTTTTACAAAAGCCATCAAAAATGAACCTTTATTTTGGAGCAGTTGCAGGTTTATTATAGTGCAGAGTAGGGTTCCTAACAGCAGCAGTATGATACGGGGGTTAAGAATCAAAAAAACAGAGCATATAAAGGTACCCTATAATTCAGAGAAGCAAAAAAATGTACCTTAAAACATGACGTTTATTAAATCTATTAAAAGACCAAAGATAGACCCAAATGATAAGAACCGGCCAAGTGAAGGCCAGTAACCATGAAATGGTGGGCACAGGTGAGGAGAAAAAGGGGACAGACACAAGAAAAAACAGGCCCCTCGACAGAGCTGGGTCTCTGAGCACTAAATCACCCTAAGTCTGTACCCTGCCTGTAAAAACTCCTACACAAGTCCCTAAAAAACGCCCTAACCAACACCGTGATGGACTGCCCAGCTATTCATCCTAATAGGAAAGAAAGGGCTGAAAGAGTGGTGCTCAAAAAGCCCACACCAATTAGGTTCAAAACAATGATGGAAAAACCACATATGCTCACAAGAGGGCCAAGGATGATGATACCCCCCTGTAAACTCTGTTCCAACGCGTTTCCTTGGCAATAATGCCAATTCCTCAGGGGACTAACAGAGTAATGTTCAAAAGAGCAAATATAAATTACAGCATACCACAATAGATCACTTAGAAAAATGTGGACGCAATCCAAATAAATCAAGCATCTGTCATGAGTACGGCCGCACTCTAGTTTAGGTAAGTAAATTCGGCTATACTCATCTTAATCCTGCAGACGCATCCACGATCCAGGGTGTCTCCCTGCATTCATGCCAATCTCAACAGCGGTGCGCCGGAGATTAATATCAGCACGTCTCAACAGCAAGTGTGCTGGAGACACTGATGGCCGACGGTGTCAGCCCTTTCTTTCCTATTAGAATAGCTGGGCAGTCCATCACGGTGTTGGTTAGGGCATTTTTTAGGGACTTGTGTAGGAGTTTTTACAGGCAGGGTACAGAGATTTAGTGCTCAGAGACCCAGCTCTGTCGAGGGGCCTGTTTTTTCTTGTGTCTGTCCCCTTTTTCTCCTCACCTGTGCCCACCATTTCATGGTTACTGGCCTTCACTTGGCCGGTTCTTATCATTTGGGTCTATCTTTGGTCTTTTAATAGATTTAATAAACGTCATGTTTCAAATTTTTTTGCTTTACGGGGGTTAAGAGACACCAGTGTAGAGCTCAGAGGGATCAGACCAAGGTTAGGCAGACACAGTGCAAATATTCCTAGGTAAAGGATGGCAGCGAAGGGTCAATATAAAGGTCAAGCATAGGTCAGGTCAGGCAGCAGAGGTTCAGAATCCAGTAAACGGCAGAAAATCAGCACATAGACAGACAATAGAAACAACACCTTCGCAAGGAAACATTGCTCAGGTACCCTCCCAAAGGATAAAGTGTCTTAAGGACCCACAGGTGAGCAGCTATTGACTAGTGTGAATTAGGGGGCATGCACCCTGACCCTTTAAGAGCTGGGAGGAGCACGCAACCTACAGGCAGAGAGTGGAGCCTTGCAGTCAAGAAACAGGCTGCAACCTGCTAGGGGGAACAAGCAAGCGACTTCGGCGGCCGGGCCTACCGCAAGTGAGCAGAGGAAGGCCGGCGGAACTGGGCTGCTGGAGCAGAAGAAGCTAATGTTAGACTGGTAGGGGTATGACTCTCAGGTCCTCCCTGAATTGGATAAAATGGAAGGGCAGAGATCAGCATAGAACTGTCTTATCTATACAGACAGGCATCTGCATATGGGACTGAGCTCCAGAACCAGGTACAGCGCCGCTTGCATGGAAGGAGATACTGTGCTCATTGCCGAACCTAGGTCCAAAAAAACAACATAATTTTGATGAGGTTTTCCTTCAAACCTTGCTGTACTTGCTTACACTACATTTTGAACATTTATTAAGTCCAACAGTTCCACTCCTGCAGAAGTAAAATTTTAGGGTACAGCCAAATGGAGCAGCTGGCTGCATGCGGCTAAGCCATGCTCACTCTCAGCAGCCAATGGCTGCATGAGTTTACCACAAGATTATGTGGCCATTAGGGCATGTTGCCAGCAGCTCTATCAGGGTTTTTGTGTGATGGCAAACTGGGCCATTGCTCAGAGCACCTGTTTCCTTAATAGTTCTGTAGAAAGGGACCCCAGGAACAACCTGAGCGTGGAGAAAAAAACATGCTGCTCCACTAAAAGTTCCAGAAACCAGCACAGCGCTCATTCACACTAAGCATTATTATAAAGGTATTATTTAGACACTGTATGGTGGCAATATATGGACAACGAATGGTAGTTTTATTATGACATAACTATATGGTAGTATAATTTGGGTACTCTGTAGGGGTACAGCGTGTTATTTAGAAATTGTATGGCACTACTTTTTTTTTAATGTATGCACATTTTGAAATTATGTGGGAAGTTGTCTAAACATAGAATGCAGGGGTAGCTACTTTGCTTGGTTCCCAGGGTACTATTCTCTAAAACCAGCACTGTTCCTATGTATTTAAATAGAAGAATTAGTAAAAGACCAGAGTTCATGATGAATAAAAAACTGTCCTATAATGCAGGTTATCTCTTATTAGAAAAACCAACACAGAGGGGGAATTTATCATGAGGGTTATATCTGGTCTGTTTTGCTTTAATCTGTGTTGATGTACTTTGTGCTAAATTTATCTAATCACATTCTAGACACTTTGGGGCACATTTATTAAGACCAGCTTTTAGATGCTGGTTTTAATAAAGCCCCATAGCTGGGTCATGAAGAGGCGATGGCCTCTCTCTAACTTCAGCGCATCCGGCACCAGTTCTAAATGTGAGACAGCTGCCGAGCTGTCTTACATTTAGGCTACATTCACATGACCGTGAATGTGTCCGCGTCCGTTCCGCAATTCTGCGGGACGGCTGCGGACCCATTCACTGTCTATGGGGCCGGACGAGGTGCGGAGAGCACACTAGGTGCTCTCCGCTTCCGCATTTACGGAGCGCGGCCCCGAACTTCCGGTCCGCGGCTCCGCAAAAGATAGAACATGTCCTATTCTTGTCCGCAGCCTGCGGACAAGAATAGGCATTTCTATGGGGGGTGCGGCTGGGTGTATTGCGGATCCGCAATTTGCGGATCCGTAATACACTACGGTCGTGTGAATGTAGCCTTAGACTGTTTTCTACGCCAGAAACAGGTATAGAAACTGATGAATGAGACGGGCCTGCCGGCCTCTCCCATTCCCTGCCCACGCCCACAATTTTAGACCTGGTGTGAGTGGGGAAAAGTTGCAAATAGCGGCGCAACTAACCATTGTGCAGCCATCTGCACCTGAAATACACCTAATATAGGCGTATTTCAGATTAGTAACTGACCCCCTGTGTTTACAAAAGCTGCTCCATATCTTATACCACTCCCTGATGGAGCGAGTTTGCAACTTTTTTTCCACTTTAAAAAAAAATAAATCAATCACTTTTATAAGTCTGGAGTGAAATTCATTAACATAGCTAACCGTGCCCACTTTTCTACCCACTTTTTAAATCTCTTCTCTCTTCTCAAATTACAGCACAAGTAACCCCAACAAGTTGCAAAGCCATATTTTGTAACTTTTTGAAGGCAGAATTCTGGAGTACAGGGCACGATAAACTCCCACCATATAGCTGAGTAGTATAAACCTCACATATAGTGATGTCGCGAACATAAAATTTTCCGTTCGCGAACAGCGAACACGAACTTCCGCAAATGTTCGCGAACCGCCATAGACTTCAATTGGCAGGCGAATTTTAAAACCCACAGGGACTCTTTCTGGCCACAATAGTGATGGGAAAGTTGTTTCAAGGGGTCTAACACCTGGACTGTGGCATGCCGGAGGGGGATCTATGGCAAAACTCCCATGGAAAATTACGTAGTGGACGCAGAGTCGGGTTTTAATCCATAAAGGGCATAAATCAACTAACATTCCTAAATTGCTTGGAATAACATGCTTTAAAACATCCAGTGTGTGTATACGATCAGGTATGATGTTGTATCGATCAGGTAGTGTAAGGGTTACGCCCACTTTACAGACATTGACAGACCAAACTCCCCTTTTAATGCACCGCAAACAACCGCAAACAGTTTATTTGCACAACTGCAAACTCCCCATTTGCACAAGGTTGGATACCAAGCTAGCCACGTCCCGGTGATGTCATTGAAGGTTTCTTCCTCCACCCAGCCACGTACAACACCAAGGGTCCCCGAAAGGTGAATTGAATTGATTTTTCAAACGGGGAGATGGTTAAAAAAACGCTGGCTCCCTCCCCTTTGTTTTTATCCACGGTCACTGCGTCTGCGCCGTGCAATTTACTGTCACACCCGATATGAGTGGTATTTTCTGTAGTACTATTCTCATCAGTTTAATCCCTCTAACGTCCCCAATCTGCTGGCCATTTATTGAATAGATTTTTCGAACGGGGAGATGGTTAAAAAAACACTGGCTCCCTCCACTCTGTTTTAATCCACGGTGACTGCGTCTGCGCCGTGCAATTTACTCTCACACCCGATATGAGTGGTATTTTCTGTAGTACTATTCTCATCAGTTTAATCCCTGTTACATCCCATATCAGGGATTGCCTTTTGTGAAAAAAAATTTAGGCCGGGTACCTTCGACTGCCTTCACAGTGACAGACCAAACTCTCATACACCAAACTGAATTGATTTCAGGAACCGGGAGATGGAAAAAGCAGCTTGGTCGGTCCTCATACTCCCAAATTGGGGCACTGTGCGTGCACAGAGCAATGTGCTGTGACACCCTATATGAGTGGTGTCTTAACTAGTACTATTCCTATCAGCGGCAGGCGGCTGCGTGGTAACTTGAGAGCAGGTGACCGAAGATGAGCTGGAGGAGGATGGTGCGTCAAGGTTCTTAGCGGAAGCTGTTGAAGATTGGGTGTCCTGTCTAAGGCCTCTTTCAAACTTGCGTTCTGAGGATCCGGCGGGCACTTCCGTCCCGCCGGATCCGTCAGAACGCAAGTCGCCTGAAAGCATTAGAAGACTGACCAGGATCCTGATCAGTCTTCGAAATGCTTTCAGGTTACTATGGCAGCCAGGACGCTATTAAAGTCCTGGTTGCCATAGTAGTAGTGGGGAGTGGGGGAGTGGTATACTTACCGTCTGTGCGGCTCCCGGGGCGCTCCTGAATGACGTCAGAGTGCCCCATGCCCATGGATCACGTGATCCATGCGATCACGTGATCCATGCATCTGGGGCGCCCTGACGTCACTCTGGAGCGCCTCGGGAGCCGCACGGATGGTAAGTATACTGCTCCCCCGCTCCCCACTACATTTTACCATGGCAACCAGGACTTTAGCGTCCTGGCTGCCATGGTAACAATTGAGAAAAAGCTAAACGTCGGATCCAGCGATGCGCCGAAACGACGTTTAGCTTAAGGTCGGATCCGGATTAATGCACTTCAATGGGCATTAATTCCGGATCCGGCATTACGGCATGTCTTCCGGATTTTTGGACGGAGACAAATCTGCAGCATGCTGCGCTTTTGTCAACATCCAAAAAACTTTCACATACTGAACAGAAGACATCCTGATGCATCCTGAACGGACTGCTCTCCATTCAGGATGCATTAGGATAATCCTGATCAGTATCTTTCCGTCCTAGAGCCCCGAGGACGGAACTCTAGGACGGAAAGCAAAAACGCTAGTGTGAAAGGGGCCTAAGCCAGTCAACTATGTCCTCAGAATTTTTCGGGTTCAGGGTACGTGGCCTTTGAACACTAGGCATTATTCCAGGGACAGTGGAAATCACAGCACCACGACCTGCAGGGTGGCCTGCCTCTGCCTGTCATTTTTTTTTTAGATAAGTGGTACTACGCATGCTAGGTACTGTGCCACCCGGTATCAGTGGTGGGCACTGGCAGTGGGCACACTACAGTCTGTGGAAGTGGGCCTGACACACACTGGCAGCAGGCAAGCAACTAAAATTAGACTAATGTGTAAAAATTAAATGCCTTATTTATCGGCAAGCTACTGTGCCACCCGGTATCAATGGTTGGCACTGGCAGTGGGCACACTACAGTCAGTGGAAGTGGGCCTGACACACACTGGCAGCAGGCAAGCAACTGAATTTAGACTACTGTCTAAAAATTAAATGCCTTATTTATCGGCAAGCTACTGTGCCACCCGGTATCAGTGGTTGGCACTGGCAGTGGGCACACTACAGTCAGTGGAAGTGGGCCTGACACACACTGGCAGCAGACAAGCAACTGAATTTAGAATACTGTCTAAAAATTAAATGCCTTATTTATCGGCAAGCTACTGTGCCATCCGGTATCAGTGGTTGGCACTGGCAGTGGGCACACTACAGTCAGTGGAAGTCGGCCTGACACACACTAGCAGCAGGCAAGCAACTGAAATTACACTAAAGTGTAAAAATTAAATGCCTTTTTTTGATGCAAAGTCCTGTGCCACACGGGATGACAGGAGTGGGCACTGGCAGTGGGCACACTACAGTCAGTGGAAGTCGGCCTGACACACACTAGCAGCAGGCAAGCAACTGAAATTACACTAAAGTGTAAATATTAAATGCCTTTTTTGATGCAAAGTCCTGTGCCACACGGGATGACAGGGGTGGGCACTGGCAGTGGGCACACTACAGTCAGTTGAAGTCGGCCTGACACACACTAGCAGCAGGCAAGCAGCTGAAATTACACTAAAGTGTAAAAATTAAATGCCTTTTTTATGCAAAGTCCTGTGCCAGCCGGTATGAGTGGTGGACACTGGCAGTGGGCACACTACAGTCAGTGGAAGTCGGCCTGACACACACTAGCAGCAGGCAGGCAGCTGAAATTACACTAAAGTGTAAAAATGAAATGCCTTTTTTTGATGCAAAGTCCTGTGCCACACGAGATGACAGGGGTGGGCACTGGCAGTGGGCACACTACAGTCAGTGGAAGTCGGCCTGACACACACTAGCAGCAGGCAAGCAGCTGAAATGACACTAAAGTGTAAAAATTAAATGCCTTTTTTTGATGCAAAGTCCTGTGCCAGCCGGTATGAGTGGTGGGCACTGGCAGTGGGCACACTACAGTCAGTGGAAGTCAGCCTGACACACACTGGCAGGCAACTAACCTTAGATTAAAGTGTAAAAATTAAATGCCTTTTTTTGATGCAAAGTCCTGTGCCACATGGGATGACAGGGGTGGGCACTGGCAGTGGGCACACTACAGTCTGTGGGCCTGCAGCTCCTCACACACGGGCAGACCAGGCAACTGCAATATGTATATGGAGGAAAAAAAAAAGCAGACTAATGTTGCAGCCCTAAAAAGGGCTTTTTGGGGTGCTGTCAGGAGGCTGTCCTTACAGCAGAGATCAGATGAGTCTTTCAGGACTGGAGTGGACACTGAATTCACTAGCCTAGCTATCGATTTCCCTATTAAATCAGCAGCAACTACACTCTCCCTCCTCTCACTAAGACTGCAAATTCCGAATGAATCTAAAATGGATGCTGTTCAGGAGATGGGAGGGTCTGGGAGGGAGGGTATGCTGCTGATTGGCTGGAATGTGTCTGCTGACTGTGAGTTACAGGGTCAAAGTTTGCTCAATGATGATGTATAGCGGGCGGACCGAACATCGCATGTGTTGCATGTGAAGCTATGTTCGCCGGGAACTGTTCGCCGGCAGATAGTTCGGGCCATCTCTACTCACATATTGTAATAAGGTTGCTCTGTGGGGTATCCATTGTATATGGGTATTGGTTATTCAATTGTCAAGTCTACTATTTTTTTACTCATTTGTTGGATTTGGTTATCTTTATCTACTTTGTGTGACAATCTGATCTAGTTTTAGATCAAATTTATGCAGAAATATAAAGAATTCTGAAGGGTTCACAAACTTTCAAACACCACTGTATAGCAGCTGCTAAAGGACCCACTGGTGCAAAAATGTTGTTCCTCTTTGTGGGGAAGTCTGTGGCGAATTTCTTCTGTCTAGCTTTCTTTGTTCTGCTTTGTGTCCAAAATCTGATATATGCATTCTTTGGTTACTGTACCGTACTTGCATCACAGTTCGGTATGTGAGTGTTAAGAAAGTGGGACCCATGTCTGACTTTCCCATGGGACCCTATGTCATGTGCGTTCTTTATAATGTGCAGCATAGTGGCTCAATAGTTAACATAGTTGCCATGTTGCATTGGGGTTTTGTGCCTGAATGTGTCCCAGCAGGCCAACATCTGCAACAATTTGGTAGTTCTCCCAGTGATGACATGGGTTTCCAACCACACTCCAAAAACATACTGATAGGTAAACTGGAACATACAAACCTACTAATAAATTGGAACCAAAAACCTACTAATAGGTAAATTGGAACAAAATATATACTGGCCCTATCCAATTTTGAGCTCCACTGGGGACAGTGATGATGTTCTCTGTACAGTGCTATGGAATATGCTTATTATTCTGCTTATTTATCACACAAAATCAACAACCTTTTTTGCACTTGCTTCTGACTACACCACGTCTGGGATCCAAGGATATCCAGGTAGGTGCACCATGACACGGGTCTATAACATCTACGTAGACACTGTAGGCCACTCTACACCACTCTGGCCTTCCTACCCTGGGTTCCACCAATACCATCTACAAAGGGGACCCCAAGTCCTCGTTGCTTAACTGCAACTGGCGTCACGACTACTTGCTTTAACAGAGAGACATATAATCGTAAAATACCTCTTAAGGGGCAAGGGATCCCCCAGACGCTGGCAGTGGGCTGCTGTAATAACCCCCAAAAAATGAATCCTGTCTGTGGAGCATCCGTCGTCACCTGGTCAGCATTTGGTCTGTAATCCATCAGTATTGCTGAAGCCCAAAAAAACAGGAGTGTTCTAAAACAAAGATGACACGTGAATGGAATATTTGCATGTCTTCTGTGTTTTGTACCCACTCCTGCTTTTGGCTACCAAATCATAAGCCAATTCTGATGCAAAACCGGGACCATGTCATGCAGGCCTTACAGCTGTTACATAGACAGTATCTGTTGTGCTACACAACCAGATAGAACACATGTGCCATGCAGGTCACATGGCTCAGCCCCCCTTTACACAGCACCGACACCATGTTCTTCCCGTTGTCGGTCACCATAGTTCCGATTTTGAGTTGTCACGGAGAAAGCCAGGATTCGATTTCTTAATGAAGGACACAGAAGAGTTCCTCCCCTGTGTGACTGGTGGTGGGGAACTCCCCACCGCACAATGTCTATATAAACCATGCCACTAGGCTTGGACTCCAGGATAAGGGGAGCGGGTCACCTCCTAAGGCCACCCTCATCCTATCCCTGACTTCCTAACTGTATGAGCCGGGCTTGATGGTAGGGGGGCTCATACTCCGTAACCTGGGTCCTTCTGACCCTAACGATCCCTGAAATAGAAGTCAGGAATAAGAGACGACTGATTCATCCACGACACGGATGAACCGGAGTCTCACACATGCCTGGCAACTAGGAAGGAGCAGACAGCAAGCAAAAACACATAGCAGCAGGTAAGCGCAAAACGACGAGCACTGGAACAACAGCACTTACCTGCCACAACGACTGGATGGAACAACTACAGCTTGCCGACTTGTCACGCTTTACCTTCTGCCCACAGATTCTACAAATGGCCATGTTCACCTCCTCCGGCGGCTTAACAAAAAACTGCCACACCACTGAGTAGGTAATTTTACCCCCAACAGTCCGCACTGACTGACTGCTACCGCCGCTGCTTCCGTGAACCCCTGCACCACTACTTTCTGGGCAGAAAGGCTCCTGTGAAGTGGGTGGTCTACCCCGGGCAGGTTTGGCTCCCAACCTCCCACTGCTGCCACTGTGCTGACTCCCGGCCAAGGTAGTGACTTGCTGGCTCCGCTGCTGCTTCACGGGCAAGCTGCCACCCTCTTCTCCTGATGATGATGAAGCCCCTAATTTATCTGCTACATCATCATCATCATCGAGTCTGCACGTCACTGACGTCCTCCGCAAAGGTCTCTGGGTCAGAAGCCTGACCGCTCGCAAAACAAGCTCCCACGCCACTCTCCTCATCCCTACTTGCCCGCCTACCGGAGGAAGCGGCGGATGTCTCCTCTACATGGGTGGCCAGTAGCTGCTGAATGTCCTCTAGTAGCTCATCCTCGCTGTGTAGTGGAGCTGAGCCCACAGCATATAATACTTGTCTGGCTGAGGGAACAGAAAAGGACAGAGGCAGGTTGAGGCCAAACGAGGGCACAGGGCCTGCTCCCGGGCTATGCCAACTAATGGTTATGTCTGACGAACCCACCAACTCTTGGCTGGGGGTGTCTGATGTCACTTGGGGCGAAGTGGATGACCGAGTCAACCATTCAAGAACCGCTGGGTTGCTGGTCAAGACACGACAGCTAGATGACACCGGGAGCCCAGGCCTCTCGCTGCAACTCCTTCTGCCACACCCCCTTACTCTGCTGTGTCCTGTGCCTGCGCCAGAAACATTTAGGCCTCTGCCACTCCCTGTGCAGGGCCTGGCACTTCTCTGTCTGACATACTGTTAGATCAAATAAATAAATAAAAAGGAAATTAAAACACCCCCAAAAAGTCTGCAATTTTCTCACTTCACCACACAACCGCTAATAAGCCCTGTTTTCCACTAATACACACCAAAAAAGGCTTTAGAACATATAACTGCACCACTGAACGGCCAATAGGCCCTTACTTTTTTCCACTTATACATGCCAAAAAGGGCTCTACCACTGTCCCTAGCGCCCGCTTATGTCTCTCCCTGCACTAAGTACCCTGGAAAATTGCTGAATCCAAGATGGCTGAGGCTATTTATAGGGCTTTGACATCATAGGGCTGGCTGGCTGCTGATTGGTAGTAATGAGCAGCATAGGCAATATTCTTTTTCGCGATACTTTGAGAATTTTTGGCCTAATATTCGCCATAAATTCACAAATTCCAGAATTCATGATCTCCAGTCATTATTTTCTTGATTGTGAAAATTGGCAATGTAATATGCACGTATTGCGCGCGCAATACAGGTGTGGCTCACTTTTGCTACATTTTTCAAGCTGCTAGCCACTAATCCCCATCACAGCACAGTAATTCCTATAACACTACCTAACATCCTGCACTCAGCTACACTGACTATCTCCCTCTAACTATCTGTATTATATATAGGAACTAACTAACTACCTAATGTAATTGAATAAGGATCTAGATGACTCAGCAAAGCACAGAGCACAGCAATGACACTGCTCTCTCTCTTTTTCTCTCTCTCAGAACTGCAAAAAACAGCAGAAAATGGCTGCTTGGGAGTTTCCTATACAGTATAGTAAGGGGTAGACAACTTTCCTATTGGTTGCTAGAGATGTTGCTATGCTTAGACAAAGATATTGCAGCCTTCTCATTGGCCCAAAAGCAAGAAACAGTGAGGGTACTGATGAAAAAAAAGTCTAGAATATTCGCAATTACAAAGATATAGCACTATATTCTAGATCTTCGCAAATTCTCGAAGTGCCGATATTCGCAATAAAAAAATCGCGATTAGAATATTTGCAATCAACTACTGATTGACTGCATGCATGGCATTGTGGGTGATCCCTTGTTCCCAGAGTTCCTTGCTCCATATCCAACACATGCAGCAGCCATTTTAGGAAAAAATGTGATTCGTTACCACGAAGCGTGAGGAAATTCGGATTTAGTGCAAATCGATTTTTTTTCAAAAATTCAAATCGAATTCCACTTTGTCAACTTCGATTCGCTCATCTCTAATCATAGTGAAGAGAAGCCAATAGCTTGTCTGATTTTCTAATTGATTGTCAGGGATAGGTTTAAAAGACAGGGCAGGAGTAAGTGGCAGCCATTTTAATGAGAGCAGCACAATTTAAAGATAAGGACTGTCAATTTATTATTAAAGGGGTAGTCCAGGAGTCGATAAAGATGGCTACTTTCTTCCAAAAATTGCTCCACACCTGTCCATATGTTGTTTGTAGTTTTACATCTTAACTCTATTTCAATTGAACTTAGCTGCAATACCAGACAGGTGTGGTGCAGTTTTAGGAAGAAATGAAGATCATCTCTCTGTGTAAGTATTCAGACCCTTTGCTCAGTACTTAGTTGAAGCACCTTTGGCAGCAATTACAGCCGCCAGTCTTTTTGGGTATGATTCCATATGGTTTGCAAACCTGCATTTGGGGATTTTTTGCCATTGTTCTCTGCAGATCCTTTCAAGCTCTGTCAGGGTAGATGGGGACTGTTGGTGAACAGCCATTTTCAAGTCTCTTCAGAGATGTTCCAGTGGGTTCAAGACAGGGCTCTGGCTGGGACACTCAAGTGCAGAGTTGTTCCTAAGCCAATCCTATGTTGTCTTGGCTGTGTGCTTAGGGTCATTGTCTTGTTGGAAGCTAAGCCTTCAGTCCAGTCTGAGGTCCAGAGCACTCTGGATCAAGTAGTCATTAAGAATATCCCTGTACTTTTCTCCATCCAGCTTTCCATCGACTTTTACCAGTCTCACAGTCCCAACTACTGGCAAACAAGCCCACAACATGATGCTCCCACCACCATTCTTCATAGTAGGAATGATATTATGCAGGTGAAGAACAGTACCTAGTTTTCTTCAAACATAACACTTAGGCCTCTTGCACACAGGCGTTGCGGGTGCACTCCGTCAAACAGTGCGGGTGCGTTGCGGGAATCGCCGCGATTTTTCCCTGCGAGTGCAAAGCGCTGTCATGCGTTTTGCACGCGCGGGAGAAAAATCGGCACTTTTGGTACCCAGACCCGAACCTGCACTTCTTCACAGAAGTGCATGTTTGGGTCAGAAATTGTCCCGCTGGTATTATTTCACATTATAACATAGTTATAATGTAAAATAATACCCTTGGCCATCTCCCTAATGTTTAAACTGGTGCAGAATGAGTTAAAATAATAAACTAATAATTACTTACCTGTTCCATTTGATCGCGAAGCCCGGCCTCCTCTCCGTTAGCTTGAAAGATGTAAAGGACCTGTGATGATGTCACAGCATCACATGGCCCAATCACTGCTCCATCACTATGGTGATGGAGCATGTGATTGGTCCATGTGACCATGTGACATCATCCAAGGTCCTTAACCACTATCCACAGCCTGAGGATAGTGTTTAAGGACCTTGGATGATGTCACATGGTCACATGGATCAATCACATGCTCCATCACCATAGTGATGGAGCATGTGATTGGGCCATGTGATGACGTCATCACAGGTCCTTTAGATCATAGATGCTGCAGGGAAAGAGAGGACAGATCGCGACTACGCGATCAAGTGGCTAAGGTAAGTTAACTTTTATTATTTTTAACCCCTTCCTCATCATTTAACAATGCATTCTTTATTAAGAATGCTATTATTTCCCCTTATAACTATGTTATAAGGGGAAATAATAGAGATTGGGTCCCGTTGCTAAGCAACAATGCGGGAAAATCGCAACGCATCCGCACTTGGTTGCGGATGCTTGCGATTTTCCCGCATCCCCATTCACTTCTATGGGGCCTGCGTTGCGTGAAAAACGCAGAATATAGAACATGCTGCGATTTTCACGCAACGCAGAAGTGATGCGTGAAAATCACCGCTCATGTGCACAGCCCCATAGAACTGAATGGGTCAGGATTCAGTGCGGGTGCAATGCGTCCTCCTCACGCATTGCACCCGTGCGGAAAACTCGCCCGTGTGAAAGGGGACTTAGAATTGAGGCCAAAAAGTTCAATCTTGACTAAAGAATCTTGTTTTTCTAAGTCTTAGAGTCCTTGAGATGCTTTCATGTGTATTTTACTGAGGAGAGGCATTTTTCTGGATACTCCACTATAAAGCCCACATTGGAGGAATACTGTAGTGATGGTTGACCTTCTGGAAGTTTTTACCATCTGCACACAGGATGTTTCCCAAGGCGCTTCTCCCCCGATTACTTAGTTTGGTGGAATGGCCAGCTCTATAAAGAGTCCTGGTTGTTCGTTTTTCTTCCATTTAAGAATCATAAAGGTCACTGTGCTCTTGGGAACGTTTAGTGCAGCAGAATTTTTTGAAAAAATAATAACTCACCATAAAAGAGTTGTTGGAGTCAAGTGAAACATTATATGTGTGAATGTAATAATGATAACAATATTAGAGCAAAAGGATATGTCTATTAGAAGAAACTATACAATTGAATGGAGGCTCTAGTAACTTGTGGGGCCGCCCCTAGCCTGGATACATGATGACATATGGTTCGGCACATTTACCCACAGATGTTGCAGCTGGGTCTGTAGATCCTGCACACTCATAGGGTTGCTGAAGCCGACATCCTAT
This sequence comes from Bufotes viridis, assembly GCA_033119425.1. NCBI lineage: Eukaryota > Metazoa > Chordata > Amphibia > Anura > Bufonidae > Bufotes > Bufotes viridis. Next base: position 76,177,341 of record CM065594.1, on the reverse strand, counting down.
ACATGCTTGTAAAACATTATATATCTGATGACCAGGCAGACCAAGGAAGTTTTGTTATCTGGTGGAGACATTCCTGAGAAACCCTTGGTATGTGTGGGTGAGTATTACCCTGCTGAAAAACACCAGCTGAAAGACCTGCCATGAGAGGCAATATACGTGGCCGCAGGATATCCTGCATATATCGCTGAGTTGTTAGTGTCCACCTTTTAACTATTAGGGGTGACGGTCTGTTGGATGTGATGGCTCCCCCAACCACACCAGCAGTTGGCGCAATGTGTTGCTCCACAGCAAAGGCAAGATTGAAGCATTCACCATGAGGCCTCCATACTCAATCCTGAAGACATCTGGTCCAAAACAGAACATGGATTCTTTGATATAGACAAATACAGTTCCAATTCTTAGCAGTCCAGATTTTTAATTCACTACACCACTGCAAACAAAGGAGATGGTGGCTGTCTGTCAATAGCAGAACACGTAATGGGTGTCATGATTCCAAATTTCCTTCTGCTAAGGTCTAAAAATGATCCATGCAGAGACGGGTATGTTTGATGAAGGTGCCACCTGCGTTACAATGGTGGACAATGATACTGTAGAAGCTGCTCATGCTTATAGGCGGTGTGGGGAGTCGCTCTGGTAGACAGCGGTGCGGGTGCAGTATAGAGGCAAAAGGGAGTCCAGAAGGTGCAGCAAACAGTGTTTTATTCACACTTGCATCAAAAATAAACAGCGAACAGTCACTTGGTGTTAAATCACACACATCAGAAAACGTGAGGTAAAACAAAATGTCCAAACACAGGTTCTAATCACCTGGGAGGTTTTAGGTGCGGGTTCGCACCTGGCTGTCGGCCCAGCCGCAAGATAATCCACCTCAGGCTTCCAGGCCGTCTGCACTCCTCCTTGTTGGGCTCCTGCTTCCAGCCCAGAGAGCTCCACAGCACCATCTGCAGCTCCAGGACAATCACCCTCTCCCAGCTGCTGAGGCGGCTGCCTTTTAAAGGCCCGGCAAAAGTCAGGACTGGACCGTGGGGAGTAGGCACCCACCCAACTCTTTGCCTACTCCCAGTAAGAGCCGGCCCGGATTGGCTTTGCAGCCAAACTAAATTTCAAGGTGTCAAGCAGCACTATCTGCTGCTGACACAGGAAAACCCGGCTCTTACCTCACCGAGGCCAGGAACCTCGGTGACACGTACCTGCCATCGACCACGGTACCTTGCACCTTACCACATACCCCCTTTGTTCAACCCTGAGGGGTGAACACAAGTGAGGCAGTGGACGCGAGACAGGGCATCTGCGCTACCCTGCAAGCGGCCTGCCCTGTGTTCTACCGAAAATTTGAAATTTTGCAAGGATAGGAACCACCTGGTGACCCGAGCATTCCTCTCCTTGGCTTGGCTCATCCACTTGAGAGGGGAATGGTCGGTCACCAGACGGAACCTCCTCCCTAACAGGTAATAGCGGAGAGATTCGAGTGCCCACTTGATAGCCAGGCACTCCCTCTCCACTATACTATACCTGGTCTCGGCTGGGGTGAGTTTACGGCTCAGGAAGACAACAGGATGTTCTTCCCCATTGACCTCCTGAGACAGTACTGCACCGAGACCTACCTCCGAGGCATCCGTCTGAACGACGAACTCCCTGTTGAAGTCGGGTGTCACCAAAACCGGGGACCCACACAGGGCCGACTTCAGCGCGGAGAAAGCCTCCTCCGCCTTCTCACTCCAGCTAACCTTCCCAGACTTTCGCCCTTCAACAGGTCTGTCAACGGCGCTGCTATTGTGGCAAAGTGGGGCACAAACCGCATGTAGTATCCTACAATTCCCAGGAAGGACTTTACCTGCCTGGTGGTGACCGGTCGGGGCCAGTTACGTATGGCCTCTACCTTAGTTACCTGAGGTTTGATGACTCCCGCCCAATTACATACCCCAGATATTTGGTCTCTTCCAACCCAATTGCACACTTTTTGGATTGGCGGTTAGTCCAGCTTCCTCAGGGCATCCACTACCGCCTGCACCTTGGGTAAATGGCTTTCCCAGTCGGTGCTGTGGATGACTACATCATCTAAGTAGGCCGAGGCGTACCGACGATGAGGTCGCAGCACTATGTCCATTAACCTTTGGAAGGTGGTGGGGGCGCCATGCAGGCCAAAGGGTAACACCTTGTAAGGATACAGGCCCCATGGGTAACAAAGCAGTTTTTTCCTTGGCCGACTCGTTAAGGGTACCTGCCAGTACCCTTTGGTGAGGTCTAGCACAGAAAAATAACGGGCTTGCCCTAAATTCTCAACAAGCTCGTCTACCCGGGGCATGGGATATGCATCAAACTTGGACACTTCATTTAACTTGCGAAAATCGTTGCAGAACCGCAACGTCCCATCCGGCTTGGGTATTAGGACTATGGGTCTGGCCCACTCACTTTTCGACTCCTCAATGACATCAAGCTTCAACATTAACTGCACTTCCTCCGCGATGGCCCGTCGCCGAGCCTCAGGTACCCGGTATGGTTTTAACCGGATCTTGGCCTGAGGCTCAGTGACAATGTCATGTTGGATGAGAGACGTGCGGCTAGGGAGGTCCGAGAACACATCCGTGTTCCGACTGATGAACTCCCTGACTTCCTGAACTTGTTTGGAAGACAGGCTGTCTGCAATTTTTATCGTGGTTACTGCTTCACAGGCCTCGAACTGTGGGGCTGGACCCTTTTCACCTAGAAGCCCTGGCTGGGGGCTGTGGTCGTCGGCCGTGTCCCTATCTTTCCACGGCTTTAGTAAATTCACGTGGTACACCTGCTCCGGCTTGCGCCGCCCTGGCTGGTGTACCTTGTAATTTACTTCCCCTACCTTCTCAATCACCTCATAGGGGCCCTGCCACCTAGCTAGGAACTTGCTGTCAAGGGTGGGTACCAGAACCAAAACCCGATCTCCTGGATTGAAGTCCCGTACCCTAGCCTGACGATTATACACCCTACTCTGGGCTTGTTGCGCTGCTTCCATATGCTCCCGGACCAGCGGCAACACCCTTTCCATCCGTTCCTGCATCTGGGTGACATACTCAATGACACTTTTGTGGGGGACAGGCTGTTGTTCCCACGCTTCCTTGGCGATATCCAACAGGCCCCGAGGGTGTCTGCCATATAGCAGTTCAAAGGGCGAGAACCCAGTAGAGGCCTGGGGCACCTCTCGCACTGCGAACATGCGATAGGGCAGAAGCAGGTCCCAGTCCTTCCCATCTCTAGACACCACCCTTTTTAACATATTTTTTAGAGTTTGGTTAAACCTTTCGACAAGACCGTCCGTTTGCAGATGGTAAACGGACGTCCGCAATTGCTTTATACGCAATAATTTACACAGTTCCCTCATAACTTTGGACATAAAAGGGGTCCCTTGGTCTGTCAGAACCTCTTTTGGCAGGCCCACACGGGAAAACATTTCCATTAACTCTTTGGCAATGAGCTTAGCTGAGGTATGTCGCAGAGGCACCGCCTCCGGATACCGAGTGGCATAGTCGAGAACTACCAGAATGTGTTGGTGGCCCCTGGCAGACTTTGGTACAGGCCCGATCAGATCCATAGCGATACGCTCAAACGGGACCTCAATGATTGGAAGAGGTACCAGAGGACTACGGAAATGTGGCTGGGGGCTATTTATCTGACAGGTTGGACAAGATTTACAATACTCTTCTACCTCCTTAAACACACCAGGCCAATAAAATCGCTGCAGTACACGGTCCTGCGTTTTCTGCCACCCCATGTGCCCCCAAGAACATGTTGGTGGGCAAGCTCCATAACAAGCTTGCGATATGCGGTGGGCACCACCAACTGTTCAACTGGCTCACCTCGGATTTGGTTCACCCGATACAACATATCCTGAAGAACAATAAATCGCGGAAACATTAATTCAGCCCCAGGTTTCTGGGGTTTACCATCAACCATTACAACACTTTCCCAGGCCCTGGTTAGGGTTTGGTCCCGGTGTTGTGCGGTCCCAAAATTTTCCCCGGAGACATTGAGGTCTGCCAACTCAGGTCCCGGTGGCAAGTCCTCCGTGTCTCCCACCAATACACTCAGTGGGGTTGTCTCCTCCTCTACCGCTGGAGCAGTGGTCACCCCTACCGCTGGCCCTTCAGATTCGGGCTCCCAGGGTTCTGGCCTTCCAGTGGTATCAGGCCACTCTCCTAGGGTTACCCCTGTCTCGGGTCCATCAGACAGTTTTATCGCCGGCCACAGCGCCGGGAAACCTGGGAAGTCCCTCCCAAGTATCAGTTCATGTGGGAGTTTAGTAGCGACAGCCACCTCGTGGGTCCACTTACCAGCCGCTGTGGACAAAGTCACTAGTGCAGTGGGGTAGTCTTTTAAGTCTCCGTGGATGCATAGGACCCCGATTTTACGGCCGGTATACTACGCAGGCCGTACTAGGGCAGCTCTTACCAGGGAGACTAGACTCCCGGAGTCCAGCAGGGCCACCGCCCGAGAATCTCCCACCTCTTCCTGACACAGGTGGTTGTTATCCTGCACCTCACGGGTGCCAGTTGCGCACAGCTTCCGTGCATACAGGGAGTGGCGACCCCCGTAGTTCACTTCCATCTGCTCCTCCCGATGCGGACAGTCGGCCCTGATGTGGCCTGGCTCCTGACACCTCCAGCATACCACGGGAGGCGGATCCGCAGGGGGTACATTCCGGGCAGGTCTCTCTGTCGCCGGTCGTCGGAACAGGGGTGGAGGCCTCCGGGGTTTAACTGACCCCTTCCCAGCAAGACTCCCCTGCAGGTTTCTGGTGGCCTCATAACGCTCCACCAGGTCGACCATCTCCAGGGCATTGGTGGGGGATAACTGGCCGATCCAGTGCTGAAGGGGGTAAGGCAGGGCCCTCCAGAACATGTCGGCCAGCAGACGGTCCAGCATAGCAGCCGGACTTAGAACATCAGGCTGCAGCCACTTTTGCAACCTGTGCAGCAACTCATAGTACTGCGGCCTGGCGGGTTCAGCCTTTTTAAAGTCCCACTGGTGGACCCGCTGAGCCCGGACCAACAGTCTGTTTACCCCCAGTCTGGCCAGGATCTCCCCCTTCACCGTGGGGTAATCAGCAGCCTGGTCATCTGCTAGGTCAAAAAAAACCTGCTGGGGTCCGGACGCCAGGAACGGAGCGACCACCTCGGCCCACTGGTCACGGGGTAACTTCTCCCTCACGGCCACCTTCTCAAAGACTGCCAGATACGTCTCAACGTCGTCCGAGGGGGTCATCTTTGGGATCGCAGCACGGACCGCTTTCCGGGCATCATGGACGTGGTGGGACGCTCCTGCAGCTTGTAAAGCCATCACGTGCTGTAACAGTAGCTGGTTGGTCTCCCGCTGCTGCACGTTAGCCTCTATGAGAGCCTTCACAGCAGCCTCCATGTTGCCAGAAATTCCTGCTTGCAACTTTGCTGGCTTAATATATTCCATGCACTCGTGCTTAGCAAAAAAAAACTTTGGCGTTCACGCCAGCCTCACTGCGCATGCCCGCATCCTCCACCAAATGTGGGGAGTCGCTCTGGTAGACAGCGGTGCGGGTGCAGTATAGAGGCAAAAGGGAGTCCAGAAGGTGCAGCAAACAGTGTTTTATTCACACTTGCATCAAAAATAAACAGCGAACAGTCACTTGGTGTTAAATCACACACATCAGAAAACGTGAGGTAAAACAAAATGTCCAAACACAGGTTCTAATCACCTGGGAGGTTTTATGTCCACCTCAGGCTTCCAGGCCGTCTGCACTCCTCCTTGCTGGGCTCCTGCTTCCAGCCCAGAGAGTTCCACAGCACCATCTGCAGCTCCAGGACAATCACCCTCTCCCAGCTGCTGAGGCGGCTGCCTTTTAAAGGCCCGGCAAAAGTCCGGACTGGACCGTGGGGAGTAGGCACCCACCCAACTCTTTGCCTACTCCCAGTAAGAGCCGGCCCGGATTGGCTTTGCAGCCAAACTAAATTTCAAGGTGTCAAGCAGCACTATCTGCTGCTGACACAGGAAAACCCGGCTCTTACCTCACCGAGGCCAGGAACCTCGGTGACACGTACCTGCCATCGACCACGGTACCTTGCACCTTACCACAGCAGATTAAATAATCCTCTATACTAGTGGTCTGTTTATGTCATCTGGAACCTGTTTGCAATGTGTGCATGCCCGGATGTAACCATTGCTCCCCACACTTCTCTTACAGCTAGGTCAGAACTGCCTAGAGGTCGGCAATTCATTGAAATGACCATCTTACTTTTCTCAGTCCAATGATCCTTCCCCAAATCAATTATGATGCCTGAAATTTGCTCATCTCAATTGATCGTTATAAAACCTTTACTGTTTCAAAAGTTTAGGGCAATTTAGTGCAATTGTACCAATTTTGTGCATTTCCACTGTATGGCCTCTAAATGAGTCAACTTAAACTGTATGTAATGTATAATGGATATCCTGTAAATTGTTAATGTATTCATAAATTATATGATACACCGTTTAGCCTTAACGTTAAAATCACTGACCAGTGAAATGAAATGACTGACAAGGGCCAAATTGTGATGGCTAGATGACCAAGTTAAAACATCTCCAAAATGGCAGGTCTTGTGGGGTGTTTCTAGTAGTGTCGGACTGGAGTACCTAGGGCCCAGCAGTAAAATTTATTTTGGGGGCCCACCGTACGGATACATTCAAGTATAATAATAATCTAACAAGTTTTTTTATATGAACATAGGCTGGTTGAGGTGCTGTACATTGAATATGTGTGTGTAGTGCAGTAAATCTAATGTGTTATGTGCCACTTGTGCAAGGGGTGGGAGACTAGGAAAGATGAATGATTAAAGAAACATGACACAAAGTTGCTGAATGAGACAGTTCCTGGATTTCAATCAGCACAAGCATCTGTGGAATGTGCTGAAAACTTTAGCCTGATCCATGAGGGCCCCACCTCACAACTTATAGGATCTTCTGCTAATGTCTTGGTGCCATATACCATGGGACTTCTTCAGAAATCTTCCACAGTCCATGCTACCTCAAACTCTTTGTTATGCCCATCAGATCTAGGCTTATTCCACACCCACCATAGAGTCGCTATTAATTTCAACTGGAAAAGCAACTCCTGATGGATGCTTTGTATCAGCAAATGAGTGTCAGAAGAACCCCACTGCCCTGGTAGGTGTGGGACCTTCACCTGTCAAGCATTTATGGAATATCCAGTGGTCATACCTTAAAGGGGTTTTCCAGGATTTTAATATTGATGACCTATCCTCAGGATAGGTCATCAATATAAAATCGACGGGGGTACGACACCCGGCACCCCCGCCGATCATCTGCTTGAAGAGAAGGCCCTCTTTGTCGATATCACAGAAGAATGTGTAATTACAAGCAGCTCCATTCACTTTAAAGGGATGGCTCAGAAGTGTATGGGACAGCTTGTAATTACACCTGCTCTCCGCTGCAGTGTCGATGGCAAGCAGGTAAACGATGAAGGGAAGGCTGCGCTAGCACGGAACGTGGCTTTCTGTTCAAACAGTTGATCAGCCGGGGTGCTGGGTGTCAGACCCCCTTTAACGGGAAAAAAATTTAAGTTTTAGGCCCACTTCAATTATATTAATTGTGTCTGGCTGGCACTGACATACGTGCACAGTACTACAGTGTACAGATTTGCATTTATCCATTGATAGCACCAGACAGAAAAACTATTTGACATCCGGCATCACTACTGATGTGCCAGATGTATGAGAACAATCCTGTAGAAAACTATGGGCTCAGTCCTGGCTTCAGTTCTCCTCCGCACTGAACTGGGGCACTGAACTGGATCTCCGGATACATGTGAATGGGCCTAAAAACCAATTATTTCATTTTTTTAACCTAAATGTAGTCTCATAATTACAAATACCCAATTTTTCTACTTGCTTTCTACTTGCTTTACCTAACAAAGGTCTATTAGCAATGAAATAAAAAGATACATACAAATCACTAAGACATCTTATCAGTGTCCAGATCCTTTGAGTGAAAGTATGTAGGAGAACATGCGTAGGCTTGTATATCAAAAGTGTGTTAAAAACGCGTGTTAAAAAGTGGAAAAAATGATATATTTATATATCAATAGTAGTACTTTTTTTTTTTAGAAACAAAGAAAACATAATGAAGCAAATCATATGATAAAATGTGGAAAGGTTAATAAAATGAAACAGACTAAAAAGACAGCAACATTGTAATGTTCATAAAATAGGGTTGTAAACCATATAGTTGAAGTGTAGCGATGTTAGTTGGAATATATGTCGCAAAAATAACTAGAACTGTTGGGATAGATGGATATTAAGGCAGTCTATCATCCGATATTCCCATACACAGTATTTTTCTCATCAAAAAATCCAATGATGATGAATGGGTAAGTATAGCAATAATAGTCAGATAATTAATACACAAGTTTCAGTCCTGTATAATTAATGTCCTTCAGCAGAGAGTTAGTAGGAGTAATATGACATCCCTCCACATATTCTCGACGACAGCTACACTGGCATCGTTTACAGACAGAAGCAGTCCAGTGTTCCGCTGAGCCAACTTATTAACCTTCCACATTTTATTGTATGTTTTGCTTCATGTTTTATGTTTTCTTTGTTTCTAAATAAATTTACTCTTATTGATATATGCAATTTGGCCTTTTTTTCCACTTTGGATTTCCGAATGCAGGGTGCCTGTCCTTATATATTACATTTACAACTTTTTTTTGACTGGGTGAGTCATACGGACTTGAGCACCTTTTCATGATAGCGGGGGGTGCAGCCACTTCTCCAATTACTTTTTTAAAAGTGGGAATATTGTTGTTCTACATTCCTGTTCTCTAGTGAGATCAGCTAGTTCTGTGCTAGTGGAGCCTCTCCATATAAACAGTTTACATATGAGCAGAAACAAAAATCCAAGCAAAGATAATTGCTAGTGTGAACATGATAAAATATCTTTGGCAGACCCAAAGTTTGGCTCTTTTTACACTGCGTTTCTGCATTTTGCCGTTTCTGTTTTCTTGGGAGATGTTCCCTATGGAAACTTCTGTGATATAGGATTATCAGATATCACTGAATTGCACCTGTGACCCATAGATGCCCGTGTTGAAAAAAATGTGTATCGTGTGGTATAATGTTTTTTTACTGGATGCCTCTGTATGGAATACAGCATGACGGAAGCCAAAAGAACACTTTTTTGGTCTCTGTCGGTATAATGGGATTCTATGGGGATGTGGGGAAATTTCCTGGTGCATATGACAAAAGTGCAGTTGAAATGCAATCTGAACGGAGTTTACTGACTAATCATTATAGCTCCTATTTGTATTCCCCGTGTAATAATTTTTGGACCATCTTTTCTTTGAGCTTAACATTGGCCCTTCCTTCCTCTGCTGTTCCAAGTTGACGTTTAGGAATAAATTGTCATCTGGGTAGCACCATTCCCTTGTAAAAGGGGCCTGTCTCTACACAATCTGATACTGACTGCACTGATAGTATGAGATTGGGTAGGGGCACACCCCAACTTGTAATACCCAGTTCTAAGAGAAAAAACTGAGGAACAGCACTACCCAGAGCTCTAAGAAAAGAGACTCCAGGATTATTATTTTCTGAGAAATACTAATATTTAAAGGGGTTTTGCCAAGTTTTGAAGATACAGTAACTAAGTGATCAGAGGAAGTCCAACCAGAGGTACCCCCACTGATCCTGAGAAAAGCAGTCCGATTCGCCAGGTCTGATGAAGCAGCCATTCAGGAGTGTGCCCAACTACCCCATTTTAATTCTCTATGGGACTGCCGGAGATAGCTTAGTACAGCGCTTGCCTATTTCTGCCCTTAGAGAATGAATGGAAGTAGGGAGCATGTTCAGGGAGTCAAGACAGGGGATACTTGTGGTTGGACCCCCACCGATCACTTAGTTATTTCTTATCCTGTGGATAGGGGATAACTTTAAAACTTGCCATAACCTCTTTCATGAATTATACAGATATGTCTGGAGAAATGTCAGATCCTTGTTAAAACAGATATGTCAGTTCTTTCTTAGCTGATTACAGCCATGGGTGGATTGGCAATAGACCCTACAGAGAAATTTCTCGGAGGGATTATGTCCAGAGGGCCACCCAAGCCTTCTTCTTGGCCGCCATCCAGGTAGATAAAGAACTCATGCTCTCATCATTAATAAATGTAGGAGCATCAGTCACTTATATACATGGCGCTAAGAAATTCAACTGTATTGCCATCCTCAGGACAATGAGACAGTTTCATACTATGGCATGGGCAATATTTTGTGCTGCACTGTGGTATTTGGTTTTGCACTACAGTATTGCTGGCCCTGCCAGTTCTATTGTCTCACTTTTTTTTCCAGGGGCACTTTCAGTTCCCAATCCGCCCCAAATTCTTTTCTATGCAGAAGCATCCCACAAAAAAGCAAAAAAAAAATAAAAAATCATATAGCTGTCATATAGCATGGAAGTCTATATAAAACGTATGATACTGCATGCCTACACAAAAGAGGTATATGTTAAGCAATACTCCCGATGTACACTGTACATCTGATGGAACCTCTAAGATGATGGGAGAAGGACTTTTACCCACAAAATATGTGGCATTTCACTCTTATTAGAAGCGTATCACATGGTTCTTCATCTTTTCCCAGACTCTCTTACATCTAGGATACTGGCCCTGGTCAGACATTTGCTGTATGTGGCCCGTCTTCTTATTTCTAAATCCTACAGACTCAGTAGTCCACCAAATATTCAAGAATGGATATAAAAAGTGGATCAAATATACAGTCTAGACTGAGCAACTGTTTCATTGGGAAAATAGGAAAGTGACCAGATTTAATTGGAAGCGTTCATTTCCATTGTGATCTGTATCGCAGTTTTCAGGACAGCGATACAGATGGCTGTGCTGTGCTGCGGCAGGGGAGGAAGAGGAGTCTCCCTTTCCTGTTCCTCTGATAGGCTGCGGGCCTTGTGCCGGCAGCCTATCAGAGGCCGGTGCAGGCGGCACGATGACATCATAGCGCCGCCTGAGCATGCATCGCATCGCTGCCATGTAGGTAAGTATTAGTTTTTGTTTATTTTATTATTTGGGACAATTTTACTGGCACATTGGGGGGGAGGGGCAGAGAGGAGACTGGCACATGATGGGGTGAAGAGTGGAACTTATTACTGGCACATGGGGGGGGGGGCAGAGAGGAGACTAGCAGATGATGGGGGGGGGGAATGACACTTATTACTGGCACATGGGGGGGCAGAGAGGAGACTGGCACATGATGGGGGGGGAGAGTGGAACTTTTACTGGCACATGGGGGGCAGAGAAGAGACTGGAACATGATGGGGGGAGAGTGGCACTTATTACTGGCACCTGAGCGGGGCAGAGGAGACTGGCACATGATGGGGGGGAGAGTGGCACTTATAACTGGCACATGGGGGGAGACTGGCACATAATGGGGAGAGGAGAGTGGCCCTTATTACTGGCACATGGGGGGAGACTGGCACATAATGGAGGGAGAGTGGCACTTATTACTGGCATATGAAGGGGGGGAGGGAGAGGAGAAAGGCACTTGTTACTGGCACATGAGTGGGGGGGAGAGGAGACTGGCACTTATTACTGGCACATAATGGGGGGATAGAAGACTGGTACTTATTACTGGCACATGATGGGGGGATAGGAGACTGGCACTTATTACTGGCACATGATGGGAAGGGGGAGGGAGGGGGAGAGGCAATTTTCACTAGCACATGATTGGGGGGCATCTATGGGGGCACCTCTTACTGGCACATTATTGGCGGGCGCTATTGGGATATCTACTGAGGCCACAAAAAGGGGTATTTTATAAAGGGGCTCTGTGTGGTACTAGTATTATCAGGGATATTATCTGTTTCTGCAGTATAATATTGGGGACCACAGCGGCACAATATTGGGGGTAGTAGGTTGAATTGTCCAGAAGATGGGAGGATGATGGAAAAGTAGTAAACTGAGTTTTGTTTTGTTGTCAAACTGCAGAGATGAAAACTGGTGGTCTGGTCTGCAGGTCTGAAAGGAGAAGATGAGGACAGAGAACATCTACATCAAAGAAGACGTCACTGGATGTAAGCAGTAAGTGGGGCTGTATTTCTGTAGTGATCGGAGCAGGGGTGTGTCGATCGCTGGAAGTGCCCCTTCCGAGACCAGGCTCTGGATCCACCACTGGCCCAATACAGAGGCTTCAACCATTGATACCTTGGAAACCCTGCTAGGTAAACTTTCTTGTTTCTTGCTTTTTTTCTTACAAATTGTTGACTACTCTCTATTCCTAGAGAGTTGACACAGTAAACTAGGCTGAGACGGATGGGTGGTGTGACCTCTCACAATTTTCTCCGCCCCCCCCCCCTTTCCCTCTGCCCTCACTCCCTCTCCTCCTTTCCCTCTCCAGCTTAACAACAATGGACACATTTGTAGAAGTGTTATCTCTGAGATCTCGTTCATGTATTTACTTGTTGATTACTGTTGAAAATCTCAAGAAAAAGAACTTGAAAATGAAATATTCAGATCAACGGTTTGTCATATCTACAACATTTGCATGTTGGGATCATTTGCCTAGAAGTATGCTTGACAACCTAAGTGTGCTGTCATTGTCACAAAGAATAAAAATAGCAAGACGACGATATCAGTCCAGGGATTATTCACGTACATGCAAAATACTGTCGAAACAGAGATAAAACACACTGGGAGCCATTCGTGATATGAAAATGGCAATGTACAGTGAAATATTCTTTCTTCATTCATAGATGTCAATTTAGTAAAATGACTTACGTGGTACCACAGTAGAGGAACTGACAACGCGCTGCCACAAGATGTAAGGGCGTTTAGCAGACTTAAAGGAATTATCCTATTTTATACATTGTGGGCATATCGTTAGGACTAATCGGTGATATAACATGTCGATCTGTGCTCGTTTAGTACATTTAAATATATCAATAATCCTACAGTAGGGTTGTATGATAAAAATTATGATCATTCGTCACCATTCAATGATCCCTTGCTGCCAAAGAATGATGAGTGAATTTCTTAAAATTTGATCCAGACTTGATTCAGAAAAAAATTCAACCTTAAAAGTGGTGGATGACCTTCTCCTAAAACTGTGTGCAACTAATTTCAAGCTCTTCAACACAAAGCCAGCTTTAGTTATGTTAAAGGCACAGCAACATATTTAGCTAGCTATAAATGCGTGGCGGCTGGTAGTAATAAACTGCACTATAGGATTTTTTGTGATTAAAAAAATAAAGGTCTATAAAGGTTTTGCTTTTTGGTAGCAAACGTCTGTCAGTGTGTATACACATACGCACCACCTGGGGTCATGTGATCCTCTTCTTCATCTTTCCCATCTTCTGATCTGAAAAATGCCTAATACCATTTTGAAGAATTCGCCTGAATTGAACCACCAAAAATTCAGATCTGGATTTGACACAAATTTTGGGAAATTTTGGGTTGATTTTAATTTGTTTAGAACTGATTCTCTCGTATATAGTTGCCAAAAAAAGGATCTTTACCCCCAATTTAAAGGATGCTACAAATGAAAAGATTATTTACTAATGTATCAGCTGATCGGCAGGAAAATGATCAGGAATGAACATTCATATGAACGATTGTTCAATTGAAAAACGATCTGTGTAATAGTGCCTTAAGGCTATTTTCACACTAGCGGCACAGACCTCCGGCAAGTCGGATCAATCTGAGAGGCCACCAGAATAAAACTACGACATAAAACTACGCAGATGTGCTGCGTGCCACAGTCACTACGTTTTTTGAACGCGTTGTTCCAACATAATCACCAGGGGCCTTTGCTATGGACAGAATTCATCGCGCACTGCGACCAGTGCCTAAAGTTCAAGAGCCCCCTAGGGATGTGATATGCAGTATGACCAGCTTTTTGGCTAAAAAGCAAATATTACCAGCAGCCCGTTCCAACAGGGCTATGGAGATTGAGGGATCAGCCATAACTGTATTTCAAGACATCTCTCCTATTACTCTCCTATGGCTCCTAACCTCGACATCCCGGACTAGTGCCCTGCACAGAATGTTGCCTTCCTACCTCCTCCAGTTGTGGACTCCTGGCAAGCCACCCCAGCTAAACCGCAGAGGCCTAAGAAAGGCAAGCCTTCAAACAACAAGGAAAGATCTGAGGAACATTGAATAACTCTGCGGCTCTGTCAGCTTCGATCGATCACAGTTTGTCCCTCATCATTTTCTCCTAATATCTTCTTTTATTTTACTGTCATTTTTCTACATGTTTCTTCCTAGTTTTACATAATGGCGGAGATACCTGTAACGCCTATGTATCGACACTTGATGTCAGCTTTTAACTCCGCACAATTAAGTTTTGCACGCTGTGTATATATAAGGACCAATCCTACCTGCCCGCTCTAGTGAATGGGCCGCTCTTTTTGGACCGCCTTCTTAGTTCATATGGTATACGGGGCACTTTTGCTGACACTTTACCTTGGTTCCTTTGTTTACTGTCATGTTATTATTTGTTGTATAATTTTTCCCTTTACCTCTTACCCAGTCCTCCCTCCCCTTACCCTTGGGGGTCTCATCTCAAGAACAGCTTCAGTTCAGTGCTATTGTATTTTTCTTTATGGCTAATTTACAGTTATGTACCTTTAATGTCAGAGGGCTTAATGCTCCAAAAAAACGAAGACAGATATGTCACTTTTTACACAAGACAAAAGTAGATGTTCTTATACAAGAATCCCACTTCCGCATCAACCATATACCAAAGATGTCCCATCAGTTATATAATCAATGGTTTCACAACCACTGTTCCCTCTCAGCGTCGAAGGGGTCAGTATAGCCTTCAACAGAAGGACTCCTTTTGTTCATCATGCGACTATGGTTGACGAGAAAGGCAGATATATCTTCATTAAAGGAAGCATAGGCACTCAGCTGTTTACATTTGGGAATATATACGCACCCAATACTGCGCAAGCGCAATGGCTTAGCAATGCCATTGCTAGATTTGGTGAATTTGCTGAGGGGACAATTATGCTAGGAGGTGGCTTAAATGTGGCTTTGGTCCCAGGTCTAGATTGTTCAACCGGGTTCAGTTATGTCTTTGTCATCCCTGCGCAAGGTCAAAAATGCTCTCTCCTCTCAAGGCCTGGTAGATGTGTGGCGAGCAATGCATTCAAATGACTATATCTACTTCTCAGTTGCTCATCACTCATGCCAAAGACTGGACTATATTTTTCTACCAGCCCAATGAAGTATACTTTTATCTGATCATGCACTGGTTTTCTTTACCATTGTAATACCAACTATGTAGAAGTCTGAGTTTAGATGGTGATTAAATGAAACCTTGATTAGTGGCTCTCATATTACTAAGGTAGCATCACCTAGCGGAATACATACGTTTGAATAAATCTCCCGATATCTCATATTCAGTGTTGTGGGACGCACACAAATCTGAGTCGTGAGAGGTAATTTTATTGTTCTCGGGGCGCATGTCAAAAAACAAAAACACACATAAAACACACAAAAGATCTCTGGCTGCAGACACTTTGGCACACCTGGATACCCTGAGATCAAAATTGAAAAACCTGCTAAATAGTCACACTGCTAAGCTGTTTTTATCCATTCAATATAAGTACTATGCCCACGGGAACAAAGCATCTAAGATATTATTATCTCAAATAAAAAAAGAAAAGCGGCCTCTTTTATTTCCCTTATGAATTCTGCTGACTCCCAAGAATACCGTAAAACAGATTTAATAGCGAAGCAGTTCTGTGATTACTACAGTAAACTCTATAACCTACATGATCCACGCTCTCTCAACGTGTAAGCAAAACCAAGCAAATTCAGGATTGGCTTAAAACATTAAACTTGCCTTCCTTGCTGCCAGAACAAGCCCAAAAGCTAGAACACCCTTTTCCCTTTTGGAATTGCAAACAGCCTTAAAAGAGTCAACCACGAATAAAAGCCCCGGCCCTGAAGGTCTACCTATTCATTATTATGACTCATTCTAAACAATACTCCTACTACCGCCTATTGGCGGTTTATAATTCAGTGCTAGGGGGACAGCCGTTCACCAGATCTATGCTCTCAGCTCAAATGTCCATTATCCCAAAATCTAATAAAGACCACTCCCTATGCTCCAATTATCGACCGATCTCACTCCTCAACAATGAACTTAAACTATATGCCAAAATGCTGGCAAATAGATTGAAAGCCTTTTTGCCAGATCTCATTTCCCCGAAACAGGTAGGGTCTATCCCTGGGAGAAAAGGGAAGAATAATATTGCGAGAGTGATCCATCTTATGCAATTTGCTAAACGTTCTGCAATGACTTTAGTCTTACTCAGCATGGACGCTGAAAAGGCATTTGACAGAGTTGATTGGCTATTTATGTCCAAGGTACTGTCTTAATTTTGAATCCCTGCAACCTTTATAAGTGGAGTGATGGCTATGTAGAATAACCTGACGGCACGGGTACTGGTTAACAGAACTCTTTCCCCCCCATTTGATATATCTAATGGGACCTGCCAAGGTTGCCAGTTGTCCCTGTTGCTTTTTGTCCTACTTATCGAACTACTTTTACAGGCCTTAAGGTGATCAGATGAGGTGAAGGGGATTCAGGTTGGACCCAATACACACCAACTAGCAGTGTTCACTGATGACGTTCTATTATTTGTTGCAAACCCCGAACAGGCTTTCCCGGCAATCATGTCGCTTCTCCAGGTCTTTGGCACTCTCTCCAATTTTTCTAAATCAATTGTACTTAATGTTTCTTTAGCCTGCCGATTGCAGGCTAGTTTACAACAAACCACCCCATTCCAATGGACTAATCAGTCAGTAATATTCCTTGGTATAAAACTTACCCCAGATTTCTCATCCTTGTTCTCAGCAAATTTTCAGGGTCTGCCAAGGATCTTGGAGGACCTGCTGGATTCCTGGGAAATACCCTTTGTTTCATGGTTCGGTCGAAGGACCCTCCTTAAAACTGTCTTGCTCCCAAAGGTGCTATATTGTTTACAAGCTTTACCTATCCCAATCCCACGCGTATTTTTTCAAATGCCTACAAGGTGTTTTCTCATGCTTCCTCTGGGGACAGGGTAGACCCAAATTGCCCCATAAATACTTAATTCAACAAACCTAAAAATGGAAGACTGGGGGTCCCTTATCTATATAATTACCATAGGGTGATTATATGCGCTCGGTGCCTGGACTGGCTCCATCCCCATATGGGGAGGATTGACATTTCCATGGAGGAAGCCATGTCTAACATTCCTCTGGGATCACTTCTATTCCTTGACCGCTCCCTAGTTTGTAAAATGCTCGGCACTACCAGACTATAACATACTATACAGTAAGGATTTGGATAGACTCTAAGTTTATATCTAGTTTAACACCACACCACCCCGCCCTTATGCAAATATGAGATGTGCTTTGAGCATCCTCACAGACCTTTTGGGCAACGTTGACTGATATAGCGAAAGCTTTAAACACCCCCCTTTTGTCCACATGCCTGAGGATGATATCCCATATCCAATTCGAGATTAAAAGCAAATCCATGCTTTCCCCAGCCCCCTCAGAACTTTCTGCCTTTGAGAGTCTGGCATTACAAAGCAAGGAAACCAAAAAGATGATCCAAAAAGAAATTATACAACATTTTACAATGTCTTATAGGTCCCAATCCATATCCTTTTATCTCTGCATAGGAACAAGAGTTGGGGATCCATTTTACAGAACAAGAGACGCGTTCCTTGATATCAGGTCCCACCAGGGTGTCCAGGTGTGTCAAACTGCAGGAAAACAGCTATAAGATACTGATTTGATGGTACTACACCCCTCAACGTCTCCACCAGATGTTCCCAGACGTCAATCCCATTTGTTGGAGATGCAATAATGATATAGGCTCTTACGGGCATATATGGTGGACATGGCTCAGAATCGCTGCATACTGGACAGAGATTTGCAAGTAATCTAACCTTCTAAATGACGGTTCCAGTATCCCCGAAATTGTGTTTATTTGGTATTTTCTCTGGCTTCAAGGGGTCTAAACACACACAAGGGCTATGCCAGATTTTACTAGCCACAGCCAGACTGCTAATAGCTGCATGCTGGAAGCAGACAGACCCTCCCTCAATTCAACACTGGATTAACAGAGGAGACCAACTTTATCGTCTTGAGCAACTGGCACACTGGGAAATGGTCACACCCCCAAAATTTGCAGTTATATGGAAGCCCTGGCAGCAATTCCGAGGTTTCATAGTACCTTAGCTTAGAGGGATAACACAATAGCACTTAACACCCTGGTTATTAACCTTTCGTAAGCACTGAATATTAGCATAACTGATCTTATCTCTCATATTCAGACCACCTTTCGGTAATACATTTGCCCTTTTTATTTTTATTTGGGACATGACATGTACTTTTCCCTGCCCCTTTTTCCCTCCCTTCCTAACCTTCCATCCCGCCCCATCCCAGTATGTTTTCTTTTTATAGCTTTAGAATTGAACTATGTATATGTTTATCACTGATTTATAACCGTGACTTTATTACGAATGATCCTTTGTTTTATATGAAACTAGTCATATTCGCGGCAGTACACATGGCCGCAATTTTAGTGTCATGTAAATGTTGTACTTTCTGATGTTATGATGTACCTTTTGGTCCGTGTGTCCGTTCTTTGCTGTCCGTGTGCCATCCGTGTTTCACTGACACTGAACAGCTGAAAAATAATTGCCGTGATAAATCCATGAACATGGACAAAATAGAGCATGCTTCCGTGCTAAAAATACAGACCCGTGGAACGTACTAAAACACTGATGTCTGAATACACACATTAAAATGAATGGGGACGTGTGCTGTCCGTGGAGATGAGGCTTAGGGCTCATGCACACGAATGTATTTTGTTTCCGTGTCTGTTCCATTTTTTTTTTGCGGACCATATGCGGAACCATTCATTTCAATGGGTTCCCAAAAAAAAACTAAAGATACTCCGTGTGCATTCAGTTTCCATATGTCCGCATGTCTGTTCCGCAAATATAGAACATGTCCTATTATTTTCCGCATAACGGACAAGGATAGGACTGTTCTATTAGGGGAGAGCTCCCTGGATTTTGCGGAACTAGTTCAGGTCTGTCAACTCCAGGAAATGCAGTCAGAGCAGGAGGACCATGCACTTGTGAATACTGCAACAAATTTCAAAATGTCTTACAGGGATTTTTACCCCATCCAGTCCAGGTCTCCTGCTCTAGACTGCTTTCAGGATTTGTGTAAATCGAGAAATGCAGCCCATATAAGCCGAAATCCTAAAAAGAAGAATTTGTCTACCAGAGAGTTCAATGCATTGAAAGAATTGAAGGGGAGATCTGATCTGGTCATAAGGGAAGCAGACAAAGGGGGAGCGGTTGTGGTTATGGACAGTTACATCTAAAAGGTGGCGGTTCAAAAAATGTTTGATGATTTAACCACTTATGTCCCATTGAGCTGCAACCCTTTCCCTCAGTTTCAGAGAAAAGTGCTTCAGATCTTATCCAAAGGTTTGGAGTTATGGATTTTGAGCAAAAAAGAAGTAGACTATCTATATTTTGAGTACCCCATTATTTCTATTTTCCATTGTTTGCCAAAAGCTCACAAGGGGATGTTTCCGCCCCCTATGAGACCAATTGTGGCTGGGATCGGTTCGTACTCAAAGAGACTCTCTGAATGGGTTGATTCCCTGCTCCAACCTCTGGTTCCTTTAATCCCTGTTTTTTTTAAGGACACCAGGTCGGTCTTACAATCCTTTACTAATTTCAAGTGGCGAAGTCATTATATATGGATTGTGGCCGACGTTGTGTCCCTTTACACAAATATACCGCATATTCTTGCACTTGTGACATTACGTTGTTTTCTGGAAACCTACAGTGACTACACTCCAGTACTTCAGGAATATATGAAGTTAGTGGTAGATTTTAGATTTCCTGCTGAAACACAATTTCTTTATGTTCGACAATAGTCTTTATTTACAGGTTTCGGGTGTCTCGATGGGGGCCAAGTTCTCTCTTTCCATTGCCAATATTTTTATGGCATTGTGGGAGAGAGGCTTCTTCCTCATCGACACACACCCTTTTTTTCAGGATATTCGTTGGTATGGGCGTTACATCGACGACCTGCTTTTTGTTTGGTCTGGCGGTGTGGCGGGCATATCTTCATTTTCTTTGAATTTAAATCAATGCATAGAGTCTCTGTCATTCAGTTTGAATTATGAATTGTCATCTATTGATTTTCTAGACCTGTGTTTCAGAGGTGATATTTTAGGATCCAGAGTCTGTATATCTGCATATAGGAAAGAAACAGCGGGTAATACTATTCTTCTAGTTACCTCCTGTCATCCCCCGCATATTATTCGCAACTTCCCAAAGGGGGAAATGATACGAGCGAGACATAATTGCTCTAGTGATGAGATGTTCTTACAGGAGGCGAAGGATGTTAGCAGCAGATTGAATGGGAGATCATATACCACACAGAAAATGCAAGGAGCAAAAAATTGGGCTCTATCATTAGATCGGAGCAATTTGGTTTTTCCAAATTGCTCACAGAAGAAAGCTTCTCAACAGAGAAGCTTTCTGGATGTTACAGTTAGGAACCTGCTCCCCTACTTTAAATAGAAAACACGATTTAATCCTGCAATATCATGGACTAAATGTATGCAACAAACTAGTTTTTTATGGCGTTATATATAATTTTTTGTGGAGTTTTTTCATTGGGAATTTTCTGTTCAGTCTTTTATACACCTCAATTCTATCTTGATCATGTGATATTCCAATTCAGGCTACATTGATCATGTGATACTCCAATCAATGGAGATTGGAGCGATAGTAGCATTTAGGAAGCAGGAAGTGTGTGTAATGTTTGTCATGAGTAGGAACTAGTATGGTGTAGTCCGAAACGCGTAGACAATTTGCCTTGCATTTAGTGTTGGATTTTTTAACCGCATGAAATAAAGAACCACTTGTTTTATGGAACTGGATTCCACACTTTTTTTTCATTAGGGGACAGCTATTCCGTTCCGCAAAACACAGAATGCACACGGACGTCGTCCGTATTTTTTGCAGATCCGTGTTTTGTGGACTGCAAAGTACATATGGCCGTGTGCACGAGCCCTTAAATACAGCCCTGTCCAGATGTACTAATATTGTCTAGACAGTGTAAGCTTAGTCTGGAGAATAAATCTTGCACATCTTTAGACTGTCTAGACTTACTTTACACTACCTATTTTTTATCTTAGTTTATTCAAAAAATGCACCAAAATTATGGCACAGGTTTCAGCACACAGCTTAACATTTTAGCCACTCTCTTTCTCACAAAGCCATGCCCTTTATACTAAGTCATGCCCCTTGTCTGGCGAGTCCTAGAAAGTGTCTAAAACGGGTTAATAAATGTGATACAAAGCACTACGCTGCCTTCTTGGTGCATATTGAGCCAGAATTCTGGTGCATTCAGACTAGTAAATCTCCCCTTATAGGGTTTGACAAAAACAAGGCAAAGATTCTTTGTTGAATCCCATTCATCAGTTTTTATCAGTTCAATCAGGATGTGTTTTAGCAGGATTAAAGAAACAGCATGCTACTTTCTGAATATAGAACCTAATTTAAAAAAACTATTAGAAAAAACTTGTATTTTAGTTTTACACATGTTATTCATCAGTTTAGAATAGTTACACAAAACAATAAAAAAAAAATCTTATAGCAAATGACGCAAATACCATCATACAAGACACATATGAACATCCCATATAATACAAACACAACAAAAAATTGGTGGTGATAAGGATTTGTTTGTTTTTGTGGATGGAATAGCTTTTAGTCAAGAAAAAAAACAAAACTTTATGGATTCCTTATGGCACTGTAATTTAAGTATGTTTGGTTTTTAGATACTGTATTGAATGACACCAAATTAACAATTTTTACAGTTTGTTTACTTTTAATTCTATTACTTCAGTTCTATATTCTATTCTAGTCTATTCGTGATATTGCAGCTTTGACATATTTGGTAGCATTATTTTGTTATTAGTATAAGTACAGGTTTAAATTTAATACATGTATAACGGCTAATATCTAGTAGTAATTGAAGTTTGCCTATATGAATAATATAATTAGCTCCTTGTAAACCACATGGTCGGTAGTTTGTGTTTGATAACAGGCGTAAAAGCTAATCATGGTATAGGAGATTAGTCACACTTACCGCACCCCTCTCGAAATCATTGTAGAAAGGTTTATCCAGCAAATTCTTTTCGCTGCAGCCTTTGGATCCAACTAGTGTAATATAGATATAATCATCTGTGCCAGCAAACCACTGACTGCCTGTAGTTACCGTGATGGTATATGAAGGCATCTTGCGGGTACCAGGGAGATAGCAGTATGCCTTAGTGAACAGCTCAGCTGGGCTGCCAGGTTATATCTAGACAGGGTGTTATACTTTGTATGTACTCCCCTACTTGCTGAGCCCTTCCTCCTATTTTCACTCAACACATTCTTTACTCTGAGGTTTTAACTTCCTCTTTTGCTTCATGGCTATGTTCCTTTCAGGTAATTTTAGGTAAATATGATAACGGCTTGTGTAATTCTGTCAGGAATTGGTTTACTTTTTTGTCCACTTTCCCTCATTTTGGCTTACCTAAAATGTCACCAACCTCTAGGCAGCAGTACCACTCAGTATACTCATGATCGTGCAACGTTTTGATATCCTATCAGTCAGTCACTTTTTTAGCATAGCTTTTATACACCATGAGCACTTTACATAAAGATTTACTGCACATGAAA
Organism: Bufotes viridis; assembly: GCA_033119425.1. Lineage (NCBI taxonomy): Eukaryota > Metazoa > Chordata > Amphibia > Anura > Bufonidae > Bufotes > Bufotes viridis. Next base: position 76,154,571 of record CM065594.1, on the reverse strand, counting down.
ACATTAGACTGCAGGGAGACAATTATATTGGTCCACATCAGGGGTGCATGTAGCCTTCCTGCTGCCTGAGGCGAAAATTGAAACAGTGCCTCCCCTCCCCAATGCCAATTTCTTAATGTAACCCCTTCCCTTCAGCCTATGGCCCTTCGGCTGTCCCCCCTCTTGCCCCTACCTGGTGCTGATTGAGGGCGATCGCCTCACCTGGCCTCATTGGTGGTGCACCCCTGGTCCACATTTACTAATCTGTCTGCATCAAAAATCTGAAGTGGAGCAATTTTGCAGATCTAGGGTTTCTATACTCCTCCCCTGATTTGCTTGAAAGGTGTGGGGATTATATGAAAACGTAGGTTGCTTCATGGGAAATGCACCATTTTGCACCAAAATTGTGCCACAAATCTGGCATAAAATTCTGTCTTAAAGTAAGGCTCGTTTAACACTAGTGGTAGGAGAGCTCTCTGGATCCAGCATCGCCGGTTGGTTCCTGAACGCCTGCCAGCCCCATTAACTATAATAGGGTCCGGTGGAGATTTGGCCACAAATGTGCCCAACAATCGGCCGGCCAACAACCGCTGCGCGCAACGTTTTTTGTCCAGCTGATTCCCTAGCATAAGTCAACCAATAGTACAGAATCAGGGAGAAGTGTCTATCCTAGCACCATATTTATCATCCAGCCTAAGCTCCTGAGATAAATCAGGTGCAGGTCTAGACAGCCTGAGCTTACGCCATTTGCACGTTCCGACCATGCAGGCATGTACAGTATCAGGAAGAGGCTTTTGCTTGATAATAACTGCCTGATCATCAGGTGTTGAAAGAGCTGCATTAGCATGCAGTAATTTCCTCCACTGTAAGGGACGAGCGATGGCTACTGTCATTGCTTGTTCTCATACAGATTAATTTTTGTAGGCAGCAGATCATGGTTTACACAACACGATTTGCTGCTAGAAACGATGATTTGCGCGTTGGCATGAACAGTCATTTCACCCGACGAACTGGAATTTTTTTTTTCATACTAACATTTGCTCACGATATTTGGTCTGTAATCTGCAATAAATCTGGGCCAATGGACACAGATAAAGGGGGAGGGGGGGGGGGCTGGACAATATTCATCAGAACTGACATTGAAATGCACCTGGATCACTTGGAATCACCTATGACATCCACATTCCTAAACATGTCTATTTTAGTAAATACTTGCACTCCCACAACGTTGTATTTGTAGTGGAGACAGGGAAAGCGGTTGCTCCAGGGCCTAAACTCAGAAGGGGCCCATCCGGGAGAAGGACTGAAAAATGTTATTGTCAGGGCCTCCTCAACAGTATTATACAATGACATCATATACAGTGTATACATGCCGAGGCTGGTAAGAAAAAAGCTATGTTGACTAGCCACAGGAATGAGGGTTGCATGGGAGGAGGGGGTTGCTGTGGGTGGAACTTTCAAAAGTTCGCTTTGGGGCCCAGTCAGTTCTAGTTACACTACTAATTCTCTAGAAAAAAATCAATTCTGGTACGTCTTTTCTAAGATTTCTGCATTTTGCTGGTAGTCGTCCTAGAAATTAACATAGTCGGACACCATCCAATCGGCGCTGGCAGTGTAAGACTGTGTAGGGACACACCCCATTGACAGAGAAACAGCACAATCGTTAATTTCTAATGATAATTTGTTTTCCCTTAGTCCTAACAGCAGCACAGATGGGGTTAACTGCCCCCCGTGGACTGGTAGGACCGGCGGAATTTTAATGAGCCCAAAAGAAACTAATGAATAAACTCCACCTCCCATAAAGGGAGGGGATCACTCCCCAGCCCACCGTGTCTGTAACAAGAATGTACTTAGGGTGGGAAAAATTTGTGTGCTGCTGCTAGGACTAAGGGAAAACAAATTATCTTTAGAAATTAACGATTCCCTTACGTCCTACCAGCAGCACAGATGGGGAGATAGCAAGAAGAATTCCCTTAGGGAGGGTCCTCATGCCTGGCAGAAGTAAGAACTGTCTGCCCGAAGGCCGAAAACTCTGCTACCTTAGCATCTATTCTATAATGAGAGATGAAGGTTGATTCAGAGCTCCAGGAAGCTGCCTTACAGAGCAACTCTAAGGGGAGAAGGTTTCTCTCCGCATCAGAGGTTGCCCTGGTAGAATGGGCCCTCACAAACTTCGGAGGATCTAAAGACTGGGACATAAAAGCCTCCTTGACGGCTTCCCTGATCCAGCGACTAATAGTAGCTTTAGACGCTTTACGGCCTTTAGACTTACCGGCAAACAGGATGAAGAGGTTCTCATCTATCCTGACCTCCCTAGATCTATCCACATAGACCTGGAGGCATCTCGAAATGTCCAGTGGATGTCTAAGTGGAGCATCAGAGGAGGAGGCGGAGAATAATACAGGTAGAGAGATTACCTGGTTAATATTTTGAACGGTTGGAACCTTGGGTCTAAAATAAGGTAGAAATTTCAGAAGGACTCTGTCCTGTAAAAAGATGATATATGGATGCATTGCAGAAAAAGCTTGCAGCTCAGAGATTCTCTTGGCTGAAGTTATAGCCAGAAGAAAAACCACCTTAAGAGTTAAGAATTTAAAGCTTGCCTCCTCCAAAGGTTCAAAGGGGGGAGATGCTAACCCCTTGAGAACTACTGATAGGTCCCATTGAGGGACGGGTTTCAGTATTGTAGGCTTTAATCTTTCAGCTCCCTTAAGGAAGCATTTGATGAGCGGGTCCCAAGAGTAAGGTTTGTTAAAACAGGCCGAAATGGCAAAGACTTGAACCTTCAGGGTAGATGGGGAGAAACCTTTATCTAGTCCATCCTGAAGGAACTGTAATATCGCAGGAAGGGGCAGATCTGCAGACACCACCTGGTTGGAGCTACACCATGATGTGAAGATCCTCAAAATCCGGGAGTTGGCCTTCTTCGTAGATTCTGCTCTGGAATGCGACAGGGTTCTCAGGATCGACTCAGAGAGCCCTGCCACTCTGGGAAGGGACTGATCAACCTCCAGGCTGTCAGGTTACATCTGTGCAGATCTGGGCAGAGGTGAGTGTCCCACGACACCAGGGTCTGCTCCGGGGGGAGTCTCCAGTATTGTCCCCGACTCATCTGAATGAGCTGGGTAAACCAGGATCTTCTGGGCCAGAATGGTATGATGACTATTACTGAGGCCTGATCCTGACGGATTTTCGTCAATACCCTCGGTATCATGGAAAACGGAGGGAAGATGTAAGCCAGCCTGAACCTCCACGGTAACATCACAGCGTCTATTGCCAGGGGGTTATCCTCCCTGTAAAGGGAGCAGAACCTCTGCACCTTGGCGTTGAACCTGGTTGCCATGAGATCCACCTCTGGCATGCCCCATCTGTGGACTAACTGCCTAAAGATCTCTGGATGAAGTGACCACTCCATGGTCGGTAAGCCTCGACTTAGGCGATCCGCAATGATGTTGAGGGAGCCTCGAATGTGAGTGGCAGATAGATGGGATAGGTTCAGCTCTGCCCACTGCAGAATTAACCCGATCTCTGACAGAAGGGGTAAGGATCTTGTGCCTCCCTGCTTGTTTATGTAAAGCACAGCAGTCATGTTGTCTGACTAGACTTTCACTGCCTTGCCCCGGATCTAAGGGGCGAAGTGAAGGAGGGCTAGCCGGATAGCCCGCATCTCGCGGAGATTCCAAAAAAGATGCTGCTCCTGAGGAGACCAAGACCCCCAGACTAAGGATCTGTCTAGATGGGCGTCCCAGCCTACAAGAGACGCGTCTGTTGTCAATATGAGCCAAATTGGTTGGGTCATAGACTTTCCCGCCGGCAGATGGAACCACCATCTGAGGGAATTCCGGGTTTGGTTAGATAGGGAGCACAGGGAATCTAGCCCCGCAGGGCTGCCGTTCCATTTGTCTAAAACCTCCGCTTGGAGAGGACGGAGGTGCCATAAAGCCCAAGGGACTGCATCCGCAGCCGCTGACATCAGCCCCAGCATCTTCATGAGTGTCCGGATGGAGACTCGACGTGGGATAGAAAGGAACCTTGCCAGGTCCTGAATCCGCGCTCTTCTTTCTGGGATCAACTGGAGGGACATCTCCAGGGAGTCGACCACGAATCCTAAGTAATTAATTGAAGACGATGGGCTTATATTCGACTTCTGCCAGTTGATGATCCAGCCTAGGTGGAGCAGAAAGGAAATTGCGACATGAAGATGATGGGTAAGTATTGGAACTGAAGAGGCTAAAAGAAGCCAATCATCCAAATAGGGAACAATGGTCAGTCCCTGAAGTCTCAGAGCTGCCACCACCGTCACTACCACCTTGGTGGAGATAAGAGGGGCAGATGAGATCCTAAAAGGGAGGGCGGCAAACTGGAAATGCTTGTGCACTCCTGAAATCTGGACCGCGATCCTGAGGAATTTCCGAGAGGAAGGGTGGATCGGGATGTGGAGGTAAGCATCCTTGAGGTCCAGAGTAGCCATCACGTCTCCAGGGTTGAGAACATGGCTGACAGACCTTATGGTTTCCATCGGGAACCTGGTTCTCCTTACAAATCGATTGAGAAATCTCAAATCTATGATCACCTGGAGATCTCCTGTTTTCTTGGGCACCAGGAATACTGGAGAATAAATCCCTAACCCGCTCTCCCCTGCCGGTACCTCCTCCAGGGCTCCCTTGGAAATGTAGTCCTGAATATAGGACTCTAGGATCCTCTGTCTGGCAGGCAGAAAACTTCGAGTAGCGATGAACCTTTCTGGGGGGAGAGAGACGAGATCTATTAGATAACCGGCAGAAACTATGCTTTGGACCCAGGGGTCTGAAATTTCCTGGGCCCATATATGTTTGAAGTGGGAGAGACGTCCCCCCACGGGAAGCTGGGGGAGGGGTACGGGAAAAATCCAGAGGCCTAGCAACAGGGGCAGCAGGGTTTAACCGAGAGCCTCTGAGAGGCCCATAGTCAGGAGGGTTTTGCCTTCCTGGTGGATCTGCGGGAGCGTCTCAAGGATCTTTGAGACTGCCCCCCCCCAATCTCTGCGTGCCCTGGCCTGCTGTACGGACCTGCCTCCACGATCTTGCCTGCTACGACCCCGAAAGGGCTGTTGGGGGAGACTCTTCCCTTTCCACACCGACTCGAAAAAAAAAACAGTGGCTGAACAGTGTCAAAGCAGCGCAACCAGAGACAGAATGATGGAATCAGGGAGCTTAAAAGGAAAAAGCTCCACCCAGGGGTGGGATTTCCTGTTTGAAAACCATCCCCCTGAAGCATGACCCTTATCAAAAGTTTTTAGGTTTATACCTCACTAATATATCTCTTAAATAAGAAATATAGTGCCCCCACATGAGAAAAAACTCCGGCCGGGAACGGAGAAACTGGAAGTGACATCGCCGCAGGAAGTGCGTCACTTCCGGACATGGCGGCACCCATCCCCGCCAGCATCAGAGAGCCGGCACCGCCAGCAGGGGAGCGCCATAAGAAAAAATTGCACCAGAACCCCCCGACACGCAGGACCAGGTAGGTCCGATGAGGGGGAAAGAAAGAGAGCGCAAAAATAAGCGCAGTAAAAAGGAGACAAAAGAGTAAAAAATACAGCCTCCTGCTCTCCCAAAGAGGAGGAGCACCTCGCCAGTCCACCTGTCCAAAGGACAGAAAAAAACACGGTGGGCTGGGGGGTGATCCCCTCCCTTTATGGGAGGGGGATTTTATTCATTGGTTTCTTTTGGGCTCATTAAAATTCCTCCCGTCCTACCAGTCCACGGGGGGCAGTTAACCCCATCTGTGCTGCTGGTAGGACGTAAGGGAATGTAGAGTTCCAAGGAAATATACTCTGAAATTGTTATTTTATGGAGTTTACTATAAGAGACAAGTCAGGAGGGACAATCACAGGTCCACTTTAAATTGATATGACCAACATGACTCAACAGAGAAAAAATTAAAAGCAAAATGTGCAGATTATTGTATTAGAACTATACCGATTAGGAACCTAGACTGGGAGTTCCACTGGGGACAATGAGCAATGATAATGTCTGTAAAGCACTGCGAAATATGTCAGCACTATTTAAGTGATTAAATAAATAAATAAGATGATAGGTGAAGGTTTTCGGCCAGCAGACCTTCTTCAGACCATTCGATTGCCCAAACAGTAAGACTTGACTTCACGATGGACCATCTAGAGCAGAGCATGACTACTCAGATGAAGAAACTAATTGACTATTAGTAGCTAGATACTACAAGAAATTTTTAGAAAAGTCTTTAAAAACCTCATTAAAGGGATTTTCCAAGATTTTTCAACTGATGGCCTGTCTTCTGAATAGGTCATCAGTATCTGATCGGTGGGGGTCCGACACTCGGGACCCTCGATGAACAGCTGTTTGAGAAGGCACTGGAGCTGACAGAATTGCTGCGTCTTCTTGCAGCTTACCAAGCACAGCGCCATACATTGTACAGCGGCTGTGCTTGGTATTGCAGCTTAGCCCCATTTACTTCAATGGGGTTGATCTGTTCCTAATAGTGTTGAGTGAGCATGCTTCTGCATCACAGCCCAGAACTTTAACCACTACACTATATAGCTGCATAGCCAGTCACAAAAAGAAGAGACTTCTACTGTATAGGATTACTTACTAGCAGGTATTCCTCTACAGTAGAAGTCTCATATATTTTTTTATTTTTTTTAAAGTAACTGGCTATGTAGCTATTATAGCTGAGTGGTTAAGTGCCTTGCCTCTAATGCAGAAGGTCGTGCGTTTGAATCCTTGCCGAAACTTTTCTGAAATGCAGGGTAAATTAGATTTAAATACACTGGCTGTCCCCAATCACTGACTCCATATATGGACATAGCTATATATCTTAGAAGCAGGGACTCCTAAGCCGAACTAGAGTCCCGACACCCTCCCCTCTTCAGAGCAGGGGGTGCCTAGTTTAATGCTTGGGTTCTCCTATTGACTTCCATTGTGCTCAGGTGGCTTCTCAAATAGTTGATAGGCGGGGGTCCTGGGTGTCAAATCCTCACTGAAAAATCTCAGAAAAGCCCTTTAAATAAACATTTGGATAGGTGATAAAAGTTTCATTGTTAGTGGCTGCATAAGAAGCTTCTCATATCCCTGTGAGAATCTGATTATCCAGCAATTAGTGGAGCGTGTTACTAATTGGAGGTAAAAGCGCGCCAACACGTGAGCTACCATGGGAGACACCACATGGGACGCCAACCTCGACTCAACGCTGAACGAACACAACGGGTAGGAGATCGCAGCAGTGGAATAAAACGGTAACTCAGCCACATTGTGGCCATCAATATCCCACACAATATAGCTGGCAGGAGATCGCAGCAGAGGAATAGTATGGTTGCTCAGCTATGTTGTAGCAACTAATATTCCATACAATACAGAACACCATTAACCCACACTGAGGGACAACCTAATCAGTATATCTATACCTATACTTTTATTGCGACATCCTCACTATTATAAACTGTAATAAATAATATATTGTGAGAAACTGTATGCATGAATTGATTACATAGTGATATATAAATATATGAATGACCAACACACCGGGATAACTGGTCTCTCTCTATATATATCTCTCTATATATATACCTCTCAATTGATACAAAACTATCAATACGGTTCTGGATGGTAGAGTGCCTGCTACACCAAATAACTTCAATTGCCAAACCCAATTTTGGAGACAACCCTTTCTAGCAGAGCACATAAACCATTTGTCACTGCAGAAGAGACACCACACACAAATCCTTTATCTAAAATCAAATCAGTATTTCCTTTTCCTTCCCGTTTTCTCCCTTCCTTCCCTCCCTTTGCAATGCGTCTTGAAAGAAAGAAGGATCTTGGGGGATAATTCCTTAAAACCTCCAGCTGGACCAAACCTCACTCCATTTTTCCACACTACTCCTTTGACTATAGAGGATATTTTCATATCTTTTGACCTTATTAGCTAAGTTTAACCACAAATTAAACTTTGGGATATTTCGTGAAAATCACTCTTGCGTAATCTGCAGTCTAGCCAGTGACAATATTCTCGTCAGGAGTATGTTTTTTTTCTTAGGGCATTTCACTTTGGAAAAATCGTTTAAAATCCAACGCTGCGGTGTGAACGGGATCACCTCCCTCAATTTATGAGTAATAAACTCGCATTTTAAACCCCAATATTCTTTTAGTTCTGGACAGGACCAAAACATATGCATAAAATCAGCCCCAAGTGAATCGTACCATGGACAATTTTAAATTTTCCTTAAACCACATTTATTCAGCCAGATCAGCGTGATATATAGTTTATGTAAAATATTGGACTGTACTAATATGTGATCCAAATTGTGAGATACTAATTTTAAATTTCCAAATATATTTTCCCAATCTTCTAAGACCATCCCTGGACAATCCGTTCCCCACGCCCTTTGGCCAGGGGAGCAGGTCTCCTTAGACAGTGTCTTAACTAATACCTTATATAATAAGGAAATCTTGACCTTCTATCAACTTATATTACCTAAGTTCCCTTTTTCTACTAACAAAGAAAACTGAAGTATCTCTCCATTCCTGACCACCTGCTGTGAAACATATAAAATATGATCCCCCGATAATTTATAAAGGTCCTGTAAATAAAGATTAGTGTTGAGCGCGAATATTCGCATAGCGATTTTTTGTGTGAATATCGGCACTTCGCTAATTCGCGAATATTGCAAATATAGCGCTATATATTCTCTATTTCGAATATTCGTTTTTTTTCTTTTTTTTATTGTTATATTTTTTTCTTTCCCACTTCCCAAAAGTAGTTCTACATAATACATTCGTCAATCGTCATCTTCGTCTACCAAGCCAACCGTAGTAAACCAGGTCTAAGTTTAAATCGCAATGCGATTAATTCAAAATATATTAATCGCATTGTGATTACAACTTAGCACTGCTATATTACATATTAGGCTAGAATTAACGAATATGGAATATAGCAGTGCTTAGTTGAAATCGCAATGCGATTACTTCTTAATTGCATTGCGATTTAAACTTAACACTGCTATATTCCATATTCGGTAATTCTAGCCTAATATGTAATATAGCAGTGCTAAGTTGTAATCGCAATGCTATTAATATAACTTGAATTAATCTCATTGCGATTTAAACTTAGACCTGGTTTACTATGGTTGGCTTGGTAGAATTAGCGAATATGACGAATGTATTCGTCATATTCCTCAAAACGAAGATAACAAAGTATTCTCCATCTTCGTTTTAACTACCTATTCGTCAACTTCGCTAATTCTAGCAATCAAATAGGAGGGTTGACTATAGAGGCAGCTGTGTTTAATTCGCTATGCGATTATATTATTATTATTATTTTTTTAATAAATAGAATAATTATAATAATTATCAAGTATTATAATTATTCTATTTATTTTTAAAAAAAGCGAAGTAATATAATCGCATAGCGAATTAAACACAGCTGTCTCTATAGTCAACTTTCCTATTTGATTGCTAGAATTAGCGAAGTTGACGAATAGGTAGCTAAAACGAAGATGGAGAATACTTCGTTATCTTCATTTTGAGGAATATGACGAATACATTCGTCATATTCCCTAATTCTAGATATCAAACCATTTGGAGAGTAGCCTTAAGTTACAATCGCAACACGCGATTATTTAAATCGCATATTAATCGCGATATTGACGAACATTCGATCTTCGATGAATATGAAACGAATGTTCTATCGAATATTCGCCAATTTCGTCGAAATCGAATATGGCACCTGCCGCTCATCACTAATAAAGATTATACCAAAGAGGCGTACATATAAGAGATCCCTTTATCCCCAGCCATCCTCTAATCGTGGCCCACGACCTAGAGAATAGATTTCTATCTATTCTATAATCTTGTCCCTTATTAGTTAGTCGCCCAGATTCTAACAGAGTTAATTTATTATCATATGGAGATTGTCTCACCAAGGTCTTACAAAGGGAACTTTTTTCCCATTCACACCGCAGCCATAGCTGCGCAGCTATGAAATAACCCTTAAAGTAGGAAAGGTTTAACCCTCCCTGTTCCATCGGTTTACAGAGATATTCCAGTTTTAGCCTAACCCGCTTTCTTCCCTAAAATAAATTGTTAATAATTCTCTCAATTAACTTAAACTCAATCCAAATTGGGGAGTTCCTTAGAACATAAAGGAGTTGTGGTAAAACTACCATCTTCACTAAGGAAATTCTATCCACTCTAGACAGGGGTAGTCGGAGCCATGTCATGATCTTAGACCTCAGTTTTGTGATCAGTGGGACCAGATTCAGCTCTATATAGTCCTCAACCTTAGGGGATATCATAACACCCAGATATTCAACTAAGTCAGAAGCCTTTAGCACACTTAGGGACCCTTCACTAGAAAGTTTAAAATTATCCAGTAACAAAAGGGTAGTCTTCGACCAGTTAATGTCAAAGCCGGAGACTTCACCAAACGGATAATTCTTGGCAAAGTTATATTAGTATGATCAATAAAAAATAACACATCATCCACATATAGGGAGATGCAATCCTCTGCTCCTAATGTTCCAAAGCCCTTAATTTTCGCATTTTGCCTAATACTAGCGGCCAAGGGCTCAATATAAATATCAAATAATAACGGGGAGAGTGGACATCCCTGACGAGTACCTCTAGTCATAGTAAAACTATCAGTTAGACTTCCATTTAGATTTAGTCTTGCTATGGGAGACCTATACAAGAGTTTAATTATCTTTATAAATCTCTCGCCAGATCCCATTCTTCTCATAACTTTCCAGAAAACTGCATGTTTGCAAACAAGTATGCAGATTGTAGTGAGTACCCTTACAGTATTTGGGATAAATCCATTCTGATTGGGGGGAATAATCAAAGAGATAAGTCTATAGAGCCTTGTAGCAAGAACCTTTGACAGAAGTTTCACATCAGTACTCAATAATTATATCAGTCTATATGACCCCATATTTAATGGGTTTTTCCCCTTTTTCAGGATTAATGTTATTACCGCTTCTGTCATTGACTCCGGGAGCCTAGCATCCCTAAGAGACTCAGTACATACTTTCAGGAGACACGGCAAAATAACCACCCCATACTAACGATTCAGTTCATATGGAAACCCGTTTAAACCTGGGGAAGAATTCCCCGAGCATGACTTAATAGCGGCCTCCAACTCCTGGAGGGAGATATCTACCTCAAGGGATTCCCTTTGTTCTTCTGAAATCCCCGGTAGAGTGATGGAGTCCAAATAGGAGTCCATCATCTCATCCGAGATATTATTACCCGATTGATAAATCTCTAAGAAGTGCTTCAGGAATACTGCCTTTATTTGTTCTTGCTTCTCAATAATTCGTCCTTCAGGGGACCAGATTTTAACTACCGTATTTCTTTTTTGGATACTGATTACATATCACCCTAGCGAGTTCACCAGGATGGCCTGATTCACAGAAGTATTTCTGCCCCCCTTAAAAAAAGAGCCTCTGCTTGGCCATCTCTAGTCAAAATTCCGAATAAGTCTGACCTGCATTCTGCATAGCCCTTCTGTTCTCTTCTATTTTATTTCTTGCAAACTGATTTGTGTACCATGTAGTAGCTTCATTTATAGCCCTCTTATATATCCCATAGCCCTTTCTTTGATTATGGATGTTGCTGAAAAATATTCCCCTCAAACAAGCCTTAAGTGCATCTCACTCCGATTGGATCTTAGCTGAGTTCTAGTTAACAGTCCAGAAATGGGCAATTTGCTGTTTTATCACATCATGATTATCTAATATCGTCCACCAATAAGGATTTAATCTAAAGGGGGGTCTGGTCCTTATTATAATACACAAATAGCTCTAAGGATAAAGGTACATGATTAGAGAAAGACCTGGCTTCATATCTGATATACTTAACACGATCCATAAATGTTTCATTTATTAAAGCCAGATCAATCCTGGACATGCAGCATCCCGATTTACTTACACAGGGGTAGGCTCTCCTCCCCCATCCTAAAAAGTCCCAGGGATCCACAAAGCCAGACTCCTGACAGAATTGCGCCAAATGGGACCCCTGATTAGATACAGGGGTATAAATGTTTCCCCCTATAGAGATCCTGTCAACTTTTGGGTTCATGACACAATTAACGTCCCCATTCACCAGCGTAAGACATTCTGGCCAATTCTCCATAAAGGTCAATAAACTACTAAGTACATAGAAAGAAAAAGGAGGAGGGATGTCAATAAAGGCCAAGATGCATCTTCTACCAAAAAGTTTCCCATAAAGAAAAGCATGTCTCCCTTGGTTATCAATAGAGGATGACTCACAGACAAAATCAATCCTTTTATGGATAAGAACTGTAACTCCTCTGGAGCAACTAGTAAATGTTGAATGAAATGTCTGCGAGGCCCATCCTCTACCAAATCGCAAGCCGGCCTCTTTGGTAAAGTGGGTCTTCAGTAGACAAACAACTGCTGGTAGATGTCTCTGAACTAAATCAAAAACAGCTTGTCTTTTCAGTTTGTCCCCAAGTCCCCGTACATTCCAGGTTAATTCTCTGACCGACATTAAATCAACTAAAGAGATCTGAGAATAAAGAGCCCCTCATAACCCCTGCCTCCCCCCATCATCCTTTGAGACACATTGCAACCCCCCCCAAAAAGCCCCACCAACCCCCTTCTCCCCCCTCATTGATCCACAGCTAACCCGCAACATTCCTCTACTGCCAGACCACCCTCCCCCTCTCTACTGCTCCCACCACCACCATAGCAAAATACATATAAACTGCCTAATTAAATATTATTTCGGTCCATCCAATCAGCGACAAGGGCAGGAGTATCAAAAAAGTACGTTGCATCATTAAAGGGAGTCTGTCACCACATTTTCACATTTTAAACAGTTCACATAGCGCTGTAGCCTGACCATAAATGATTGAAATGGTACCTTTCTTTGTTTCTGTTGAGCTTCAAAACAGGCAAAAATGCACTTTGATTCATATGTAAATGAGGGCTCGCAAGTGCCCAGGGGCGGTGTCCACCGCGTTGGACCACAGGCTGCTCTGCCTCTTGGGCTGATATCTCCACTCCATCCTCTGCCTCAGCCCGCCCTTCTGTTCCCTGGTGTTCGCCTTCTTTCCATTGCAATTCAGCGATCTCGCGATGCCTGCTCTCTCCCTCGCTGGGCTGGGGCATGCGCACTGTGATACCCATTGTGGGCACGGCTTCATTGTCACTACTGCACATGCCCCGGCCCAGCGAGGGAGAGCGCAGGCATCGCGAGTTGTAAAGAAGGCGGACACCAGGGAACAGAAGGACGGGCTGAGTTAGAGGATGGGGCGGGGATATGAGCCCAAGAGGCAGAGCAGCCTGGGCTCCAACGTGGTGGACGCCGCCTCTGGGCACTTGCGAGCCCTCATTTACATATGCATCAAAGTACGTTTCTAGCTGTTTGAAAACTCCACAGAAGCAAATAAAGGTACCATTTTAAGCATCTAGGTTTAGGCTATAGCGCTATGTGAACTGTTTAAAAGGTGTAAATGTGCTGGCAGACTCCCTTTAAACATTATTCGCAGTTTGGCTCGGTACAAAAAGGAATATTTAATCTCTTTTCCCTGTAAACATTTTTAACTGCCAGAAGCTGTGCTTCTTTTCTTGGATCTCCTTGGAAAAATCTGGAAAAAAGGACAGTTTATTTCCATTGTATAGAATGGGAGAACACTCCCTGGCCCTTTTTTAAAATCATATCCCTATCGCTTTAAGCCAGTATCCTAGCCAGGAGTGCCGGGGCTTCCTCCCTGGCATTGGTTTACCCCCTGGAACCCGATGGGCCTCTCCACTAGGAACAGTGTAGAGAATTTTTCCTTTCCAAAATTATAGAGAATCAAAGACTGTATCATTCCAGCAGGATTATTTTCCTCTGCTCCCTCAGGTAGCCCAAGGATCCTAATGTTGCATTGTCTCGACCTATCCTCCAGGTCAACCAATTTATTATGTAGCATATTATAATCCTTCCTCAGGGTAGGGATTTCAGTTTTTAAATGCTTTAACCTCTTTCTCCAGAGTGCCCACAGACCTTTCTATATCAGTGACTCTATCTCGTATTTTTGTCACCTTGTCCTTTAGAGACACATCAGTCTAGACTCCCCCAAGCTAATTGCAATGTCCTGCATTACCTTTCCATTTTTTTTTTTACCGTGGCCAAAATTTCCTCTATTGGAGATTGTTCAACAGGAAAACTGATCCGTCCCCTCTTCCAATCTGGATCCAGAAGCAATTTTTCCAAAATTGACATCATGTGCGCCTTTTTGTCCTGATCTCGTGCTTATATTTTGGGGTTTCAGGAACTGGTCAATTTTCACAGACTCCACTGACTTCTGCCCAACTTTTCCAGCTGAAAAGTCCTCTGACCTCCTATTTTGTTTAGGACTCTTTTTTTCCCCTCCCCCCCCTTTTTCTCCTTTCCTTTCTTTTTTTTCTTTTTTTTCACTTTCTTTTTTCCCTTTCTACTTTTTTTTTCTTTTTCCTTTTTCCCCTCTTCTTTTTTTTCCTTTCTCTCTCCCTTTTCTTTTTTTTTTTCTAGTTTCCTTTCCCCCCCCCTTTATTTAAAAAAAAATCAATAACAAAGACTCAGTCCCAGTTGTGTTCAGTCCTTTTTTTTTTTTTTTTGCTTCTGAAAAAAATTACGGTCCCAATTGTACTCAGTCCTTTTCCTTTTTCCTTAGAGACTGATTCCACTGCCAATAATGTCACTGAGCTCACTTCCCTTAGTATCACCAGTCTCCTTAAATATAAATCCCCCACATCAATCCACGTATCAGGCACATACCAGACAAGAACAAAATAGACAGCTGGCCCAAGGAGGGCAGATCTCACCACTACGGAGTCGTCTCTGGGGGAGTCCCTCTCAGCGGCAGAGGAAGGAGGATCCAGCAAAGTCAGACATCCAGAGTCCCGATATCCATAAAAGGAAAAGGGACAAATCCAAGGGCAAATCAAAATCCAGAAGGTAGGAGACAGAAGGCAGCAAATATAGTTTAAGGTGAAATATATCTGCCGCTTCTCCTACGCTATCCGCCACACATAGCGCCAGTCTTATTTGCCCTGTTTTGTTATCCAAGTCATATTCTTCTATGTCTAAAGTTAGTCACTGGAATTTGGAAGAATTTTCTTAAACATTTTTTGGTACTCTTCTGAGGTGAAATGTTATGTTTTTATGCAGTAGTGAACCTGTCTTGTCATTGCATCATGTGACATTATCTGGTGATTGCTCAATCTGAAACTTAATTGTCGGGTTAGGGGATGTTGGCTTTGCCCGTATGCAATCTCTGAGAAAAATATTTTCCTAGTATTTGCCACTTTTAGGAATTTATACTTGAGTCCATGGGGCAATAATTCAAATTTTCGGAATTATGATGACCTGTCACCGTTGTATCAGTTCCAGTTTAAGGCCTCATGCACACGACAGTGTTTTTTTGCGGTCCGCAAAATGGGGTTCTGTTGTTCCGTGATCCGTGTCAGTTTTTGCTTCCGTTGTGTTTCCGTGTGTCTTCCGTTTTTTTTAGCGGACATGACCCAAAAGATTTTACCAAAAGACAGGCTGACAATTTTTGCCAAGTGCCTGCCAAGGGATCCGCAAAAAAAAAAACGGACGCGGAACGCGGATGACACACGGATGGCCATCCGCATTTTTTCACGGTCCCATTGACTTGAATGGGTCAGTTTTTCACGGACAAGAATAGGACAGGTTATATTTTTTTGACGGACTGGAATCACGGACCACGGACGAGGAGGACAAACGGTGCATTTTCCGTGTTTTCCACTGACTTATTGAAAACCAATGGGTCCGCAGAAAATCACGAAAAACGGAGCAACGGACACAGAATCAAACAACGGTCGTGTGCATAAGGCCTTAGGCAGTATTGTCCAGATGTCTGTTTCAGTTGTTTTTTTAGAGGCTATTTGTCTTGGTCCTCGGCCTGAGTTAAGACTACTTTAACACTTTCATTACATAGTTATATAGTAATTACGGTTGAAAAAAGACAAAAGTCTATCAAGTTCAACCAAGGAATAGGTGGGGACGCGAATCCCAGAAGGAAGTGAGACTCAGATTTCTACACATTTTCATAAGCATTAATGTCATTTACTTTTAAGAATTCATCTAAACCCTTTTTAAAACTGTCCACTGTTCCTGCTGTGACCACGTCCTGCGGAAGTCTATTCCACAGATTCACAGTTCTTACAGTAAAAAAGCTTTGACGCTTCCAGAGACTGAACTTTTTCCTCTCCAGTCGGAGGCAGTGCCCCCTTGTCTTTTGAAGGCATTTGACATGGAACAGTTTTTTACCGTATTTTTTGTATGGCCCATTCATATATTTGCGTAGGTTAATCATGTCCCCCTTAGACGACTCTTCTCAAGACTAAATAAATTTAACTATTTTAATTTTTCTTCATAACTAAGACCCTCCATGCCCCTTATCAGTTTAGTCGCTCTC
Source organism: Bufotes viridis (assembly GCA_033119425.1). Classification (NCBI taxonomy): domain Eukaryota; kingdom Metazoa; phylum Chordata; class Amphibia; order Anura; family Bufonidae; genus Bufotes; species Bufotes viridis. Next base: position 76,138,149 of record CM065594.1, on the reverse strand, counting down.
CTCTGTACTTTTTCCAGCTGCAGTGTGTCCTTTCTATGGACTGGTGCCCAGAACTGAACTGCATATTCCAGATGAGGCCGCACCAACGCTTTGTAAAGTGGTAATATTACAACCCTGCCCCGCGAGTCCATGCCTCGTTTAATGCATGACAGTATCCTGGTGGCCTTAGAAGCAGCTGATTGACATTGTATGCTGTTATTTAATCTACCATCTACTAGGAGTCCCATTCAGGCTGGATTTACACGTGACCTGTCCATGGTAACCTGGGCTGGATTCCTGCTTAGAGCAGGAGCGCACGGCGTCATTGGTTGCTATGACTCCGTGCGCTTCCTGCCGCCCCTGCAGTACAGTAATACACTGGCATCAGTGTATTACTGTACTGCAGGGGCGGCAGGAAGCGATCGGGACGGAAGGGACGTAACGGAAGACATCCTGATGCATACTGAACGGATTGTTTTACATTCAAAATGCATTAGGACAAAACTGATGCACTTGTTTCCGGTATTGAGACCCTTTACCGGATTTCAATACCGGAAAAGAATAAAGCTAGTGTGAAAGTACCCTAACAGTCACATACTCCTGTATATAGTCCCTTAAGAGTCCTTCAAATGTTTTTCCCACAACAGAAGTTTAACTAACTGGTCTATAATTACCTGTGGAGGACATACTGTACATCCTTTTTTTAATATGGACACCACATTTGCCTTGCGCCAATCACTTGGCACTGTACCACTTCCTAGAGAATGTTTAAAAATTATAAACAGGGTCACAGCAATGACTGAACTGAGCTCTTTAAGCACTCTTGGGTGTAATCCATCTGGACCCAGAGCCTTGTTCACATTTGAACTTATCTTGGACCATATCTACAGTTAGCCAATTGAGTATATTACTGGATGTACTAACAGCCCCAGCACCACAGATATCAGCTCCTTTCTCTTCTTTTGTATATACAGAGCTAAAAAAAACATTTTGCCGCCTGCTGTTCGTTTTGTATTTTGCTAATTTTATCTCCTTTTTACAGATTTTGTTAAGCCCTTTGTAAACTTCTAAGGCTACATCTGACCCCGTCAGATTTGTATTTTTAAATGCCCTTTTTTGTCATTTATTACCCTTTTTACAGTAGCTGTAAGCTATGGGGGGTTTAATTTTAGCCATTTATACTTGTTATCTAAAAGAATAAATTGTTTAGTGCAATTACTCAATGTGGATTTAAAGGGTTTGTGTCACCAGAATTAACCCTATTAAACTGGCTGACATTAGCGATGTGCTAATGTCAGCAGACCCTAACTGTACTATTTTTATGCTTATCAATGCCCGGTTACTGCACACCTCAAGTCATTGACAGAGCCAGCGTTCGTCTTCTCCTGCCGGCCCTGTGTGCTGAGACTGCGCAGGTGCGAGATTTATCCAGCGCACAGGGCCGGCTTGAGAAGACGAACGCTGGCCCTGTCAATCAAGGACGCAGGGCGGGAATTGAGGTGAGAGAATGGAGCCTCTAGGAGCATCAGCAACGCCCGATCTACCCCCCCCCCCTCGCTCCTAGAGGCTAATTTGCATGTCATCAAAGTTTAAATTGTGCAGTAACCGGGGCATCTATAAGCAGAGGATCTCAATACAGGAATAAAATACATTTAAAAAAAGTTTCCATTTGGTCCTCATGCATTCTTAATGGAAATAGACCCGTTCAAGATGCATCAGGATGTCTTCCATTTCGGCAGCATTCTGTTTGGTCACCGAAACCGTTGCAACCTGCTGTTTAAAGAGATCCAACATTGAAAACAATGTAAGTCATTGTTGAGAGATCCATTCTTTTAGGAGTCTAAAAAAACATATCTGTCACCTATTGATTTTCAATGTATTTAGTGATGGGTCTGTTTTTCCTGCTTTGATTTCACACAACCACATACTAATGGAACGCATCCATTCCCATGTGCAAAATCACAACAGATCCATTTAATTCCGGTATTGACATGCTCTGCCGGATCTCAATACCAGAATTAAAAACGGAAGTGTGAAAGTAGCCTTAAAGGCCACTTATTTAGGAATAATTGCGTGGGATAGTGATGATTTAAAGGGCATTGCAACAGATATTTATATATGAAAAATTTTCATTTTCCCACCAAAGCCAATATCTAAAAATCCTCTTGAGTTCTGTGTAGAAATCTCGTGTTACACCGTGCCAGTCTATAATAAGCTTCTGGAATGACTTGAAGCTGAGATTGCTAGAGTGGGTCAGAATGGACAAGAACATAAAAGACAACATGACTATCTTTTTGAGCATGCCATTAGAAAAATAAGTTTGTGATATGACAGCTAATATGTTGTGTGCCATCTTCCCTAGAAGGAGTCACGTGGCTTAATGAAAAGACCAAGGGAGTACAGTACTAGACAGGACCTTCACGTTTCTGTTAATGTGATGTTGCAAACATAAATGCATTCTACTTGCAAAATTTTAAAATCCAATAAAAAGATATTTTGAAAGAGAATTAGCCCAAGAATTGTTAAAATAAGTATCTTGTTAACCTTGTGATGAACTATTAGCTTTCTATCCTGCAAACTCAGTGGAGCCTGAGAGAATAGTGCCACCAAGTGGATAGTCGTAGTCCACTTAAAAGAATAGGAACTCTCCCATTGTTTTCCTACCTACCCCCTTGTGTTAAATGATGTCCTCTGGTTTAGTTCTCATGCACACGACCATATATGTCATCTGTGTTCTAACTGCATTTTTTTGCGGATAGCACGATGACCCATTCATTTCTATGGAGCCATGCACACAACCGTGTGTCCATTCTGAAAATCATACAACTTGCCCTATTATGGTGCATATTGTGGACTTAAATAGCCATCTCTATTGATGGGGGTGAGACAAAGGTGATTCAGGTTTTGCGGGTCTGTGATTTGAAGACCGAAATACTGATATGGCCATGGGCATCACGATTTCTTAGTATTTGTGGATATGACTCATGGGTGTGATTGTAGATAAATGTATGAAGTCTACTAATTTTAAAAATAAACTTTTCATAACTTGTTATGGTTTTAATACATGGATGATACTTTTGGCTGCAGACGTGAACACAGGCAAGTCCCAAGCACAATGTGCATGTCAGGCTACATGCAGGAACACTTCCTGAAATGTAGTGTACACTGCTATGTACAGAACGCCCCAGCAAAACCCAAAGGATGAATCTACACAGGCTGGCAATATATAACAGGGCACAAAAGTAGTTATAAATGTCCATGGACCAGGGCTCGAACTAATTCACAATCATAATTAGATGCTAAATACACCATCGATAAGCACTTGAGTGGTCTTTATACTGAATAATAAGGGCCCGTTTACATGGCAGTGTAATTTTATCGTGACTGTGACGAAGGGACATCCACTGCGTCTGGAGGAAAGAAGGTTTCTACACAAACATATTAGAGGATTCTTCACAGTAAGAGCAGTGAGACTATGGAACTCTCTGCCTGAGGAGGTGGTGATGGTGAGTTCACTAAAAGAGTTCAAGAGGGGCCTGGATGTATTTCTGGAGTGTAATAATATTACAGGCTATAGCTACTAGAGAGGGGTCGTTGATCCGGGGAGTTATTCTGATTTCCTGATTGGAGTCGGGAAGGAATTTTTTTCCCCTTAAGTGAGGAAATTTGGCTTCTACCTCACAGGTTTTTTTTTGCCTTCTTCTGGATCAACTTGCAGGATAACAGGCTGAACTAGATGGACAGATGTCTTTTTTTCAGCCTTATAAACTATGTTACTATATTACAGCTGCACTAAAATTGTGCCGAAAACCCACCGGCAGCCACTTCCTGTCTGCCATTCATTTCAATGGGAGGCAGCATTGAGGACTGAGGAGTGGCGGCTTAAAGCCGTGCCGAGAACAGACATGTCCCTTCTTGGTGTAGCCGCAGCTATATGCTTCCACTCTGCGATCCTGAGCGCTGCCTCCCATTGAAATGTATTGGAGGCAGAAATGGCATGGCCTTAGGCAGGTATACAGCGTAATTCAGCTCAACTGTCTGTGCCAAAGTTATACTGTAAAACCCGCCGTGTGAACGGGTCCTAAGACTTTAGGTACCCTAATATATAAGCACATCTATGGACCATCATACAGCATTAGATATTTGTCATAAATAATTAGCCCAATAGGACATGTTATTAGGGAGCAAGCACAAAGCCACATTACATGCTGGATTACATATATGCACCATTGTATGCTGCCTCTATTTTTATTTTCCACATGAATTTATTCGGAAAAAAGCCATGTTCCCCTGCATGCCATATCATAGAGGTATTTACCCCAGAAGGCGGTGTTTCTTTGGATAATTTGATGCTTGAAGGGGATTTCTGGGAGTACTATATTGATGACTTATCCTCAGGATATCCTCATCAATATCAGATTTGTGGGGATCCAACTCTGGGCACCTCCCAATCAGCTGTTTGAAGGGACTGCAGTGCTCTGGTGAGCGGTGCAGCCTCCTTACGGCATACCCAGCACAGCGCCATACATTGTGGAAGAAGCTACAGCACACTCTGGAGCTCCACAGCCTCTTCACACATCTGACTGGCGGGGGTGCCAGGAGTCAGATCCCCGCCGATCTGATATTGATGACCTATCCCGACGGTAGGTCATCAATACCTTACGCCAAGAAAACCCATGTAAAGAGGCAACATAAAAAGGCACATGGAATACTTCTGGGTATACTGGCCAGTAGAGACTCCATATTGATTGGACACACCAGTGATAACTCCATCTTTGGTTCAGGATCGAGTTTTTCAAGTTTATAATAAATGATTAGACAATGGATGTATGAGTATTTCTGTGGCCAAGAACACAGTATTACACAATTATAAGTCTTATGACCATATCATAGGTAGTGTTGGGCGCGAATATTCCTATTGCGAATTTTAATCGCGAATATCGCCACTTCAAGAATTTGCAAAGATTTAGAATATAGTGCTATGTATTCGTATTTCCGAATATTCTAGATTTTTTTTTACTCCGAACCCATGATCCCTCCCTCCTTCTTGCTTGTGGGCCAATGAGAAGGCTGCAATGTCTTTGTCTGAGTTTAGCAACATCCTTGGCAACCAATAGGAAAGTCGCTTACCCCTTACTATATAAGAACCTCCCCAGCAGCCATTTTCTGCATTTTTTTTTTCAGTTCTGAGAGAGACAGCAGTGTCAATGCGGTTCTCTATGCTTTGCTGTGTCACATTACATTAGATAGTTAGTTAGTTAGTTAGTTAGCTTATATACTGTATATAATACAGATAGTTAGTGGGAGATAGTCAGTGTAGGTTAGATTGTGATATAGTGTAGCTGATAAGTTCCAGTGCAGGGTGTTAGGTAGTGTGATAGGTTCTGCTGTCCATACATACATGCTACATACATAGTGCTGTGATGTCACAAGTTCACAACTATACTTAGTGCACCAATCACTAATATGTAGTCAGACCTGCTAAAATGTGAAGTTGCAGGTATTGCGCAAAAATATGCAAATCATTTATTGCCGATTTGCGCAATTGCGAATATATCGGAGCACTCTATCTGCATATAAAGCTATTGCAATGTTCTGCCGTGCCAACCATTTTCTGCAGTCTCAGGAAACTTCTAGCAGCTTGAGTATGTAGCAATAGTGACCCACGCCTGTATTGCGCGCACAATACGCGCATATTACATTGCCAAATTTCGCAATCAAGAAAATAATTTATGACGAATATTCGCCTAAATATTTGCGAAATATCGCAAATGCGAATATTGCCCCTGGCGTTCATCACTAATCATAGGTATAAACAGCCGAGTGTATAGTCCTTCACTGTAATTCCCCATACCTCTGATTCCATATTTAGGCACATGGAAGTTTTCCAGTGGAAATGTTGCTTTGCATTCTGTATGTATGAAGGTAGGCTCTTACAGAAGCTTTGGTTGTACTGTATAATATCTCCCTACATACTGCATCTGATAAAACTTTTATGGCAGCACACAGAGGCAATTTGGCACTGAACTAGTGAATCTGAATGGCTTCCATGTACAAGCTGCAATATGCATGAACCTTATATCTAAGAGCAGCTGCTCCAACAACAGCTGTTCTCAGGGAAAGGGAAGCTGTAGACAACCACACAGTTCCCTGCAGAGGCCCCTGTTGAAATTAAGTATTACATTACACCCATTTAATTGAATGGTCAACCATTAACCACATAGTTATGCAATATCTGACGGTGGGCTCACAATCCACCAAAGTAATAGAAGTAGTTGTCTACTTGGTAACTTATTCTGTTATTATTGTAGACAGATGTGATAACATTTAAAAGATGGACTTCTCCTCTTCTAGTCCATGTGTTGCAAGGCCCGTTACCACATCCAAGCCATAGCCTGCTGGACAGTCAACTTGTGTTCTTCTCACATCACAATGGAACAATGTGGACTTTCCCTTCATAAGCTAGATCTACCCAGAATCGTTCTTAAATATGAACAGAAAAATTCCTAATTTATCCTACAATGCTGTCAAGCTGATTATTGAGCACATAACCATTCAATGCCACGAACAGCACAGAATATGAGGACTTCAACTTCCTAAGTGTATACATCTTGCATACTTGAGAACAATGGCCATTGACAGAATCATTTCCCTTTTCTAGTTCGTCTTCACTGGTTTCACTGGTCTGAATATATTTTCCTATCAAATTCTATTCATATGAGAGTTTTGATGCTTCAAAGTTCATCTTTCGTCTTTTTCTTCTACCTTCTAACCAAAGATGGAGGTTTCATGACATATTGTGATGAATATTTTCACAGTTTTATGTCTGGTCAAGAAAATGTGGGTATTCCCATCTTGGACAATGGCGGCAAATCGCTAGCATATGCCCACCATTGTCTTATAGGTGCGGGTCCCACTATTGTACTACAGGCATTTATGTGGTGTATTAAAAGTAAATATACGTACGTCCCATTAGCTGTTCTGCGGTGAATTGTTATTGTTATATTTCTTTTTTTGGGGTGTAGTAATGGGAAAAAGAATACGTCTTAATTGCCGTTCTGTGTTGAATTATGATTGTTATATTTTTTTTTGGGGGGGGGGGGGAATTTATTAATCAGAAAAAATATATATATATGCCTTAATTGCAGTTCAGCGGTGAAGTTACATTGTACTACAGCCTTTTTTGGGGGGTATTATTTAAATTTTGATTTATTCTTTTATTATACAGTATGTCAGACAGACAGGTGAAGGGCCCTTCAAAGGGAACAAGCAATGGGTAAAATGTTTCTGTCGCAGGTAGCATAAAAAAGGGGCAGGGTGGCAGCAAGAGTCACAGCGAGAGGCCTGAACTCTCAGTGTCATCTAGCGGTCGTGTCTTGACCAGCAACCCAGCAGTGTTTGAATTGTTGACTCGGTCTTCGTCGCAAGTGACATCAGAAACCCCCAGCCAAGAGTCTGTGGATTGCTTTGACAGGACGCTTAGTTGGCATGGCCTGGGAGCAGACCATGTGCCCCCACCTGTCCTGAACCTTCCTCTGTTATTTTCAGTTCCCTCAGCGCGAGAAGTATTATATGCCATAGGCTCAGCTCCACTTTTCCACGAGCTACTAGAGGACATTTAGCAGCACTGCCTAGCAAAGATCTGGAGGAGACATCTGCCGCTTCCTCTGGTAGGCAGGCGAGTAGTGATGAATATAGTTGCGTGGGAGCAGGTGTTGCAAGCGGTCAGGCTCCTGGCCCTGAGACCGTTAAGGGAGACATCAGTGACGTGCAAACAGTAGCGGATGATGATAATGTAGCCAATCTCATTTGGGAGCCGGGTGAAAAAGGGGCTTTATTATCATCTTCATTAGGAGAAGAAGGTGGCAGCTTGTGCGTGAGGCAGCAGCTGAGCCAGCAGAGTGGTAGCGTGGCTGTGAGTCAGCAGGGTGGCAGCAGTGGGAGGTCGGGAGCCAAACGTGCCCGAGGTAGACCACCCGCTTCGCAGGAGCCTACCCGAAAGTAGCGGTGCAGGGGTTCACGGAGGCAGCGGTAGCAGGCAGTCAGCACTGAATGTTGGGGGAAAAATGCTATACTCTGCGGTGTGGCAATTTTTTGTCAGGCCGGCGGAGGAGGTGAACATGGCCATTTGTAGAATTTATGGGCAGAAGGTGAAGCGTGTTCCGGGTGCCAATGTTGGCACCACGGCCCTGCGTCAACACATGCAGCATCACAATAAAGTGGCCTGGGAGAACTGTGGCTCCAATGTGGTGGTCCAAACGCGGCATCACCCTGTGGCATGCACCCAATTTAATGCAGTCAAGACTCCACCACCTCATGCTGCTACTACCTCACCACTATGTCACTGGGCCACTCTGTGGTCTCCTCATGCTGCTGCGACCTCACCACTCTGTGGTCTGCAGATTCTGCTGCCACCTCACCACTATGTCACTGGGCCACTCTGTGGTCTCCTCATGCTGCTGATACCTCTCCACTATGTCACTGGGCCATTCTGTTGACTTCTCATGCGGTTCCCACCCTCCCCACTCCATGCCTGGGCCACTATTTTGCCTTTTTGGCCTAGTTGACATCATCATTTATTTCACCCTTTTTCTGATTTGTCAGAAGGAAGGAAAAATGAGTCGCACAATGGATCCTGTGTATGTAACAGCTGTAAGGCCTGTATGACATGGTCCCTATTTTGCATCAGAATTGGCTTATGATTTGGAAGCCAAAAGCAGGAATGGGTACAAAACACAGAAGACATGCAAAGATTCTATTCACGTGTCATCTCTGTTTTGGATCCACTCCTTTTTTTCTTTTGCTTTAGCACTACTGATGGATTACTGACCAAATTCTGACCGATTGAAGGCGCAGGCTCATCTCTGATAGCCACTACCAAATGTATGGTACTATGTTTGGTAAACAATGAGGAGGAAGCAGCCCTCCTTTTAGAACAGTGTTCATCAACTCAAGTCAGGGAAGAAAGGGATGCAAATGAGCTCTTAACAAGCTCTGCCTCTAATGCCACCAGATGTAAGGCAGCTATCCTCTAAGTCAGTGTTTGACCCTTTAAATAGGCCTTGAGATATCACTCAGATATTAAATAAGCCAGCACCTTATCTGCAGACAGCTGTACCCCCAAAAACTCAAGTCCTCAGGGCCCACCCGCCGGTCATGCTTTCAGAATTTCCTTAATACAGTTGTGTTCAAAATTATTCAACCCCCAATGCTGTAAAGGGTTTTAGGGAATTTAGTGTACATTTGTAATTGTGTTCAGAATGAAATCTTACAAGGACTTTTTAAAGAAATGAATGCAACTAAAATGACAATAATTGTTTTGTAATACAGTATTAAATGTTTTTTTTTGTGATTTCTTCATTGACACAGTTATTCAACCCCTTAAAGACTACCACTCTTAAGAACAGAGGTTTATTCAAGTGTTTTCGATCAGGTATTGAAAACACCTCTGGATGTCAAGGAGCAGCAATCAAGCATAATAAGCACCAATTCGGCAGATGTAAAATGACTGTGATACTCAGCTCCTTCTAGACATTTACTGGTGTGTTTACAAACATGGTGAAGTCAAGAGAATGGTCCGGGAAGACAAGAGAAGAGGTGATTTCTCTTCACAGGAAGGGCAATGGCTATAAGAAGATTGCAAAGATGTTAAACATACCAAGAGACACCATAGGAAGCATCATTCGCAAATTCAAGGCAAAGGGCACTGTTGAAACGCTACCTGGTCGTGGCAGAAAGAAGATGCTGACTTCGACTGCTGTGTGCTACCTGAAGCTCAAAGTGGAGAAAAGTCCCCGTGTGACTGCTGAGGAACTAAAAAAAGATTTGTCAGATGCGGGTACTGAAGTTTCAGCTCAGACAATAAGGCGCACACTGCGTAATGAAGGCCTCCATGCCAGAACTCCCAGGCGCACCCCCTTGCTGTCTCCAAAGAATAAGAAGAGTGGACTGCAGTATGTCAAAAGTCATGTAAACAAACCATAAAAGTTTTGGGATAGTGTTCTGTGGACTGATGAAACAAAATTAGAACTGTTTGGGCCCATGGATCAACGCTATGTTTGGAGGAGGAAGAACAAGGCCTATGAAGAAAAGAACACCTTGCCTACTGTGAAGCATGGCGGGGGGTCAATCATGCTTTGGGGCTGTTTTGCTTCTACAGGTACAGGGAAACTTCAGCGTGTGCAAGGTACCATAAATTCTCTTCAGTACCAGGAGATATTGGATGAAAATGTGATGCAGTCCGTCACAAACCTGAGGCTTGGGAGACGTTGGACCTTTTAACAGGACAATGATCCCAAGCATACCTCCAAGTCCACTAGAGCATGCTTGCAGATTAAAGGCTGGAACATTTTGAAGTGGCCATCGCAGTCACCAGACTTAAATCCGATTGAGAACTTCTGGTGGGACATAAAGAAAGCAGTTGCAGCGCGCAAGCCTAAGAATGTGACTGTACTGGAGGCTTTTGCCCATGAAGAATGGGCGAAGATACCCGTAGATCGCTGCAAGACACTTGTGTCAAGCTATGCTTCACGTTTAAAAGCTGTTATAACTGGAAAAGGATGTTGTACTAAGTACTAAGATTGAATGTCACTTGGGGGTTGAATAAAACTGATAATGATGTGAGCACAGAAAAGACATTTGTGGTTATTTCATTATAAATGTTATATTTGTCTGACTTACAAGTGCCTCTTGGATTTAATTGTAAAAAAGATGACTGAAATGATCAAAATCAATGTCAAACTGGCCAAAACACTCAATTTCAGTGGGGGTTGAATAATTTTGAACACAACTGTATTTTGCAGGACTTACCACAGGTATTTATTCTGTAGGATATTCTCAAGTCATGACTGGCAGGTGGGCATTGAGGACTGGATTTGAGGAACACTCCTTAAGAAGCATGGCCCCTTCAGGCCTTGAGCTGCGTAAGGGGCCCCAAAATTTCTGATGGCAGCCCTGCTGGTTAGTTATTACTACAATTATTAAGAAATAAGCAAATCATAAAAATGATTGAAAATTAGACATTTGTTATTCTATCCTATTTTGAAATATAAATTTGTGCCAAGCTCTTCATAAATTCCACCAGATAATATATCAAATGGATTCCCTTTAAAGATCAACATTTCCATTAAAAAGGTATATCGACATCTTAGAAAGTGACGGCATAACACCAGGCTGTAGGGCTATCCCTACATATGGTAAGTAGACAGTGATATTTTATGAGTTGAATAGTAATTTCGACACCGAGTTGAACTCTTCAGCACTCAGTGGAGAATATGCTATACTGATTTCCAAGCCGAAAAGCTGCATACCTCTCACAGGTGACCTTCTTTAGGTTCAATTCTAAAATTAAAGGGATTCTGTCACCTATGTTTACTAATATAACTAAGAGTAAAGGCCATCAGATCATTGGATAAACCTTGATAACATACCTGTAAGTAATTTGTGTGTTAATGGAAAACAACATGCAAGTGCCCAAGCAGGCGGGCTTTCCTGTTCAAAGTGGCCAAAACTGCCTGCCTTCCCTGATGTCTGCTCTTTCCCAAAGCCTCCTAATGCTTCCTCCCCCTCCTCTGACGCCAGGTGGCGCAGTTCTATATATTGCAAAGGTGCCATGAGCTGAATCATCACAAGCTGCGGCTGGGCATAGCAGCCCCCTGGGGCAATCGCCCACGGTAGGGAATGTAAGGCGCAGGCACTGAAAGCATAGCACGCGGCTCTGTTAACAATGCTTATCAATGTTCTGATGGCCATTACTCTAGTTATACTGTATTAGTAACAAATAGGCGACAGACTACCTTTAATTTTAGATTTGTTTTAACGTAGTATATTCCTATAGTTTAGATACAATTCATTTTTTTCGAGAGAGTAATCATGTAGCAATATGTGCAATATGATGAGGTTGAGTAACTCCATGCCAATTTGCTGGAATAGGAAGGAAACTGTGGCCAGAGCTCTTGCTTGCTTTGTGATTTCCAAAGTACATGTAGAAGTGTCACTAATGTGAAAAACTTTAAGTGTAATTTAACCCATTAGTACCAGACATGTTTTGTACCATTTTAAAGGCATTTCATGGTGTAGACAAAGATAATACAAGGCTAATTTTCCATTTTGCTTCCTTTGCTGACTTAATTCATTTTTACAGCACATTATATACACTGCTCGTTTCCAGGGGTTACGACTAGAGATGAGCGAAGTTCTCAAAAATTCGATACGGTCACTTCACCAAATAAAAAAAAAAATAGCTTTAAATTCTACCCTGCATCACAGTGCAGTGCAGCAACATTCATAGCTAGTCTTTTCTGGTAGCAAAACAGTTACTGTGTGTCAGAATGACGAGCAGCAGGGCCGGCGCCACCTGTAAGGTGACCTAGGCAACCGCCTAGGGCGCAATTTAGCAGGGTGGCGCCGCTGGCACAATATAGGGAGGGCCTATGGCTACTGGCACATTATAGGGAGGGCCTATGGCTACTGGCACATTATAAGGGGGGCTATGGCTACTGGCACATTATAGGGGGCCTATGGCTACTACTGGCACATTATAGGGGGGCCTATGGCTACTGGCACATTATAGGGGGGGGCCTATAGCTACTGGCACATTATAGGCGGGCCTATGGCTACTAGCACATTATAGGGGGGCCTATGGCTACTGGCACATTATAGGGGGGGGCCTATGGCTACTGGCATATTATAGGGGGCCTATTGGCTACTGGCACATTATAGGAGGGCATTTACTGAGGGCACTATATAGGGGTATTTTATACTGGCACATTGAGGGGGCAATATGGGGACATTAGCTGAACTGGGGGCATTACAAGGGGTATTTTTTGCACTGTCACATTATAAGGAGAATTATTTCTACTGGGGGGGGGGCATTATGGTGGGCTTTATTACTCCCCCATGGTATGAGCCCCCTAGTAGCAGCACCAGCCTCTCCCTGCTCTGCTATCCCTCTGCCCCTTCTCCAAATCGTTATTATGAAATCTTTCTTATTAGGATAAAACACATCAGCTCCACCGAGCCCCCAGCCAAAGTGTGGAAGTGTCTGAGATCCCCAAGGGTCAAGCCAACTAATTGTAAGTTTTCATGTGAAAATTTACGAGTAAGCGAACAATCTAATACACAGGCTTGTTTCTTTAGCTATGGCTTAAGTTATGGTAGTTATTCTCCACCATTCTTAATAGGGGGCTTTATTGCAACATATAACTCTCTTTTAATTTAAATGTTGAGAAAGGGGTGGAACATATGTGATGTCATCATATGGGCAGATCATCTGATAAGGGGGGGGGGGGGGGCTGCAATTTTTATCTTGCCTAGGGCGGTAAAAATCCTTGCACCGGCCCTGACGAGCAGGTCACATATATGGAAGTGCACATCATCGTACTGGCCGCCAACACTCCTAGCTAACCCCTACTAAACAAAAACAAAAAGCATACAGCATCCTTTATAGTACATACCTAAAGTAATAATGAAAGACATGGCTTGAGTCATGCTAATAAAACATCAAGTCTCAGAAGGCATGAAACTCTTACATAACTAACTTTCAATGATTGCCAAAATAAAACTAAAAGGAAATATCCTAAACCCTAGTTCAATATGTATTTAAATTGATAAGGGGTACGCAGTCAGGTGTAAGACTTTTTCCCTATGGGATCCCTGACTACCTCTCAGCACAAAGATGCACCCTGGTGGTAGGAGGAGAAGCACCCTGACTCCTTCCAGTTTAAGTGTTGTGTGGGGGTCAATAGCTAAAGGCACCCCACTCCGAAGTACTACTAAAACAGCCCTGAAGTCATGTGAACAGATTAAAGACAAGTTTAGAACAGCAGAAAGATAAAGCAGAATATTTAAGTTTGCCTGCCAGTTTATGCCAAAACCTGCTGGAACACCAAGTTCTTGTACGAATGCAAGTTGATTGAAATAAAGCTGTTGAACTTTATAAAAGTCTGGACTTTACTATTTCTCCACCTCTACCATTACTCTCCCCTTTATTACTTCTGAACCTTCGAAGCCTGGGGAGTGACGGTACCCAGGTAAAAGAACTGTGACACACAGAAAACTATTGAGGCCGCACCACTTGGCATTCCGATAAACCTGGGACACGAACGGCCCTGGAGGGGCGGCACGTTGCATATGCATACTGTACAATGGCATTCAAAGGTGAGCCTTCATCACTATGACTACTTTAATTTTGGGCTCCTGTGCAAAAGAAAGACATAGCAGAGCAAGAGAGGGTTCAGAGGAGGGCAACTAAAGTAATAACTGGAATGGGTGGACTCCAGGACCCAGAAAGATTATCAAAATTAGGGTTATTCAGTTTAGAAAAAAGCCAACTACAGTATGTATAAATATATCAGGGGTCAGTACAGATATCTCTCCCATCATCTATTGTTCCCCAGGACTGTGACTGTGACGAGGGGACATCTTCTTTGTCTAGAAAAAATAAGGCTTCTCTATCAACATAGAAGGAGATTCTTTACTGTAAGAGCAGTGAGACTATGGAATGCTCCACCAGAGGAGATGGTGGTGAACTCACTAAAAATTTCAAGAGGCGCCTGGATGCATTTCTGGAGTGTAATAATAATGCAGGTTACAGTTACTAGAATTCTAGGTTTGTTGATACAGGGAGTTATGCTGTAACCTGTGGAAACTATAAATGTGGTAGCAGAAAATGTATCTGCTGTCGATACATGTCCATTACAAAGGAGGTTACATCTATGGGCAATGGAAAAAGGCATGTTTTGAAACAATACATTAATTGTGGTACAGACTACTTGGTGTATGTCATAACATGTAATGTGTGTAGGCTGCAATACGTAGGCTGTACCACTAATGAATTAAAGGTACGAACAAGGAAACATTTGAGTGATGTCCCTCATGTTATGTCTCGGAATGTCTCAGCGGCAACACTGCACTTTGCCACTGTTCACAAGGGCCATGTCTCCGCGTTTTCTGTGCAAGGTATAGAAGTGGTTTCGGCACCGATTAGAGGAGGGGATCGAAAACAGAAGCTTCTCAGCAGAGAAACATATTGGATGTTTGTGTTGGAAACATGCATACCGAGAGGTCTGAATAGAAAACATGATTTAATATTACAATACTTGTAGAATTTGTGAAAATGTTTTTCTTGAATATGTGGATTTAAGTTTTTCTCCACCTCTCCCCCTCCCCCTCTACATTTGCCCTGCTGAGAGTATCACCTAACTCAGGAACACCTGAGTTGGGGTGTGGTTTCCAGTGAAGCAAAGGGGGAGGAGTATACCCTATGTTGTATAAAAGTTTTGTTTTTAGTGCACAATGTATTGTCTTGATGAAGGGCTCAATATTATAGCCCGAAACGCGTCACAGTCACATTTTGTCTCTTCATGTGATTTATGTCGGATCTTAAACTTTGCAAGCCTAATAAAGAATCATCCATTTTTTACGCAAGAAGCTGGAATTGACCTTTTGTTTAGGGAGTTATGCTGATTGCTTTATTGGAGTTGGGAAATAATTTTTTCTCATGAGGGTTTTTTGCCTTCCTCTGAATCAACTTTGCAGGATAACAGGCTGAACTGGATGGATGGATGGATGTCTTTTTTCAGCCTTACAAACTATGGGGATCATTTACTATCCAGAAATGAAATATGCCTATATTAGGTGTACTTCTAGCGCATATTGAAGTGCAAAGGTTATTTGGGCTGCAATCTGTGACTTTTCTTTACTCACCCCAGGCAGTGTGGCGTGGGCGGGCACGGGCCTGAAGACCCATCTCATTCATCATTTCCTACGCCTGCTTTAGACGTAGAAAATTGTCAAAATGTAAGCCAGCTTGGAAGCTTGCTTACATTTAGACTGGTGCTAGATACACCGAAGTTATGTAAAGGCCGGCGCCTCATAACTTCGGTGAATTCACCGCTAGCTACAGGGGTTATTAAGACCAGCGGCTAAAAAGCTAGTCTAAATAACTGACCCCCTATGTTACTATGAAAGTAACTACAGATGTGTGCTCAACCTTCTATTATGATAGTAGGATCAAGCAGCACCCCCAGTTATGGCAAACCCCTTCAATGGGGCTACTGCTTGTGAGCAGTCAAATTTCCCGGATTAAATACTCTCATTTTCTGAGGATAGTTAAATAATTTGATGGAGGAGGGAGCCTGTTCTCTGGCCCTCCATTTACATTCTTAGTTGGCCTGGGCACCATTATTGTGTGGAGAACGTACGGAAGGAGGCACAAAGGCAAAATTGTTACTCCGTGGGGACACTATTGCTGTACAGTTAATTGGGGTGCATGAAAGAAGTATTATCACTGTGTAGAAGTGCAAGCTGTGGACAAAGCCATTGAGCTAATAGCCATAAAACAGCTCAGTGGAGTGCCTTGGGATTAATTATAATAGCACCATCCTATTCAAGGACCGAAAAGACACTGTCTAGGAAGCTATACAAATATTTTTGTGCTATTGTGATTTTTGTGATTGTTGTGCCACAGTTGTGATATGTTGAATGTCACATTGCAACCAGGATTTTTGCTGCCCTGTCTGATGGCAGCATATGATAGAGGGCTAGAAGCCAAAGGTCTACATGCTTCTCAGCAGGATTTCTGAGTTAAATCAGAGCCACTACTAACAGGACAGGCTGCCGGAGAAGGCTGCCGCTAGTGTGAAACCTCATTTGATCTGGTTTACAGAGCAAATGAGTCAAAAATCAAATTTTTGGGGGATTTAGAACTTTATGTAGATGAGGGCCGTTTAAAAACTTGAACATATTTTAAACCAGTCGATTGCAATTCATATATCGATACTAGTTGTCATAATCCTTCCTGGTTACAGAATATGCCAAAAGGTCCATTTCAAACGTTATGCAGAAATTGTACTGATGGACATGTCTATTTTGGACAAAGTAAGATTTTAAAGGATAGATTTTTAGAAAAGAATTATGAAGAAAACTAATAAATTGGGTACATGTATCCAGGAGGTTTCTCGTATTAAGAAAGGTGGAAATAGTCTGGTTAGGAAGAGACAGCAGGAAGATAATAAGGGCTCATGCACACGCCATTCTGTGCATTGGGGACTGCAATTTGCGGTCTCCAATGCACGGGCACTATCCGTGCGGTTGCTGCAGACGGATCCAGACCCATGCAACTTGAATGGGTCTGTGATCCATCTGCACCATCTGCATGTTCTATTTTGTTTGCGGTGTGGAGGCATGGAGAGAAAACCCACGAAAGCACTCCATAGTGCTTCCATGGGGTCTGTGCCTCCGTTCCGGATTGTGGATCCATTCAAATGAATGGGTCTGCATCCATGATATGGTATGCACATGGTTGGACCCACTGTTTGCAGGCCGCAATACAGGCACGGCCGGCACACGTTCGTGCGCATGAGCCTTAAGGGTCCATTGACACGTCCGTGGTGTATTGCAGATCCGCAAATACACCCGGCCGACACCCCCATAGAACAGCCTATTCTTGTCCGCAGCTGCGGACAAGAATAGAACATGTTCTATTTTTTTCCGGAGCCGTGGACCGGACATCCCGCATAATTGTGGAACGGGTGCGGACACTGAATGCGGACGTGTGAATGGACCCTAAGGGTGATAGATGTAAATTAGCATTCCTGATGCAACATAATGCAAGAATAGGGATGGTAAAGAAGCTTATACAGAAGAATTCATTTACTTTAGGCCTCATGCACAAGCCATTTTGCGGCCGTTCCATGCATCGGGGACCGTAATTTGCACGGGCAACATCTGTGCGGCAGCCGGGAC
The DNA here is from genome assembly GCA_033119425.1 of Bufotes viridis. Classification (NCBI taxonomy): domain Eukaryota; kingdom Metazoa; phylum Chordata; class Amphibia; order Anura; family Bufonidae; genus Bufotes; species Bufotes viridis. The sequence continues at coordinate 76,120,425 of CM065594.1, read as the reverse complement.
GGATCGAGACCCATTCAACTTGAGTGGGCCAGTGATCCGTCCGCACCGTAAAAAAATAGAACATGTTCTATTTTTTTGCAGTGCGGAGGCATGAAGAGAAACCCCAGGGAAGCACTCCGTAGTGAATGAGTCCGCATCCGAGATGCGGGAGCACACGGCCGGTGCCCTCATATTGCGGACCGCAATATGGCAACCGCTGGGCAACGACCGTGTGCATGAGGCCTAAAGGAGAGACAGTTATTAGACATTTTATTTCAGAGAAGGAGGAATGAATGGTAAGGGTAAGTTCACAGTTGTGGTTTTTGTCAGGGATGTAAGAATCGGAAACAGAGTGGGAAGAAAATCAATACTATGTTTGTCATCTCCAATAACAAAATTATTAAATTTGAAATGTGACAGGTTTGAAAACAAGGATTAATGAAGATATCTATAATATCACTATAGGACTTGAATCCCATTCTGTCTTCTCACATTTTGAAAAGGTACATAATTATTCACTTGCTAGCTTCAGGTTTCAAGGAATTTAATTAAATGCCAAAAAAAAGATGGTTCAATAAATTAATCAAAGAGAGACCTTTCGGATATATTCCATTAATACTCTCGTTCCTAACTGCCAGGGGCAGGCTGGGAATTTAAAGTGGCCTTAGAAAAATACCTAAAAGTGGCCCCCAATTTTTAGGCGAGTGCAAATTGACAGAAGGCGGAGCAACACAAGTAGGCAGGAACAACAGAAGTAGGCGGGGTAATAAATACCATAGTGCAACACAAAATACTGTCCAGCAAAACCAACTACCACAGCGCACCATAAATCAATGCCCTATCACCATACTGAGGACAGTGATGCAGTTGAAGTCAGCAGGGCAGCGGTGGCTGCTGGCTAGGTGCATAAGTAGCCTGTGGCCATGAGGGAGGCTCGGTCTGCTTCCTAGGCATCGGACCATCTGTAAATCTCTTTGTAGGGTATATGGCCAGTGTATCCCTTCTAACGGCCTTAATATAGATTTTGAATTGAAATCACACTTATCCTGAGAGCGATCCATCCTTTGTGTAGGTTGTTACCTGGTGGTAAGAGGGAGGAATGAGGTAATCTTTTAAACCAGTTCATTATGTCAGATACGAGCTGATAACCTAGGGAGTATAGGGAGAGGGAATCCCCGGTTGGATAGGCTGCATGAATCAAGTGGCTTCGATACATCACAGTATGCATAATAAAGTATGGGTCTTTTCCCTTTTTATTGGTTATTTGGGGTCACGTGATTGGAGGTCTTTTTCAACATTGTGGATTAGTTTTCTGTGGAATAAGTGGTATATAGTATATTGAATTTATGGATGGATGACTGAGTAATGTTTTTATTTGCTGTTTTATATACTCATATGCTTTTATGAATTTGTAATATATGTGGATATATATATATATGTAGTGAACACCAGATAGGATACAGATGCCCCGGAAGATGCTGTTGTGAAATTCGAGTTGGGCAAGCCATGATGTCAATATGATTTTCTATATGACATGATACTCTTATCTTCTCAGTACAATAAAATCTTTGTGTTAAATACATTTTCTGGAAAAAAAACAAACAAACAAACCAAAACACTTGAAATGTCTGAAGATGCCTATAAAATAGTTTGGACTACTGTTTAAGGTGTTTTTACTGATATTTAAAATGCTACCCTCTGGATTGTAACATACATATTGTACAGTTGCATTGAACTTTTTCCCCCCATACCAACAATGGAAAAAAAAAACTACTTTACTGTTCAAATAGGGAAAAACATGTTCTTGCAGGTAGCTTCTTTTGAGGTTCTGCAGCATCTGCAGCTGTGTTATAATGCAGTAACTGCAGCTAGATGGCACTGCCTAGCATACCCAGCCTCAGCTTCTTACTTTTCACTGCCTAGCTGAACGTTTTCCCAACCTTTCCCTATTTTACAGAATTACTCTTCCTTCTAGCCTTTTCCCTCACTGGCACAAGAAAAGAAGACTCTGCACTGTCCCTAAGATCGCTTTCTGTCAGACACTGCATAGACCCATCCCCCCTTACTCACAGCCCTAAACAGAATCATGTTCTCCAAGGGCACCTGTTGGCCCTCCCAGCCCACTTCCTCTCAGGGCCATGTGGGCTTCCTTTTTTTCCTCCCTCATGATTTTTTCCTGCCAAAATGTGCACTAAAATGTTTCAGCGCACCATTTTACTGGATTAATCTGAAGCGATCCTGAAAAGGTTCAAGTTCGCTTTGTGGACACATTTTTGTGCAATTCATAACAAACCCGGTTCGTTACAAACTGGTTCACTCATCATTACCTAACGCATAACTAATGCAGTTTTCCATTTTTGTATTTTTATTTTTTACTCTCTACCTTCCAACAAGCAATATAAGGGCTTGTTTTTGTTTTTTACGGGACAAATTATATTTTCTAAAGGCATCATTTAATATTGCATAATAAAAAATGAAGAATCTGACATTTTGATTTTCTTTTTCACCATATGGGATAAATACATTAATACTTTAATAGTTTGGGCATTTTGGGATGAGGTAGTGCCTATGATTTTTAATTTTTTGTTCATCTTTTATAGGAAAAGGGTGTGATTTGATTTTTTATATCATTTTATATCTTTTAAAACTGCCCCCTTCCCCCCCCCCCTTTCTGAACCTGAACATATCGCTTCTGCTTTACATTGCAACAAATTATTATTGCAATGTTTTGTAGATTCGCTGTATTCTTATAGAGCCATGCAACCTGCAGGCCTCCATAAGAACTACAGCTGTAATAGCATGGGTTTCTTCAGAGAGATCCAGGCTGTTGCAGACAACAAACTTCTCTCTTGATCTCCACGCCAGGCAGTTGTTTGCACTGTGTTCCCGGGAAAAGCTGCACAGATGCAGTGGTCACAGCTGACCACGTATCTGAGGGGTTAAATGTGTGCAATCTGTGTTATTGCTGATCGCAGACATTAGCCCAGGGTGTCTGCTATTTTAAACAGCCATCAATATATTATACAGGAGTGACAATCTCCTGCAGCACCAAACCACAAAAGTACTACAGTGATCTTGAAAGTATATACTGTACATGAGATCCCAATTTATAGCTGCCCCCTCTGAGCCTAAATTGACTTATTTGGACATCTGCCCTGATTTTAATAAAGTCATTAATAGAATCTTTTTTTTTTTTTTTTTATGTTCCATTCAGGCATGAAACATAAGTCTACCCCCCAAGACTTGAGCAAGGAATTCATGACTGCTTCAGAGATTTTCAAGTATCATGTGAAGATGAGCAATTGGTACATGAAGGTATGCATCTTTGAGATTCAGAGGGAACATAATAACAAACATGCAAAGCAAACCGAAAAGAAAAAAACACACTTTGCGTGAGATCTGAGGCCCCTTTTACACGGGCGTTGCGGAATGGGGCTGGATAGGATGCGGGTGCATTGCGGGAAAATGCGCAATTTTTCTGCGCGAGTGCAAAGTGTTTTAATGCGTTTTATATGCGTGTGCGAAAAATCAGCATGTTTGGTACCCAGACCCGAACTTCATCACTGAAGTTTGGGTTTGGGTTGAGTATTGTGTAGATTTTATTATTTTCCCTTATAACATGGTTATAAGGGAAAATAATAGCATTCTCAATACAGAATGCTTAGTAAAATGTGGATTAAGGGGATAAGAAAAATGTAACTCACCTTATCCACTTGATCACGTAGTTGCGATCTCTTCTTTAATCATGAGCTGCCGGCTAAAGTACCTGTGGTGACGTCACTTCGTTCATCACATGGTCCATCACCATGGGGATGGACCATGTGATGTGATGTCACCACAGGTCCTTTAGCCGGCAGCTCATGATTCAAGAAGAAAGAAGAGATCGCAACTACACGATCAAGTGGATAAGGTGAGTTAATTTTTTTTTAGCCCCTCAATCACACACATTTTACTAAACATTCTGTATTGAGAATGCTATTATTTTCCCTTATAACCATGTTATAAGGGAAAATAATAAAGATCGGGTCCCCATCCCGATCGTCTCTTAGCAACCATGCGGGAAAATCGCACCGCATCGGCACTTGCTTGCGGATGCTTTCAATTTTTACGCAGCTCCATTCACTTCTATGGGGACTGCGTTGTGTGAAAAACGCAGAATATAGAGCATGCTGCGATTTTCACGCAACACAGAAGTGATGCGTGAAAATCACCGCTCATCTGCACAGCCCCATTGAAGTGAATGGGTTCAGATTCAGTGCGGGTGCAATGTGTTCATGTCACGCAATGCACCCGCACGGAAAACTCGCCCGTGTGAGAGGGGCCTTAGGTTATAGGGGGGGGGGGGAAATTGTTAATGACATTATTACATATTACATTTCCATCTATCCTGCCAGTTTACAGGGGCAGATTACCCCATTGGTGCTGCTGGTAGGACATAAGGTAAGTCTATATATAACAATTTACCAGTATTTGAAAAATTAGGAGGGACCGGTGTTTTTGTATGCTGGTCTTAATTGGTGGCTTGTTGGTGTCATATGCGCCACAATTATTAAGAGGCACATCTCATGTTATCCGTGTGCCAGAACTAAAATGTTTGGCAGCTAGGAGCTGATGTAGATTTCAGATATATAATTTATGGCAGTTTTGTGGTTTATTGAAAAGTGCAAAGTGCGGTATAAACTCTCCATAAGTGAGACATTTTTGTAAAAGTAGGGCTTAAACAAAAATGTGTGACTTTTTAATGCTAGTTTACTGGTGTAGGGCTTTAAAAGTATTGTTATTCTTTATAGTCTATGTACTATATATACATACATGGCTTCTGCATAAGAGGGTGCCACGGCTAGTCTGGGCTTACCCTATGGTCTTTTTATGCTGTTGTAGATTGAAGAATGTGTGGTGGTCTGGGGAGCAGTGCTTTTATGTTATTTAGCACATTTTCTGCACCCCACCACCACACCGTTTTTTTTTTTTTTTCAAATTATCGGGCAACTTGGAACAGATCATAAAGAAATTGTTCACCCGGAACTGGTGGGGGAATTTATGTAAAATGAATCACAGATTTTGGTACCTCGGTTGTTTCAATGCAAGTTCTTTTTTAACAGTCTTTTTCTTGAGCTTCTTTTTAGTTCCCAGCATTTCCATCACTTGGACGCCTTTTTTACCTTTTTTTAGTCATACCAGGTTTATAGTTTGTGTTTCTATGAGCAACTCAATGCGCTTGTAGTTATATATGAGGCCACTAGAGGGAGTGCTAAGACTTTATATTGTAATATAGGGTTTGGAATGATGCTTTAATAAGCAGAGGGTAATGGAAATAATGTATTGTAAACTTTTATCATGGAGTCCAGGGGCGAATGCATGGATTAAAGTTTGCTTACCCAGAGAGTGTCTTGCTTGTTAATGTAATCCTCAATGTCAACCTCAATTATAGAGAAGAGATCGGAGAAGGGTTGGGACGTAGTTTTTCTGTATCGACAGTCCAGGTCTTTATGATTATTTTAATTGGTTTATTTGTGAAGGTACTACTTAAAAAAGAAAAACCTTAAAAAAATGCTTTGTTTTGCCACATTCTGACACCCATAGCTTTTTTATATTTTGGTTTACAGAGCTGTGTGAGGGCCCATCTTTGTGGGGAGAGCTGTATTTTTTTTAAATGGTATCATTTTGGGGTATGTATGGCTTTTTGGTCACTCTCTATTCAATTATTTGAGGAGACAATGTGTTAAAAAAAGAGCACATTTGCCAATTCACTAGTGTTGAGCGAAGTGAAGCATTTGCAGCGGAATTCAGTCTGAAGTTTAGGAAAACTGAGTTTTTCCTAAAATGCTGGCTGCATGTGTTCCAAAGTGAAAGTAAGAAACCTGGAAATGCAAGATCACCCAGCCATGCAGCCAGCCAATCTGCAGATAGCCATCCCCTGTGTCACAGCCCTATAAAACCCTCACGGGAGTAAGGGGTCCTGTGAGCTGAGCCTAAGGAGAGACGTGGCAAGCATTTATTTGCTAGGGACAGTGTTGTTGAAAATGATTAATAGAAGAATATTGATGAGGGAGAGTGCAGGGAGAGAGCGGGTAGAGTTTTACTTGTAATTCAATACCAATAAGATGGAAGCCTTTATTATTCCGATGCCAACCGATACCATTCAATCTGCACCCCTTGGGGGGGGGGGGGCAGGTCTTAATGATGACCATCTTCATCTTTTTCTGGTTTTACTTCTTCCAAATCATCATTCAAAGTCTCCATGTCCTAGCGAAGTCAGCAAGATGCAGAAAGAGGAGGAGAAGGATGTTCCTGATGACATATTCTCATTGATATTAGATGATGTGGAAAAGGAAGAAAAGCACATGGCAGAAGAAGTGCTCCCAGCTGTAGGGCAGGAGAGCACTGGGGTTGGAGAATTGGGTATGCCAGAGCTGATTAATATTCTGTGTTTACTGTCAAATAATCTGCAGGAGATTACAGGCCAGAACAGCAATAATTTGCATATTGCCCCTCCCCCCCACCTTACCAGCCAAACCCCATACCAGCAACAACTCCTGTTTAAAGGTTTCACACGGCCATTAACAATAAAGAAGGACTATACAATGTGGTCTTCATTATTAAATGAAAGGCAGCTGCGGCCTAATTGGTATTCGTACTGTAAGGCAGTGTGACCAGGCTATACCTAATTTATAGCGATTTGTGACTAATTAATTCATAACAAATTAAAGTCGGCTAACTTCGACAAAGTTGCCAAATCAAATGTTTCAAAACTTCGCTCATCTCTAACATTCACCACGTACAACAAATACTTTAATAGTTCATAAATTTTCAGATGCAGTGATACCTTTGAATTTAATTTTTATTTATTTTTATATGTAATATTGAGGAATTAGATGACAATTTTTTTTTATATTTTTGTATTTTTTATGTTCATTTTTTTTTTAGAATACTATTGCATTCTATGGGATTTTGACAGGCATACCAAGCAGTCTGTTATCGTAAGCCTGGAAGCCTTGACAAGGCTCCAGCCTGCTATAGCAGCTGATTAGATTCTCACAGTTTCACTGCAGGTGCTCTGATCAGAGGAAAGAGGGAGCCCCCTAACTCTGTCTAAGACCTGAGATGCAGCAGTTGCTATTGCTGCAGCATCTAATGGGTTAAATGACCGGAATCAGAGTAATCTTTGATCCCAATGTATAGAGTGGGATGAGCTTCTGAGTCCTCTACATACATGCCCTTAACAAAATTACATATATACATGCCACAATCCCAGGAGGAGCAGAGGATGGGAGTGGTAGTGGCTCTGCCAATGCCGGTGGCAATGCCGGATCCATAGAACACTGGCAGGCTGTGCCTTGCTGAAACAGCCTCTCGGATCTCATTACCAGTAGTGTGAAACTAGCCTTACTTAAAAAATAACACAGTAAAAACCATTACAATAAATACATTTTTGTAACAAACTTACTATTAAATATTGCAAAACAGCATTTGGTATCCCTCATAATAACCGCTACAATATATTGAAGACATTATTTATGGTGATTGGTAAACAATGAAAAGAAAAATGGTGCAATTGTTTTTTTCCTGTCATTTAACCCATAATAAAAGTTGCTAGAAAGTAAAATCTTAATTATGTGCATGGCAAAATGGCCTGATGCGGGCTATCAATGTGAGAAGGGGCGGTGCGAGAAGCCCACACTGTATGCTTGTATGGGGCCCTGAAATTCCTGATGGCAGCCCTGATCTCTTATTGCATTAACCATCAGAATAGCTACTTTTGCACAGTATTTTTAGAAGGTGTCTGTTAGAGTCCTAATATATTTGAGGCAGATATAGATGAGAGAATTTGTCAAAAATTTAATTCGTCCGGCTCGCCGAATTTTCCGAAACAATTCTATTTGATCCAAATTTGTTCGCGGCGAATCGCATTGAAAAAAGAAAAAAGCTATTTTCTGGCTGCAAAGAGCCTGCATAGTGGTGTAGAACACTGTGCCTTGCAGTAACATGCATAGGGAGTCTGCTGTGATAGTGAAACAATACTGTGAGTCAGTACGACACTCAGATGACAGGCGTAGCTCTTAGAATCACTGCACACTTCACTTATTTGGGCAGTTACGTATGAATTCAGCGTTACAGGTTGATGTTAGCGTCAAGAAGAAGCGCACTCCTTTTACACCGTCGTCAGCTGATTCCACATAGATGTCTACAGAACCTGTTCTATTAAACGCTTATACAAGTAGAGCAATAACCCCCAAAAAATGTATCCTGTCTATTGAGCATCCACCTCCACTCAGCATTTGGTCAGTAATCAATCAGTATTGCTAAAGCCAAAAAAAAAGGCGTGGATCCAAAACAGAGATGACACGTGAATGGAATATTTGCATGTCTTCTGTGTTTTGTACCCACTCCTACTTTTGGCTAACAAATCATAAACCAATTCTAATGGGGCAATACAGGCCTTACAGCTGCTACACAGACAGGATCCGTTGTGCGTCTCATTTTTCCTTCCTTCTGACAGATCATAAGAAGGGTAAAATAAATGGTGATGTCATACAGGCCAAAAAGGCAAAATAGTGGCCCAGTGGGGAGGGTGGAAGAACAGCTTGAGAAGTCCACAAAGTGACAAATGACAGAGTGTGGAGGTGGCAGCAGCAGCATGAGAAGGCCACAGAGTGGCAAGGTGATATAGTGTGGAGGTGGTAGCAGCAGCAGCATGAGGAGACCACAGAGTGACCCGGTAGGTGGGTGGCAATAACAGTACCCGCTGACGATGGTGGGTGTAAGAAGGAGCACTTGGCATCTGATGTGTGCCATCAGGCGGGTGGCAGCATCAGAAAAGTAGCTGAGACAGGTAGCCAGAAGAAACCGGTCTCTTTTGTCAAGGTTTGGGTGAGGCAGCATGGATGATCTAATCTGATGCATCAGGCATTGGTGGGTGGAAATCCTGGCTGATCCATGCCTGATTCATCTTGACAAAGGTCAGTCTCTCCACATTTTGGGTGGACAGGCGAGTTCTCCTTGGGTAACTATGGCCCCCACCACACTAAACAACCGTTCTGATGCCACACTACTGGCCGGGCAGGACATCTTTTCTAGGGCAAACTCGGCCAGTTGCAAACACAAATCCAATTTGGCTGTCCAGTAGTCCAGCTGATCTTCAATGACGGCTGACAGGGTGCACTCCAAGTTTACCACCACCTGCTGGTTCAGGTTTTGCTCTATGTCTAGCTGCTGGTGAGTAGTTTCTTCACTATGCAGGTGAAAAAAGCTGCTCATCAGCGAATCAAGACTCAGGCTGCTGCTGATTGAGCTGGTACTGCTCCTGCCACCCCACCCCCAGCAGCCATGGCAGTGGAACGTTAGTGCAGAGGGCCCCCCAGGTTAGACCTGTGAGAGGATGGACAATGGCGCAGATAGGCAGCGGCCAACTGACTACATAGGATGTCTCTATAGTAGTTCAGCTTGTCCTCCCTCTCAGCGGGTGTAAAAAAGGCCCCATTTAGGACCGGTAGCGAGGGTCTAATATGGTGGAGAGCCAGTAGTCATCCCTCTGCCGAATGGCGACAATTCAGCAGTCACTATGCAAGCAACTGAGCACGCATTGGGCCATTTGCACAAGTGACTCGGAGGGACTCCCTCCATCTCCACTGCATACTGCCCCGGTGTGTCTGGGTCCCCTGCCTTGTCTTCCTCATCTTCCTCTTGCTCCTCTGGCTGCTCCTCCTCTCTAGTCACCTGTGTAGAAAAACCACACACTGCTTGTGCTCCAATCTCCTCCTCCTACAGTTCAGCCCCCATGGCTCATGTGGCCGATATAGACCCCACATCTCCAGTCCCCTGACCAGCCAGATTTACCAGCATCTTTTCCAGGATATGAAGCAGTGGAATAGTGTTGTTCATCCCATAGTCCTAGTGACTGACTAATAAAGTGGCCTTCTCAAAGAGCACGAGCAAACGGCAGGTGTCACGCATGAGCTGCCACTGGCTAACATCAAAGTTACACAGGGGAGTACCTTTGTCCGCCTGTATCATCAAGAAATTGTTTATGGCCTTTCGTATAGTCGGTCCAACATATGGAGGGAGGAATTCCAATGGGTGGAAACGTCGCATATCAGCCTATGTTGGGGGATGCCGTTCTGCCACTGCAGCTCAAGGAGGGTGTGCTTTGCGGTGTACGAGTGGCTGAAGTGCATGCAAAGTTTCCTGGCCATTTTTAGGTTGTCTTGCAGATGGGTGGAAGACTTCAGGAAACGCTTGACAACCAGATTATACACGTGCGCCATGCAGGGCGCATGGCTCAGCCCTCCTTGACGCAGCGCAAACACCATGTTCTTCCCGTTGTCGGTCACCATGGTTCTGATTTTGAGTCGTTTCGGGGAAAGCCAGGATTTGATTTCTTGATGATGAAGAAGGCGGAGCAGTTCCTCCCCTGTGTGACTCCGTTCGCCAAGGCAAACTAGGTGCAGAACAGCGTGACTCCGCCGTGCTCTTCACATGTGGTATGCTGGTGGGGCATTGTGAATTTTCCCTGCAGTGGAGACTGAGGACCAGGTGGAGGATGAGGCGGCAGAGGCGGACATTGTCACAGTCCCAACGGCGTGAGAACGTGGAGGCTGAAGCGGCATCACCCGGCCAAGTTGCTGGTTTGGCTGGGGAGGAAACACATTTATCCAGTGGGCCATATATTTTACTTGACCATAGTTAAACTTCCACACATCGGCGATGCCGTGCACTTTGGCAGACACCGACAGGCTCAAGGACCGGCCCACCTCCTGTTCTACATATGTGTGACTGGTTGGTACTGCCTTTTTGGCAAATAAATGATGGCTTGGGACTCTCCACCTCGGCTTGGCATAAGTCATCAGTTCTCTGAAAGGTCCAGAGTCCACCACTTGGAAAGGGAGGGACTGCAGTACTGCCTGCCGGATTCCTCTAACGCTAGTGTGAAAGTACCCTAATGCTCTTTCCCTGAACCTCTATTGAGCAAAATAAAACTTTTGAAGTCTTTTCTATTACTGTCCCTAGGGGCTGCTGACGTCTCTCCCTGCACTAAGTATACTTGAAAATGGCTGAATCCAAGATGGCTGAAGCTATTTATAGGGCTGTGACATTACAGGGCTGGCTGGCTGCTGATTGGCTGCATGCATGGCATTGTGGGTGATCCCTCATTCCCAGTTTGTCCTAACATGTGCAGCAGCCATTTTAGGAAAAAATAATTCCTGAAATTCGGATCGAATTCCACTTCGTCACCTTCGATTCGCTCATCTCTAGAGGCAGATATTTCAGGTGAACATATGTGATTAAAGCTAAATAGGGCAATGAAACCTTTTCTTCTTTATCCCATAAGGGCACAATTTTTCTTTATTTTTTGATTGTTCATTGTTCCATTCTGAAAACCATAACTTTCTTTTCCCATCCATATAGCAGTATGCTTGGTATGTGGGGCGATTTTTTTTCCCAATGGCACCATTTTGACGTACATCTAACTTGCCAAAATTTTCTTAAGGCTTTCTGATGGGATGATACCTTTTAGATATTATGATATTGGTGTAAACCTAGACAGGCTGTCTAGACCAAATTTATCACAGGGTCAGGCTGGATGATAAATATGGTGCAGGGATAGACACTTTTCTCTGACTATAACAACTATTGGCTAAATTACTTTGAGACAGAATTTTACACCAGAATTGTATCAGACTTCAGGCCCACAAAGCCAGGCCCCCTTTCTGGTAAACCACCTTGCCTTTTTGGGCAAGACTCAAATAATTTCTCTAAATACAGTATAGACTGTCAAAATTAACCCCATTTTTGTGCTATCTATGCCAAAATCAAGGCGCACATTTCAATTTTTTTTAGGGTTAAAAGAAAATGGAAATCACTGAAAAAAAGTGCACCACGAGGATAAGCAACTGACAACACTGGCTAATCCCTCAAGCTGATGTTAAAAACTGAGACGTTCGCCAATTTCTTCCAGTCAGGAACATATCGGAGCCCCTTCATGCACCACGTCAAGGTTTCTCAGCATAGCATGGGGTCCTACCACTAGACTACCTATGGTATGTGAACAGGGTCTGAAAGGTGCTAAGATCCAGCTTACAGTCCCACTCACCTGCACTGCAAGACCAACAATGCCATGGGAGACAAATGAAGCCACAAGCCGCTTCCTTCCCTCCTGCTTTATCGTCCTGTCTAAAGGGACCTTAACTGTATGTGGTCAGCAAGCAACCAAAAGCTATATGAACAAAGCACTAATTCTTAAACCCATGGATCTTATTGGTAAGCATTCAGACCTAGATGGAGTCTAACTTTATCAGCAGATGCTTGTATGCAGCAGAGCTGAATTTCTTATCTGAGTTTTTACATAGGACTGCAGGTAAGCCAGCTAAATTATCTTCAAGGAGTTTTCCAGTAGTAAAGAATTGATGATATCCTCAAGTTAGGATTTTATTGGTTGAGGTTTATACCCGGCACCACCACCGCTCACCTCTTTTAAAAGGCCCCGGCCACAGCATACCAAACGCAGTGCTATACATTTTATAGTGGCTGTGCTTGGTATTACAGCCCAGGCCCATTCAATTGAATGGGACAGTGCTTTGCCTAGGCCAGTGATGGGCAACGTGCGGCTCTCCAGCTGTTGCAGAACTACAACTCCCAGCATGCAAAGCCTGTCTATAGCTATCAGCCTACTGCAGGGCATGGTGGGAGTTGTAGTTTAGCAACAGCTGGAGAGCCGCACGTTGCCCATCACTGGCCTAGGCTATGTGACCGATGGATGTGATATCACTGGCTTAAGAAATGACCTCTTTAAACAGCTGATTGGTGGGGGTGCCAAGAGTCAGACCCACACTGATCAGATGGCGATGGCCTATCATGATGATTACATAACTACACTGCAACATGTGTCGCGTCACCATTTTCATAATGATAGTCTATGGTGTCGCACTGCGACATTTGACAAGCTGCAACGTAAACACGACAGTCGCAGAAAAAAACATTTTGGATGGGTAATTTGCAACTGTCGTGTCGCAATCTCCGCATGTCGCATGTCGCAGTGCGACTCCATAGACTATCATTATAAAAATTGACGCACGACACATGTCGTCTTGTAGCCCTAGCCCAGGGATGGGCAAACTCGGCCCTCCAGCTGTGGCAAAACTACAACTGCCAGCATGCTTACAGCTATCATCCTACAGCAGGGCATGGTGGGAATTGTAGTTTTACAACAGCTGGGGGCCGAGTTTGCCCATCCCTGCCCTAGCCTAAATCTGCATGAAACAAATTAACATACTAAAACCACAACTACTTTAACACCACTTTTCAAAAGTGGAGAAGGTGGGGTAAAACACTAAAAAGTTGCAAATTTTGGAGTGAAACAGCACTTGATACATTCCCCCCATGTTTTTTTTATTTGTGTTTGACAAAAATTATTCTCTTTTTTTTCTTTTGCTGTATTTGATGGATTTTTTTTTAAAACCATCAACTTCAGATATAAACTGAAAGTCTAGGAGAAATAGTTGCATTTTTTTCATTGTGGTTCATTATTTGTGTTTATGGCATTTGTTTTTAACCCCTTCCTGTAGTAAACAATGTTCATTTTTTCTGCAGGCTATTTAACACTTTATGTTAAGAAATGAATAAGCACACAATTCTGGACCTAAAAATGACATAGTGTTGGAGCTACATATTTTCTTTTTACATATTGGAGCTACTTTTGACCGCATGCAAGGCGTACCCGAAGAAAACAATTTCTAAAGTCCTATGCATGCATGATTTCTCAGGTCCGGTGAGCAAATACATTTTTTTCTTACTTGGTCTATATTCAAGAACCAGGAAGCTCCAGATGCACATTGCAATTCAGAACCTTTAGGCCACCTGCTGGTTTTCTGTGCGGATTCTCATGAGGAAAAAAGCAGCATAATACAGTACCAGAAAAGTGAATAAGATGAGACAAATCTCATGTAGACTCCCTTTTTCTTTCCGTGATGACATTGACCAACCGTCGGATTTGGAAATCTGCATCCTGTCAATTCTTTGTGCATTTTTTTCGGCTAGTTTCCACCCTTTTCAACACAAGGGTGAGATCTGCAGCCAAACCACATCATATCCACACCAAAGACTGCAAGACAAGTAACACAACTGATTTGTTAAGGAAAGGCACAGACATCTGCATGGAAATTGATGTGGAATTTCTACAAGACAACCTGCACCCATTTGCAGGTAGCCTTAGACTACCTGCGCACCACGGGCGGACACGCACACACACACACACAGCAGAGGGCCCCTGTGCAAAGAATGTGACTGCCCCCCAAACCAAATTCTCAAACCTTACCTATTCCCCCCTAATGTTAGGAGTCCTAACATTACATACAGCAATACAAAACATACATGATAAGGCTACTTTCACACCTGCGGCACTACCATCTGCCACCTGATCCAGCAGAGAATGTAAGGAATCAGCAGGACACAAACCACAGCATGCAGTGGTTTGTGTCCTGCTGATTCTCTGCATTTTTGCCAGATCTCTGCTGGACGGCATTATAGTTAATGGGGCCGAAGGGCATTCTGTCTGCATCCAACAGTGCAGGATCATCTTCCGCTTTCAGACCAGACCACCATGATGATTTCTTTCAGCCATCTCTTCTCTCTGCAGAGTTTGACAGACATCTTAGTTTAGTCCCACCAATGGAAATAGTTATCTGCCAGAGTGCATTTAGTAGTAATAATGTCCCCACTGTGCACCAGAAGTAATAATGCTCTCATAGTGCCCATACTAGTATTCATGTTCCCCATAGTCCCCAGTTGTAATAAAGCCTACTATAATGCACCCGGTAGTATTCATTTTCTTTATAAAGTGTGACAGTAGAAAAATACCCGTTATAATGTGCACCAGTACAAAAAATGCCCTGTTGTGTGGAAGTAAAAAAAATACCTCCTCTTAGTGCCCCCTTAGTGCCCCCAGTAGAGCCAATATCCCCATAGTGACCTTATAATGTGTGCCAATGCCCCCTCCCGTATGCCCAAAAAAACCTCTTAGTGCCCCCAGTTGCGGTAAGGTCCCCATAGTGCCCCATCATTTGCGCCAGTATAAAATACTCCCATATAGTGCCCCCATAGTGCTTCTCCCCCCATCCCATGGTGCCTTACATAATGTGCCAGTATAAAATGCCCCAATAGAGGGTCCCAAGTAGATGCCCTGATAATGCTTCTCTCCTCCCTTCCCCATAGTGCCCCCATAATGTGTGCCAGTATAAAATGCCCCTATAGTACTTATCCCAAACCCCATATTGCACATATACTTGGTGCCAGTATAAAATGTCCCTATATAATTCCCCCCAGCAGGATATAATGGCCCCTAGTAGATGCCCCCATAGTGCTCCTCTCCCACCATGTGTGCCAGCAAATAATGCCCCCTAGTAGATGCCTCCATAGTGCTCCTCTTCTCCCATGTGTGCCAGTAAATAATTCTCCCTAGTAGATGCCCCCATAGTGCTCCTCTCCCCCATGTGTGCCAATATAATGCCCCCTATTAGATGCCTCCATAGTGCTCCTCTCCCCCCATGTGTGCCAGTAAATAATGCCCCCTAGTAGATGCCTCCATAGTGCTCCTCTTCTCCCATGTGAGCCAGTAAATAATTCTCCCTAGTAGATGCCCCCATAGTGCTCCTCTCCCCCATGTGTGCCAATATAATGCCCCCTATTAGATGCCTCCATAGTGCTCCTCTCCCCCCATGTGTGCCAGTAAATAATGCCCCCTAGTAGATGCCTCCATTGTGATCCTCTCTCGCCATGTGTCCCAGTATATGATGGCCCCTAGTAGATCCCCCCCATAGTGCTCCTCTCCTCCATGTGTGCCAGTAAATAATGCCCGCTACTAGATGCCTCTATAGTGCTCCTCTCCCGCCATGTATGCCAGTAAATAGTGCTCCTAGTAGATGCCCCATAGTGCTCCTCTCCCCCCATGTGTGCCAGTATAATGCCCTCTAGAAGATGCTTCCATAGTGCCCCATACTGGGCAACAGCATAGTATTAATAAAAAAATAAACTCACATACCTCCATGCACTCTCAGTGAAGCGATGCAGCCCTGTGTCCCACGCTGTACGGCTCAGGCGGTGTGATGACGTCATCGCACCACCTACATCAACCTCTGATAGGCTACAGGCACCAGGCCTGCAGCCTACCAGAGGAATGGGTAAGGGAAATGCCTGTCCCCTGCCCCACCGCAGCATCCATTTGTTTTGCTGTCCTGATAGAAGCGCTCATCTCCCTGTGCCCTGCCACCGAACCTCTCATGGGCCCCCACCCCCATTGGGTCCCTGTGCAGCCAGTTCGGCTGCACAGGTGGTATGTCCCCCCCTGCATGGGCCCCCCTCCCGCACTGGGTTCCTGTGTAGCCGAACCGGCTGCACAGGCGGTATGTCCGCCCCTGCTGCACACGAGAATTATACACATTTATTCCTCTCAGATTTTTGTATGAAAAAAAACTGCATAGTACAGTATCAGTAAAGTGAATGAGATTAGACAAATCTCATGTAGACTTTTAATATTTTTCCATGCGGATATTGTCCTGCCGCGCGGATTTTAAAATCTGCAGCATGTCAATTGTTTGAATGTGAATATTAGTGCGGATTTTAACCTTTACAATGCAAAAGGTGAGATTGGGGTAAAACCGCATTAAAATCCACAACAATACCCGTAAGTAACACATGCGGATTTTGGTGCAGATAAATCTGCTGTAAGAGGGTGCAAGGTATCATATGCGATGGCAGGTACGTGTCACCGAGGTTGCTGGCCTCGGTGAGGTGAGAGCCGGGGTTTTTGTCTGCAGCAGCTTATGCTGCTAGACTTTGTTACTTAGTTTGGCTGCAAAGCTAATCCGGGGAGGCTCTTACTGGGAGTAGGTAAAGTGTAGGGTGGGTGCCTACTCCCCACGGTCCAGTCCTGGTTTTGGGCTGGATATAAAACACAGCCAGCAGCTGTGTCTGGGGGGTGATTATCCTGGAGCCTGCTAACAGGACTGTTAGGTTCTCTGTGCTGGAGGACGGAGCTCAGCAAGGTGGTGTTTCCCTGCAACCTGAAGGTGGAATCGCCTGCGGCTGGGCCGACTGCTAGGTGTGAACCCGCACCTAAACCACCCAGGTGACTGGACCCTGTGTTGGCCTGTTTTTGTTTTGCCACGTTATTTCCGTTGTGTGTGAACTGTCACCAAAGAGACTGTTTTTCATTTATGGTGTGCAAGTGTGAATAAAACACTGTTTGTTGCACAATCTGGACTCCTTGTTTTGCCTCTAAACTGCACCCGCACCGCTGTCTACCAGAGCGACTCCCCACATTTGGTGTCGGATGCGGGCATGCGCAGTGAGGCTGGCGTGAACGCCGAAGTTTTGTTTTTCTAAAGTGCATGGAATATATTAAGCCAGCAAAGCTGCAAGCAGGAGTTTCTGGCAACATGGAGGCTGCTGTGAAGGCTCTCATAGAGGCTAACGTGCAGCAGCGGGAGACTAACCAGCTACTGCTACAACATGTGATGGCGTTACAGGCGGCAGGAGCGTCCCACCACGTCCATGATGCCCGGAAAGCGGTCCGTGCGGCGATCCCAAAATGACCCCGCAGACGACGTTGAGACGTACCTGGCGGTTTTTGAGAAGGTCGCCGTGAGGGAAAAGTTACCCCGTGACCAGTGGGCTGAGGTGGTCGCTCCTTTCCTGGCTTCCGGACCCCAGCAGGTGTTTTTCGACTTGTCGGACGACCAAGCGGCAGATTATGACACCGTGAAAGGAGAGATCCTCGCCAGACTGGGCGTGAACGTGCTGGTCCGCGCCCAAAGAGTCCACCAGTGGGACTTTAAAACGACTGAACCCGCTAGGCCGCAGTACTACGATCTGCTGCACAGGCTGCAAAAGTGGCTGCAGCCCGATCTACTAAGTCCCACTGCCATGCTGGATCGACTGTTGGCGGACATCTTTTGGAGGGCCCTGCCTTATCCCCTCCAGCACTGGATCGGCCAGGTATCGCCCACCAATGCCCTGGAGATGGTCGACCTGGTGGAGCGCCACGAGGCCACCAGAAACCTGCAGGGGACTCTTGCGGGGAAGGGGTCAGTCAAACCCCGGAGGCCTCTGCCCCAGTTCCGACGTCCGGCGACAGAGCGGCCTGCACGGAATATACCCCCTGCGAGTCCGCCTCCCGTGGTATGCTGGAGGTGTCAGGAGCCAGGCCACATCAGGGCCGACTGTCCGCATCGGGATGAGCCGATGGATATGAACTACGGGGGTCGCCACTCCCTGTATGCACGGAAGCTGTGCGCAACTGGCACCCGTGAGGTGCAGGACCATAACCACCTGTGTCAGGTAGAGGTGGGAGACTCTCTGGCGGTGGCTCTGCTGGACTCCGGGAGTTTAGTCTCCCTGGTAAGGGCTGCCCTTGTACGGCCTGCGGAGTATACTGGCCGTAAAGTCGGGGTCCTGTGCATCCATGGAGACCTGAAAGACTACCCCACTGCACTAGTGACTTTGTCCACCGCGGCTGGTAGGTGGACCCACGAGGTGGCTGTCGCTACTAAACTCCCACACGAACTGATACTTGGGAGGGACTTCCTCGGTTTTCCGGCGCTGTGGCCGGCAATAAAGGTATCTGAGGGACCCGAGACAGGGGTGACCCTAGTGGAGTGGCCTGATACCACTGGAAGGCCAGAACCCTGGGAGCCCGAGTCTGAAGGGCCGGCGGTAGGGGTGACCACTGCTCCAGCGGTAGAGGGGGAGACAACCCCACTGAGTGTAATGGTGGGAGACACGGAGGACTTGCCACCGGGACCTGAGTTGGCAGACCTCAATGTCTCCGGGAAAATTTTGGGACCGCACAACACCGGGACCAAACCCTAACCAGGGCCTGGGAGAATGTGCTGGAAATTGATGGGAAACCCCAGAAACCAGGGGCTGAATTAATGTTCCCACGATTTATTGTTCTGCAGGATATGTTGTATCGGGTGAACCAAATCCGAGGCGAACCTGTTGAACAGTTGGTGGTGCCCACAGCGTATCGCAAGCTTGTCATGGAGCTTGCCCACCAACATGTTCTTGGGGGACACCTGGGGTGGCAGAAAACCCAGGACCGCATACTGCAGCGATTTTATTGGCCCAGTGTGTTCAAGGAGGTAGAGAATTATTGTAAGTCCTGTCCGACCTGTCAGATAACTAGCCCCCAGCCACATTTCCGTAGTCCTCTGGTACCTCTGCCAATCATTGAAGTACCGTTTGAGCGAATCGCTATGGATTTAATTGGGCCTGTACCAAAGTCTGCCAGGGGCCACCAACACATTCTGGTAGTTCTCGACTATGCCACTCGGTATCCGGAGGCGGTGCCTCTGCGACATACCTCAGCTAAGCTCATTGCCAAAGAGTTAATGGAGATGTTTTCCCGTGTGGGCCTGCCAAAAGAGGTTCTGACAGACCAAGGGACCCCTTTATGTCCAAAGTAATGAGGGAACTGTGTAAATTGTTGCGTATAAAGCAGTTACGGACGTCCGTTTACCATCCGCAAACAGACGGTCTTGTGGAGAGGTTTAACCAAACTCTAAAAAATATGTTAAAGAGGGTGGTGTCTAGAGATGGGAAGGACTGGGATCTGCTTCTGCCCTATCTCATGTTTGCAGTGCGAGAGGTGCCCCAGGCCTCTACTGGGTTCTCGCCCTTCGAACTGCTTTATGGCAGACACCCTCGGGGCCTGTTGGATATCGCCAAGGAAGCATGGGAACAACAGCCTGTCCCCCACAAAAGTGTCATTGAGTATGTCGCCCAGATGCAGGAACGGATGGAAAGGGTGTTGCCCTTGGTCCGGGAGCATATGGAGGCAGCGCAACAAGCCCAGAGTAGGGTGTACAACCGTCAGGCTCGGGTACGGGACTTCAATCCGGGAGATCGGGTTTTGGTTCTGGTACCCACCCTTGACAGCAAATTCCTAGCTAGGTGGCAGGGCCCCTATGAGGTGATCGAGAAGGTAGGGGAAGTGAATTACAAGGTACACCAGCCAGGCGGCGCAAGCCGGAGCAGGTGTACCACGTGAATTTACTTAAGCCGTGGAAAGATAGGGACGCGGCCGACGACCACAGCCCCCGGCCAGGGCTTCTAGGTGAAAAGGGTCCAGCCCCACAGTTCGAGGCCTGTGAAGCCGTAACCACGGTAAAATTGCAGACAGCCTGTCTTCCAAACAAGTTCAGGAAGTCAGGGAGTTCCTCAGTCGGAACACGGATGTGTTCTCGACCTCCCTGGCCGCACGCCTCTCATCCGACATGACATCGTCACTGAGCCTCAGGCCAAGGTCCGGTTAAAACCATACCGGGTACCCGAGGCTCGGCGGCGGGCCATCGCGGAGGAAGTGCAGTTAATGTTGAAGCTCGATGTCATTGAGGAGTCGAAAAGTGAGTGGGCCAGTCCCATAGTCCTAATACCCAAGCCGGATGGGACGCTGCGGTTCTGCAACGACTTTCGCAAGTTAAATGAAGTATCCAAGTTTGACGCGTATCCCATGCCCCGAGTAGACGAGCTTGTTGAAAGTTTAGGACAAGCCCGTTATTTTTCTGTGCTGGACCTCACTAAAGGGTACTGGCAGGTACCCTTAACGGAGTCGGCTAAGGAAAAACCGCATTTGTTACCCCGCAGGGCCTGTATCACTACAAGGTGTTACCCTTTGGCCTGCATGGCGCCCCCGCCACTTTCCAAAGGTTAATGGACATAGTGCTGCGACCACATCGTCGGTACGCCTCGGCCTACTTAGATGATGTAGTCATCCACAGCACCGACTGGGAAAGCCATTTACCCAAGGTGCAGGCGGTAGTGGATGCCCTGAGGAAAGCCGGACTCACCGCTAACCCAAAGAAGTGCTCCATAGGGTTAGAGGAGACAAAATATCTGGGATATGTTATTGGGCGGGAGTCATCAAACCTCAGGTAACTAAGGTAGAGGCCATTCGTAACTGGCCCCGACCGGTCACCACCAGGCAGGTAAAGTCGTTCCTGGGGATTGTAGGATACTACATGAGGTTTGTGCCCCACTTTGCCACAATAGCAGCGCCATTGACAGACCTGTTGAAGGGGCGAAAGTCTGGGAGGGTTAGCTGGAGTGAGAAGGCGGAGGAGGCTTTCTCCGCGTTGAAGTCGGCCCTGTGTGGGTCCCTGGTTTTGGTGACACCCGACTTCAACAAGGAGTTTGTCGTACAGACCGACGCCTCGGAGGTAGGCCTCGGTGCGGTACTGTCGCAGGAGGTCAACGGGGAAGAACATCCCGTTGTCTTCCTGAGCCGTAAGCTCAGCCCCGCCGAGTCCAGATATAGTATAGTGGAGAGGGAGTGCCTGGCTATCAAGTGGGCACTCGAAAGTCTCCGCTACTACCTGTTAGGGAGGAGGTTCCGTCTGGTGACCGACCATTCCCCCTCAAATGGATGAGTCAGGCCAAGGAGAGGAATGCTCGGGTCACCAGGTGGTTCCTATCGCTTCAAAATTTCAAATTCTCCGTGGAACACAGGGCAGGCCGCTTGCAGGGCAACGCAGATGCCCTGTCCCGCGTCCACTGCCTCACGTGTGTTCACCCCTCAGGGTTGAACAAAGGGGGTGTGTAAGAGGGTGCAAGGTATCATATGCGATGGCAGGTACGTGTCACCGAGGTTGCTGGCCTCGGTGAGGTGAGAGCCGGGTTTTTGTCTGCAGCAGCTTATGCTGCTAGACTTTGTTACTTAGTTTGGCTGCAAAGCTAATCCGGGCAGGCTCTTACTGGGAGTAGGTAAAGTGTAGGGTGGGTGCCTACTCCCCACGGTCCAGTCCTGGTTTTGGGCTGGATATAAAACACAGCCAGCAGCTGTGTCTGGGGGGTGATTATCCTGGAGCCTGCTAACAGGACTGTGAGGTTCTCTGTGCTGGAGGACGGAGCTCAGCAAGGTGGTGTTTCCCTGCAACCTGAAGGTGGAATCGCCTGCGGCTGGGCCGACTGCTAGGTGTGAACCCGCACCTAAACCACCCAGGTGACTGGACCCTGTGTTGGCCTGTTTTTGTTTTGCCACGTTATTTCCGTTGTGTGTGAACTGTCACCAAAGAGACTGTTTTTCATTTATGGTGTGCAAGTGTGAATAAAACACTGTTTGTTGCACAATCTGGACTCCTTGTTTTGCCTCTAAACTGCACCCGCACCGCTGTCTACCAGAGCGACTCCCCACACTGCACAAAATTCTGCATGGAAATTCTGTTAGGAATCCCGCACTCACATGTAAGTAGCTTTAGGGTGCCTTCACAGGCAGATTTTATTACAGAGATTTCTGTGACTGAAAATCCGTTCCATTCAACTGAATGAGGTTTCTGCAAGCCCCATTCAGGTGAAGGAGGAACCGATATGAAGGCATCCTAACCAGGGTTGGACTGGCCCACCAGAGTCCCAGAGCATCCTAAGGTTGGCCCAGTTTCTAAAACGATAGATGGCCCCGAAGGTCCAGGAGCAAAATCTTGTTTGCAGCTGCCTTTGGAGCAAATCACTTGCCACTAGGATTTATTTCTTTGATTCAAAACCTACTAGGCTTTATTGATAATTTAAAGGTTGGGCCCAAAGAATAATTTCCTCTGGTGGGCCCATGGAACCCCAGTCCAACACTGAAATTAACAATAATATTGTAATAATAACCTTTAAAGGGGTATTCCCATCACGCGGTTTATACTTACCTGCTCCCAGCGCGCCAGGCTTCATCTTGATTCATTTTCTGGACTGAACGCGCATGCCGCCGCGCATGCGCAGTGGTGACTTCTTCCTGGAAAGTATACTATACTGGCCAGGAAGAAGTCACCATAACGCAAGCGCAGCGTCGGAGTTTGCGTTCAGTACTGTGCAAGGCATGGCCACGAGAAGTCTTCTGCGCAAGCGCGGCCACCGGGATTCCAGAGAAGAGCCGTGGCTGTAACCAGGGGAGACAGAAGACAACAATCAGGTAAGTATAGCTTCATTTTCTTGTAATGGGTGGGAATTAATTAATTAAATATATTTAGGAAAATGATCACTGTTAAATCTGTTAATGATCATTGAGATGGGAATACCTTTAATAGTAGCTTAAAGGGGTTGTCTCACTTCAGCAAATTTATCATGTAGACAAAGTTAATACAAGGCACTTACTAATGTATTGTGATTGTCCATATTGCCTCCTTAGCTGGCTTGATTCATTTTTCCATCATATTCTACACTGCTCGTTGCCAGGGATTATGACCACCCTGCAATCTATCAGTGGTGGCCGTGCTTGTACAATATAGAAAAAAGTGCCACCCAGGGCCACGGGAATGCTCATAGACCAGCGCTTTTTCCACTCAGTGACCATGCAAATTTTATAATTATTTGCAATTACAAAAGTATTTAGATCCAGGTGCTGGTTTGAAAAAACGTAATATTATTAAAATATTATTATAAATATTTTTCATGGGACAACACCTTTAACCTTTTATATAGCCCTTTAATGCACCACATAACCAAAAATATGTGAACATTCTAATATCATATCCATATGAATTTACCCAGCATTTAATTCCAAAATCATGAGAATTAATATAGAAGTACAACCAGTTTGAAACATGGTTCCAGTGGTTCATGTTCATTCCTGATATTGGTTTGGCTAATATCCTTAGTCAGTTTGCAAGGTCTGTTAAAGGCCAGACAACAAAAGTAATGTGGACCCATGTGCCAACTAACTGTTTGGCTTTGGGCTAAACCCTAAGGGTGTTATTCCTTAATTTCCCTGGTATTCATCCTTTAATCCATGTACAGGGATCTGGACCTTGATGCAGGAGAACAACCAGTCAGCTCCTCCTAGGATAGTCTCAGTATAGTTGGCAACTCACCCACTGGGGTCAGGGACTCTGGTGCAAGCACCAGGACCTCAGGATAACACGAACCTCACAAAACCCTCATTTAGACTTGATTGTGTAACACCCTGGAGTGGTGTTACCATTCCTACACCCTGCTACTGTCTCTAATGGGCTAACACCAATGCCATCTATGTAATTCTGTCCAGGTCCTCTACACTGTACATTCCTAATCTTGCTATGCAACGGTTTATTACATGTAATGTCCCTGGTTCACCAGCAGGTGGCAGCGTAAATGGCAGAACTATCCTTAAACAGAATGGAAGTCACTATTCCATTCTCCCCCCTTTGGGCAGAAGTGGGCTAGTCCTGCTTGCTACCAGAAGGAGGTAGCAAGCAGTTGCAGTTCTAATTTATTCCAACTTTAGACTCCATGTTGGAGCCGAGAAGACCTGAAAGAGGGAGCAGCCAGAGGAAAGTGTTCTTCGGCTGAAAATAAGTTATTTGCTGAGTGTCAGGAGGGGAATAACAGCCAAAGACGCCCCATCCAAGGATCCCAGAACAGACCTAAAGTACAGAAACCAGACTTAAGCAGAGTTTAGTGCAGCATAAAGAAAGAAAGCAAAGTATCTTAGCAAGCCTGTCAGTACAGCAGAGAAAGAGAGAAAGCACAGTTACCAAGTGTGCCTGCCAGTTTATGCCAAAGCCTGCTGGAACCAAGACAAAGCCTGCAAATCGTTTGGATGAAAGTTTATTCAAGTAATGCTGCCGTTGAACTTTACAACAAAGTGTGGACTCAAGTTATTTATCCTGCATCCCTCAATTATTTTCCTTTTTTACGCTACGGAGCCAAAGCCTGGTGTCCCGCTGTATCCAGGTAGGAGGACTGTGACACAAAGAGACATTTAGGCTGCACTACACCACTCGGCATTCCTACTACACCTGGGATGCAATAGGGGCCCTGGGGGATGGCACGTTGCAGTTGCTGGTTTGGAGGTTCAGGAAGCACACTTCAAGTGTAGATGAATGCAGACACAGGGTAGACTGATTTGAAGGGTGGTAAAGCAGACACAGGCAGAAGATTGGATGTTAGCAGGAATGCAGACAAAAGCTGACAAATTGGGTTAACTCAAAATACAAACAAAACTAAAACTGAACGTGCAGGATCACAAATGCAGGGTGGGTCAGGACTGGAGATACACTGGATACAGAGGGCAGGAGATAACTCAGGCAAATCATAGACAAATTGCTGAAACACTAGACTTCAATACACCTTTGCTGGTCACCAAGGAACCTTGAGTCTCAAGTACCATCTGACTGAATGTCCAGGGACTCCTAGCCATTGGCTGGGGAAGGATTAGCAAGTGCATGCACTAAAGTAGTAAGAAAGTTGGCGGCTACACTCTTATTGTGATGATGAACAATAGATCAGGTGCTCACCTGAACGTGACTATACCCTAAGCATGTCACAAAATGGAGGACGACATATAACAATGCAGGGGCACACCGATACTATTCCAGGGAACCATCCAATTGTAAAATGAATTATTTATTGACCATTAAAAATCAGATAAAAACACTCTAAAGATAGTATCAATGGCTAGTGAAGTAATTACAACCAATAAAGTGAAGGGATATTCCTCTATGGCTGGATTAGCAGCAAAACACTAATATCTGGATGTAGATGGAAAACTACTAGTATATAAGATACCTTGTGCCAAAAAATTCTTTGTGCAAAAAATATTTCATGTGCAAAACATTATTCCATACTAACATATGTGCAAAACCGCAAGTAGTTGTGCAATATAGTGCAACCAATTATGTGCAAACACGCAAAAGTCAATAAATAGATGATCTGACAGTGTTGTCCTAAGATGCTGTTTGAGTGGTATACACCCAATCCTTCAATCCTGTGTGATTCAAAATGTCCAAGTTATATGAAACTTTACTATGACTGTCCAAGTATATCCTTATATTGATTGAAACCTTCACAAGAACTTGATATCATACCCGGGTATACACGTGCAGTGTGCGTGTACCTCACTCGTCTGCCATCAGATAGGGCTGAACACTTGGATTGTCCTTTGACTCCCGGGGGAGGGAAGAGAAGTCTCACCTCCTTTACACCACCTCACTCGTCCCCTGCCCCAGGTGCCTTACCTCCGCTCCGGTGAATTAGCTTACAGTCCGTAGCTATGGCTCCTGCGCCCGCGGCGTCCCGCGCGGCATCTGGGTCTCCCGTGGCGTCCCACGTGACCAGTAGTTCCGATACTTTAGGAGGAGGCACCGCTGGGTCCTACACACCGCTGGTTATTTGATTGTTAACCAGATTGTTGAATTCCGGTGCCGATGTGGGGGTTGTGTGGGGGGTGTTCATCCAATAGGTCACACTACTTGTCCACCCATACGCGTTTCGGGGTTCGACCCCTTCT
The DNA here is from genome assembly GCA_033119425.1 of Bufotes viridis. NCBI lineage: Eukaryota > Metazoa > Chordata > Amphibia > Anura > Bufonidae > Bufotes > Bufotes viridis. Next base: position 76,094,210 of record CM065594.1, on the reverse strand, counting down.
TCAGTGGATGCAAGTAGTGTGTATGATGCTTCTTTAAATAACCTCTGCACTCAATGTCCCAGCAGGAATCCCAAAAATCCGAAATGGATCCATTTTTCAATATGGATCCATTATTCAATAGCGGCCACGGAAGAGCCTTAAGGTGCCTAATCCAATTGAATTTGAAATACACCTAATTAGTACCATAAAATCAATAAATCCTACATGCACATACATAGATTCATATTCCTAATACATTGATTGGAGAGACTATAAAAATGCTAAACATGATATGTATGACTTTCCCCTAAAAAGTGGATGCAGAGATGCATGGCTCCAAAAGTCGATAGAAGAACATTGATAGAAGAACATTGAGGGGGGAGGCGAAGAGAGAGGGAGGGTCGAGGTGTCGGTAGAACGGCCAGACCTTGACCCTCCATCTACCCCGCGCCACCCACCTCCTCAAAGGAACCCAAAAATTTCCATCTCTGCATTAAGTCCTTTCGGCATCAAAGTCTCGAACTCAAAAATACGCCTCGATTCCTGTCTGGACATCGAGGCTATGAAGTCGCCACCCCTCCAAGGTTTCTTTACTTTTTCCAACGCAACAAAAGTTAAGCCAGTGGGATCACTATTGTGAACCATCTTAAAATGTTTTGATACTGAGTGGGCTTCGTAACCTTTTTTAATATTCGCGATATGTTCGCTGACCCTTTCTTAACAGTCCTTTTGAGTACGACCCACATACTGTTTGTGACAGGGGCATTCCAACATATAAATTACTTCTGTTGTGTCACAGGAAAGAAATTCTTTAATTTGCAAGCTAAGTGAATTGTTTCTTGACTGTACCTCTTGTGTTTTTCTAGGAAAAGATGTTATCCTACAGTTAGCACATCTTCCACATCTATAAAATCCCTTTAAGGTAAGCCAACTTTCTCCTACCTTCCTAGATATATTACTTGGGACCGTGGGTGCTATTTTACTGGCTAAGTTGGAAGCTTTCGTGTAAACTATTTTTGGAGACTTGTCAAGTAATGGGCCTATCCATCTATCTTTCAAAAGGTGTTCCCAGTGTCTCCCCACTATCTTCTCTATCTTTCTATACTGTGAATTAAAAGGTAATATCATTAATAGAGTTTCTTCCTTCTCATTATTTACTATCCCTTTTTCACCTTCTTTCTCTACAAAAAAATCTTCTCTCTTCATGTTCCTCACTTTCTCCAGTGATTTATCAATTACTTGCATTGGATATTCCTTTTCCAAAAATTGTTCTCTTAGTCTCATAGCCTCTTCTTCAAACTTTTCTTCCAGTGTACAATTGCGTTTGAGCCTACGGAATTGGCTCGTCGGAACGTTAGTCAGCCATCTAGGTAGATGGCAACTATCATATCTTATGTAGCTGTTTTTAGACACTGGTTTAAAGTGCGTGCTACACCTCAGGGATCGATCATCTACATTAATATCTAAGTCAAGAAACTCAATAGCTTCCCTACTAATACTTGGTGTAAAAATCAGATTCTTATCATTCTCGTTGATCTGCTTTAAGAATTCTTCCAATTCATCTTTTCCATTTTTCCAAATGAAGACAATATCGTCAATATATCGCTTCCAAAGCACCAGACTCGCCCCGAGCCTGGGACCAATGTTGTCGCACTCCCACTGGGCCAGGAATAAATTGGCATAACTCGATTATGGGGACCCTAGATGTAGGGTCCCTGTATACAATAATTGAACATGAAGCTGGTTTAAAGGCTTTGGAGCAACAATTGACAAAGGCAGGAGGGTTACCTAAGGAGCAGATTGAATTCCTATTAGAGGGAGTCCAATTCATCTTATCACACAATTATTTTGTATATGAGGGGGACTTTTACCTCCAAAAGACAGGTACCGCTATGGGCACCAGATTCGCCCCGAGTTATGCCAATTTATTCCTGGCCCAGTGGGAGTGCGACAACATTGGTCCCAGGCTCGGGGCGAGTCTGGTGCTTTGGAAGCGATATATTGACGATATTGTCTTCATTTGGAAAAATGGAAAAGATGAATTGGAAGAATTCTTAAAGCAGATCAACGAGAATGATAAGAATCTGATTTTTACACCAAGTATTAGTAGGGAAGCTATTGAGTTTCTTGACTTAGATATTAATGTAGATGATCGATCCCTGAGGTGTAGCACGCACTTTAAACCAGTGTCTAAAAACAGCTACATAAGATATGATAGTTGCCATCTACCTATATGGCTGACTAACGTTCCGACGAGCCAATTCCGTAGGCTCAAACGCAATTGTACACTGGAAGAAAAGTTTGAAGAAGAGGCTATGAGACTAAGAGAACAATTTTTGGAAAAGGAATATCCAATGCAAGTAATTGATAAATCACTGGAGAAAGTGAGGAACATGAAGAGAGAAGATTTTTTTGTAGAGAAAGAAGGTGAAAAAGGGATAGTAAATAATGAGAAGGAAGAAACTCTATTAATGATATTACCTTTTAATTCACAGTATAGAAAGATAGAGAAGATAGTGGGGAGACACTGGGAACACCTTTTGAAAGATAGATGGATAGGCCCATTACTTGACAAGTCTCCAAAAATAGTTTACACGAAAGCTTCCAACTTAGCCAGTAAAATAGCACCCACGGTCCCAAGTAATATATCTAGGAAGGTAGGAGAAAGTTGGCTTACCTTGAAGGGATTTTATAGATGTGGAAGATGTGCTAACTGTAGGATAACATCTTTTCCTAGAAAAACACAAGAGGTACAGTCAAGAAACAATTCATTTAGCTTGCAAATTAAAGAATTTCTTTCCTGTGACACAACAGAAGTAATTTATATGTTGGAATGCCCCTGTCACAAACAGTATGTGGGTCGTACCAAAAGGACTGTTAAGAAAAGGGTCAGCGAACATATCGCGAATATTAAAAAAGGTTACGAAGCCCACTCAGTATCAAAACATTTTAAGATGGTTCACAATAGTGATCCCACTGGCTTAACTTTTGTTGCGTTGGAAAAAGTAAAGAAACCTTGGAGGGGTGGCGACTTCATAGCCTCGATGTCCAGACAGGAATCGAGGCGTATTTTTGAGTTCGAGACTTTGATGCCGAAAGGACTTAATGCAGAGATGGAAATTTTTGGGTTCCTTTGAGGAGGTGGGTGGCGCGGGGTAGATGGAGGGTCAAGGTCTGGCCGTTCTACCGACACCTCGACCCTCCCTCTCTCTTCGCCTCCCCCCTCAATGTTCTTCTATCAATGTTCTTCTATCGACTTTTGGAGCCATGCATCTCTGCATCCACTTTTTAGGGGAAAGTCATACATATCATGTTTAGCATTTTTATAGTCTCTCCAATCAATGTATTAGGAATATGAATCTATGTATGTGCATGTAGGATTTATTGATTTTATGGTACTAATTAGGTGTATTTCAAATTCAATTGGATTAGGCACCTTAAGGCTCTTCCGTGGTCGCTATTGAATAATGGATCCATATTGAAAAATGGATCCATTTCGGATTTTGGGATTCCTGCTGGGACATTGAGTGCAGAGGTTATTTAAAGAAGCATCATACACACTACTTGCATCCACTGAAGAAGGGTCGAACCCCGAAACGCGTATGGGTGGACAAGTAGTGTGACCTATTGGATGAACACCCCACACAACCCCACATCGGCACCGGAATTCAACAATCTGGTTAACAATCAAATAACCAGCGGTGTGTAGGACCCAGCGGTGCCTCCTCCTAAAGTATCGGAACTACTGGTCACGTGGGACGCCACGGAGACCCAGATGCCGCGTGGGACGCCGCGGGCGCAGGAGCCATAGCTACGGACTGTAAGCTAATTCACCGGAGCGGAGGTAAGGCACCTGGGGCAGGGGACGAGTGAGGTGGTGTAAAGGAGGTGAGACTTCTCTTCCCTCCCCGGGAGTCAAAGGACAATCCAAGTGTTCAGCCCTATCTGATGGCAGACGAGTGAGGTACACGCACACTGCACGTGTATACCCGGGTATGATATCAAGTTCTTGTGAAGGTTTCAATCAATATAAGGATATACTTGGACAGTCATAGTAAAGTTTCATATAACTTGGACATTTTGAATCACACAGGATTGAAGGATTGGGTGTATACCACTCAAACAGCATCTTAGGACAACACTGTCAGATCATCTATTTATTGACTTTTGCGTGTTTGCACATAATTGGTTGCACTATATTGCACAACTACTTGCGGTTTTGCACATATTTTAGTATGGAATAATGTTTTGCACATGAAATATTTTTTGCACAAATAATTTTTTGGCACAAGGTATCTTAAATACTAGTAGTTTTCCATCTACATCCAGATATTAGTGTTTTGCTGCTAATCCAGCCATAGAGGAATATCCCTTCACTTTATTGGTTATAATTACTTCACTAGCCATTGATACTATCTTTAGAGTGTTTTTATCTGATTTTTAATGGTCAATAAATAATTCATTTTACAATTGGATGGTTCCCTGGAATAGTATCGGTGTGCCCCTGCATTGTTATATGAAGTGCATGCACTAGCCTTTTAAGAGGCCAGAGGGTGCATGCTCTAAGGAGACAGACTGGAGCATTGGGCAGCAGGATGAAGGAGGCAGCTTGCAGGGAAAGCCTGAGGCCAGGACACCGAATGGCATGGTAAATAGCTTGATATCCACTCCCACAGGAAACAAAAGGACTGCGGTGGACAGGGACCATGGGCCTAACAAGTAGCTACATCAACAAAATGGCACTGCAGAGACAGCTTTCTTTTTCCTGGAAGATAGCTAGTCTGCACTTCCCGAAATTTGATAGGATTGAGGTCTTGCATTGTGCTTGTCATTCTGAGACTGGAACTGTACTTCTCTAAACTACCACAAACCTTACGTATGCTTCCCGTATGTCATATGCATATGCTTTCTCCTTCCTGGAAGTCAAAGGACCAGTACAAATTATTCATCTACGAAACAATACAATTGACGCAATGCTTTTAGATTCTACTCTCTTGGCATGAAATTTGATCCCTACACAGAATTTGCTTCCGCTACTCCACAAACTTTTTGATTCTGACCAGTCTGGTCTCGTGTTAATGATGGTGCCATGTCAAGAATAATCTATCCACATTGCCATAAAATGTGTGAATGCATGCAATATTATATATTTGGTGCAGCTAGATATGTTCAAGTAGATTCACAACAATGAGTGTGATGTTTACTGTCAGCAAATCATATAGACAGAAGTATGGAACTGTAAAGCTTTATGGTTGTATATGCCAGCCATTTTCTTTATGTATACAGTTGTATATAAAAAAAAGCAGTTGACTACACTTTTCCATAGATTTGGGGCTGTGGGATCCCAACATATATCCAGCGGCAATTGGACACCCTTTTGCCATGTTTTGCCTATTAAAATGAATGGGCACTGCAGCTAATGTGCCAGATATGCTGACAGTACACAGTATGAATTTAGCCTAAGAGCGAGGTCAGGGGCGTAGCTAACGGCTCATGGGCCCTGGTGCAAGAGTTCATCTTGGCACCCCTTCCCTCAATGCTTTGTGTGTCTTCTTATGCGGCACAATTGTCTTTGGGCCCCCCCAGGCTCCTGGGCCCGGTAGCGACTGCTACCTCTGCACCCCCTATAGCTACGCCCATGGGCAAGGTCATTTGGACATTTATGGCATATCCACAGGATCATCTGCAAAAAGAAATATGTCCTTTACCAAGTGTTACAGAGAAAACATTTGAATATAATGGATGGAAAAGATCACAACATAAATTCATACAGGTACTAGTTTTGTTGGACATAATATGGATCAAATTACCTGAAAGAACTCAGTAATCATACATAGTGCCAACCTTTGCAGTACCCCAAAACAGAGTTACTACAAAGGGTTAATTGTTATAATATTACATTGGTAAGTTAAATGTTGTCATTTGCTGTGTTTGTATACTTAATGGCACCATATGGACAAGTAATGGTTAACCTCTTGGCTTACTGTGTTCGGTTGCCAGGAGATGGACCTGGGTCCACCCCTGATTAGTTATTTAGTAGAGAGTCTATACCTAGCTGTGGTACAGTGAAGACTTAGGCTGCTTTCACACAGTCAGTGTTTGGTCAATGATTTCCATCTGTGATTGTCAGCCAAAACCATGAGCCGGTCAAAAACACAAAACAGGTGCAGATCTTTACATTATACCTTATCTCTGTGTTGCTTCCACTCCTGATTTAATCCCACAATCACTGATGGAAATCACTGATCAAATACCGACCAAAAACTGACTGCTTGAAAGCGGCCTTACATGTACAAGCTCCTGAGAGCTAGGTCTGAGCTCAGAGATCCCTCATCTCTGAGACATTTACAGCCAAGAAAGCACTTTTACCATCAAAGTGCTTCAGAGAGAAGGACGTTAGAAGGCCTAGAACTACAAGGCTGGAGCCAGTCAGCAAGGCACTGTGTGCATGTATGGCAGAAAGACCTTACTGCTGTGAGAGGGAATATTGCTAATGCACCCTTCCACACATGAAGATGGTCAACCGCATCCTAAATCTGCATCACTAAGCATGGGAACTGCAGAAGCCTACTAAGAACCTTGTTGCATGCCAAAGGTTCTGCAGATAGAGACTTTAGAGAAAGACAGAGAGGAGTACTATAACTCACATTATTGTTGTTGTCCATACACCACCATGGGAAAAATTGCACTGTTATATGTTTTGGAATTGTGCCTTGTTATTACTGGATGAACTACTATTTTGCACTTTAGTAAAAGAAAAAAATTATTTTTTTGTAGTCAACTGGCTGGTTACTGACTCCTGCCTTGCACCCTGACAAATACCGAACACCAAGGTAACCCCAACTACCACTAAACTGGAGCCCCAACTCCAGGGAGTGCCCTAAGGGAAGAAAGGATGCGCCCTCCAGTCACCACCTGGCCCTAAGATGTCCAAGCATGGAGATTGTCACTGTGATCCTTGAGTACCAACTACCACCCTCTTAGCAACCACCATTCCCATCCTCCACACACTCCCCAGCAGGCCGCTGCACATTTACACACAAGTTTTTGCATTATGAAATCCCTACATGATTTGTAAGTGTTGGGTATTATAACAGCTATAGTCAAAGAAAAAAAATATGGCAACCAATAGAAAGGGAAAGGCGCTCATAGGGTGATATGTATAAACCCGGAGGTGCAACAATTGAATAATTATGCTCACTTTTTTGTGTTTTGCAACCATAGACACAACACTAGTGAGGAAGTATGGATATAATTGGTTGATGCTGCTGATGTCGTCAAATCCTCACTTTGAGGGGAAGCCAACCCCCCGGAGGAGTATAAATACTGTAGTTGAGGGTAGCCTGGCACAAGGCTCTAGAGGAGTAGTCTCTCTCCTCTAGAGCCTCCTCCTCAGCTGTTGGCTGCTCCCTCATTCTCACTAACAGCAGAAAATTTCTAGAATTATTTAAGTGTGGTTAAAGATCAGCAGCAGCCTAGAAGTAACTCCTCACAAGCTCTCTTCTCAGCAGATCCAGAAATCCCAGTGCCCACCACATCAGGACAAAAGACTTGAAAAAGGAGTTTTGCAACTTCTAAATGCGTTGGTTGTCACCTTGGTATCAAATAAAAGACATATCATCTATCCTATTGCGGTTGTAATATTGAGCCAGGAGCTGTCAGAACAACGCAGGATACCCTTAGACCACATTCCCCTGTCTTGCCATGGTCAAAGAAAGGGTCTTTATTTGGCACCAGGGAAACAGTTAGAATTCAAAGGTCTACATTGCAGGATGATAACCATAAGCAGATATACTATAGAATGCAAGGCTGCACTGGATTGATCTCCAATATGGCTGACGAAAGGATCTGGAGCATTGAAATCTTGCATTGTATGGTATTTCAGTTAGCTTTTCAATGATATGGCCTTTATAAAACACTTCACTTTTTACCAGACATCTAATGAGTGTCAACATCACCCACTACCCATTACTGCACACCGGCTAGGATAGCTAATTGTAATGCAAATAGCATTGGTGACCCCTACCCAATACTTAGGGGTTTCAGGAAGTGATGGAGTACAGCTTCCTTCCCCAGAAATCAGGGACTAACAGGGGGATACATTTAAAGCCATAACTCTTTGTATAGGGTTGTTATCCTGTCTCCATCAATACTACAGAACTGCTTCTAATTCACCCACCTAATGGTAATGTAGTAACTCTGTACCTGTGTCCCAGACTACACAGTAGAGCTATAGACAAAAGGAAGTGTCAATGGTTGTGCAAGTGGTAATTGTAAAAGTGGAATAATTCAATACAAAATAAATGTTTTTTATAACAATTGAACACATTTTTTTTCACTTTCTCATTATTGTTTTGATTATTGGAAGCCTTAACTAAAGCTTGGGAAATTGGGAATTACTCTTCCATATTTATTAAAGATTGTTTGAAATTTTGCTATAAAATGAGAAATCATCTCTGTTCAGCTAGATTTTTTTGTGTAACAGTTTAGTACAGTCAGCATGTAGTTGTTGCTAAAGTACCATGACCACTTCTGCTTAACTCCTCGCTTACTAGTTTCAATACCCCCCTTGGTCTCATTAACACCTTTTACAATAACTAAAATCTTTGAAATTTCATCTTGTCTTTATTTGCCAATATAACAATTACGAAGATTCTCAAAATTCCATTTGATCTCAAACATCTTGCTTAACCATACAGTGTCTGCTACCTTCATGAATACAGTAAAAGTTCTTGTCTTAAGCTATAACCAATACCAATAGAGTCCTTTAACTGGTTCAGGACCAGGGTCATTTCTGTCTTCAGGACAACACTTATACGGATACAGGTAGGTTTCTATCAAACTGCACACCTACCCGCTGGCTACCCGGTTCAGCAAAAACACAACCTAGGACAAGCCTATAACTACAGAATCCTGCCTACAGCAGAATAGCCATCCCGATAAGGGTGATCCCACTCAAGAACCTTGCTAGTTAACACTGAGTGATCTTTGCAGGTAGCAAGAAATCCTGTTTTGAGTTCACTGGGTAGCTCCTGGCAGGTGGAATAGACAGAGTGAGCAGACATACTAGTTAGGGGTCAAAAACAGAGCAGTGAAACATCAAAGACAAAACAGTATTCAATACAGCAATAACAGACAAAAGACAAGTCAAAACCAAGGTACAGAGACAAAGGCAGGGAAATGGTCACTAAACAGTCTGAGGCCAAACACAGAAGCAATCAAGGAGGCAAACAGTAATCAGGTAAACAAGCCAGGCCAAAAATGCAAGACCTCTCACTGGAGCTCCGTGACCACTTCAAACAGCTGCTAAGCGGGGATGCCGGGAGTAAGACTTCCACTGATCTAATATTGATGACCATGCAGAGGGAAAGTTCATCTAAATTGTACTTCCAGAAATCCCCTTTAACAGCTGTAACATTTTTATTAGTTGGGCAAGTGACATAATTTGTTTCTGTGTTATTTTTTGCAATAATTCAGGTTTCTTGTCATATAATTTTATACATACAGGGGGTCATTTATTATCCTGAAATATGCCTATATTAGGCATATTTCAGATGCAGTTAATTGCACCCATATCTGTGACTTGTCCTGTTCTTACCAGGTCTAAAATTGTGGGTGTGACATGGGCGGGGATAGGGACGTTTCATTCATCGTTTTCTACTGCGCCTGCGCCTCTTCATAACTTTGGCGGATCCTCCAACAGCTATGGGTCTAAAACACCGGTCTTAATAAATGTGTCCCATAATTTATGACTTTTTTAAATTTATTGGTCTTACAGATTGAAAACATTAAGCAAAAATATTACATTTAAGGAATTATTTTTTCTGGTAATAGCATAATATTACCCTAAAATAAAGTTTCTGTTTACAGTACATTTGTCATTGTATATCGTAACTTTTAATATATTACATGTCCAATTCCAGGTAATCAGGTCTTAGTTAGCAGTACAAGAATGTTGGGTGGTTTATGCTTTGTGTATTTTTTAATTATTAAACTTAGTTTTATTTTATTTTCTGTTCCTTAAAGGTCTTTAAAAACCGTTGTAGGACTTTTTTGTTACACTATACTTTTCTACTATAACTGGGGCTGCACAGTATCCCCAGTTACAGGGCAAATGTGCTCAGTGCAAGTGAAAATTCTCACTGTTAGGCCCCTTTCACACGAGCGAGTTTTCCGCGCGGGTGCAATGCGTGACATGAACGCATTGCACCCGCACTGAATCCGGACCCATTCATTTCAATGGGTTTGTGTACATGAGCGTTTTTTTTCACGCATCACTTGTGCGTTGCGTGAAAGTCGCAGCATGTTCTATGTTCTGCGTTTTTCACGCAGCCCTAGCCCCATAGAAGTGAATGGGGCTGCGTGAAAAACGCATTGCATCCGCAAGCAAGTGCGGGTGCATTGCGTTTTTCACTGATGGTTGCTAGGAGATATTGTTTGTAAACCTTCAGTTTTTTATCACGCGCGTGAAAAACGCATCAAAACGCATTGCACCCGCGCGGAAAAAACTGAACAACTGAACGCACTCGCAGGCAAAACTGAATGGCTTTGCCTGTGAAATCGCACAGTTTTCACTGAACGCATCCGCAACGCATCCGGACCTAATCCGGACACGCTCGTGTGAAAGAGGCCTTATACCCAATAACAAGCAGGCCTCTAGCAACAGAATCCCAGCAACAATGTGACGGGTCACATGATCACTGCGGTGAATAGATTCATCCGCAGCAGCGCTGCCACTATTCTATACACAGTGCTCATTGAGTTATGTGTAGAGTACGTGAGAACAGAGAAGAAGATAGAATCTTCTGTCTGCTATTCAGGGACCCTCTCAGTTTTCACCATTTTCATATATACATATATAAAGAGTGACCTGGCTGACCATCATATTATACAGTGGTGGTTCTTAACTGGTTAATAATGTTTGTGGTACAGTATTGATAATATACAAAACAATTTGCATTGAACTTGACTCCAAACTCACTTGTTTCCATACGCACTCTGCACCATTCACGATAAAAAGAATCTTTGAAACTTCATCTGAATTTGCAAAAATAAAAATTCCATAGATTTTTTAAATTTCATCTGTTTTTACAATAATGTGTAAACTGTTAAACATTCTTGGTAATTCTTCCTGTTGTTGAGGTTTAGAAAGGTCTTTTGCAATCGGAGTCTTGTCATTGTCTTAATTTTGGACATTTTCTAGGAAGTTCTACGAGAACACATGACTGGCACAGGGCTGTATCCTCCAAAAAGTATCTTTATGATTTCCTTAAAGAAAGCAAAATTCCTTAAACTTTTGTTTTTGAATGTGACCAGTACATAAGGTATTTACTGTATTTATTTTCCCAACTAAACACTTGTGAACTTACCTGAGTGATAGTTTAAAGGAACAACAAGAAAATATCACAAAAAGAGCAGGAGAAGGATCTAAGCCGAACAATCTATTCACAAAAATGTAAGTCATAAATGCTACTTTATTTGTAAATATACAAGCATATAAACTTGATTTAGGCTTTTTTAAATTATGTGGAAAAGTTTGTGATTTAACTTCTTTTTTTAAATGGATTCCACTATTGTACTTGTAGTATATACTAACAGCATTTTTAATATCAGATCTGGTAACGTTTATTTACACATATTTAGTTTATTTTGGATTAATTGACTGATGTAAAATCCAATTATTTTATAAAATGTTATCAATTTCCAACAAGTCGAAATTATCTTAGTAGTTCATTATGCATTAAACTTCGTGAACTTTCCTGATTATAAGAATAGAATTCTATATTTATGAGGTTCCAAATCTTTTGTCGAATAAAAGCTATTTCTGTTAAATTCCAAGGCTTTTTTTTACCAACTCTGAACAAAATATTTTTTATTTTTTTAAACTGTTTATTTATTAAATTTAAAATTTACAGAACAAAAAAAGAACAATTTAAGACATTTTTACAGACAAAAAACAACAAAAACAACCAATTCTATATCCAAAACTGTGCTGCGGAAGAGAAAAGAAAAAGGGGAAAAAATTAACATAGGATGCCAACCTGTTGTTGCCAATCATAAAGTTTTAGTAATATATATAACTCAGTGTGATGAAGTGATATGAAGACAAGTTGACAACAGCAGCAGTCACTGTAAACTGTAAAATGATTGTAATTGCAATCATAATCTGTACAAGCTCCTCCAGTTAAAAAAATAAAATAAAATCATAGACACATGAAAATTGGTTTAGGAACCTAAAAAAGTGTTCTATTTTTACAGATGGTCCGTTAAGCAGATTTTGCCGTTACACTGGTCCCTCAAGTTACAGTGGTCCCTCAAGTTACAATATTAATTGGTTCCGGGACAGTTGAAACCACAGTAACTCGAGTACATATCTCTATGGAAAACTAGTAATTGGTTCCAAAGCCACAAAATGTCATCCCAATATAATAGAAAATTAAGATTTAAGAAAAATAATCCGATACCTAAAACAGATATACGGATGTGCTGCTGGAGGACATCCATGTGCTGTCAGTTTTTTTTGCGAACCCATGGAAATAAACGGTTCCAGATCGCAAGCAAAATGCGATTGTGGGGGATTGTAAAGTTAGACTAGACTGTCTAAATGTGAGCCAGATTTATCCTCCAGCCTGAGCCCCTGTGATAGATTTGGTGCAGGTCTAGACAGCCTGACTGGAAGTTCTACAGGATTCATAAATCTGGGCCAGTATCTCCAAGCAGATTAAACCCATTGTTTCTAAGCCACAGTGCTTCTAGTGCTGTCCTACAGTTTGGTTGCGTAAATCCATATGACAACCAAAAGGACAAAATGGAAACCATACATTATTTCCGGATTAGCTGCAGCATTTTTCAAGAATATTTCCAGAACTTCGTCAGTTCAAAATGGTACCTCACTTACCAGGTTTTGCGGTATCTTTCCTGGCAGAATTATTTCCTTTTGGGGACCAAGCCTAAATATATGTTTATATCTTCTTATTTTTATGCATAAGGTATCTAAGGATGTGACTTCTTCATTTTCAAGACTGGTGGTAATCCAACGGTCTCCCCCTGAGATCTTCACCAAATGCATCTATTTACTGTTTGTCTCTTAGAATAGGTTAACACTGCCTTTTAGTCCTCCATTGGGCTGTCCGTCAGGGTATAGGTTGGAATACCGAAAAACAGGGTCCTATGAATTTTTCCGGTCTTTTTCACCTTTATTGCCGGACAGAATAACATAGCCTACCACACTGCTCTGTATGGCAAACATCACTGAAATGAACTAAACCAAGCCAACTTATTGTTTTATGTTTTTCATGCCAGATTGCATCAGATATTATCAGACATGACTGAAGATGGAGAAATATGTCAGGATTGTGAGCAAAGAAAAAATGGTGTGTATAAGACAGCATGTGCACGTATAATCGTAAGAGAGTACAGATGATGCCATGTATATATTGCGTTCAAAAAAAGTTTAAAAAAAAAAATGTCCATGGTTTACCTGCTACCGTATTACAGATATGCGCTGAACTTCATTAATAGACATATGTACTGTACGATCAGATCACACACAATTATCCGAAGAAATGACTTTAGACAATAGAATCAGCATTGAGACAATCAAAACAATCTCTCTAACTCACCTTCTTCACAGAATGGAAATAGATTTACAGATTTAAGAGGCTGGAAATCAATAATTAGATTTTTTTTTTACCCCCTAGAGCAGTGTTTCCCAACCAGTGTGCCTCCAGATGTTGCAAAACTACAACTCCCAGCATGCCCGGGCAGCCTTTTGCTGTGCGGGCATGCTGGGAGTTGTAGTTTTGCAACAGCTGGAGGCACACTGGTTGGGAAACACTGCCCTAGAGGACCCTGTGATTTTCCATTTTTGCATTTTCATTTTTTTCTCCCCGCCTTCCTATAGTCCTAACTTTTGTATTTTTCCGTTCACATAGCCTTATGAGGGATTATTGTTGCGGGACAAGTTGTACTTTGTAATAGCGCCATTTACGGTTGCATACAACGTAGTGGGAAGCGGAATTTTTTTTCCAAATGGGGTAGAATTGGTAAAAAACGCAGTTCTGACAAAGGTTTTTATTCATTTTTTTACACCGTACACGTTGCGGTAAAATTGATCTGTAATCTTCATTCTCCAAGTCAGTACGGTTACAATGATACCACACTTGTATAATTTTTCTTGCGCTTTAATACAAAAACAAACAAACATTTAAACCTTTGAGAAAAAAAAAAAATGTTAGACCACATTCTGACCCCTATAACTTTTTTGTAGTTCATTTTTTGCAGGACGATCTGTACTTTTCAGTGATACCAATTTGAAGTGTGTGCTACTTTTTTGATAACTTTTTATAAAAAAATTATTGGAGAGTTGAAGTGACAAGAAATAGCGAATTGGCAGTTTTAATTTTTTTCCCGTTACGCCATTCGCCGTGTGCCCATGATGTTTATTTATTTTTTATTAATTAAGTATTTTAATTTTAAGGAAAGGGGGGTGATTTGAACTTTTACATTTTTTTAATTTTTTTTATATTTGTAAAAACTTTTAAACTTTTTTTTAAACTGTTTTAAAGTTATTAGACTGCCCATTGTGTTCATTGATGGCTATTTAGCCATCACTGAACACTTCATTTTCAATATAACAATACAGTGCTACCATCTAGTGGCCTGTATTGGTATATTCCTCTAATAGAATCTGAAGCCTGCTTGAGGCTTCGGACTATTAGAATACTGTAACAGGTTCCTCCATCAAGTGCAGGGAACGCTGTTTCAGAAGCGGAAGCACACAGCTTCTGCTTCCGGACTGCTCAGATGCCGTGGTCATTTGACCAAGGCATCTGAAGGGGAAAATGTATGCGACCAGACTTATGGCTGATCACATACATGTGCCGCGGGTGTCTGCTATCCTAAATAGCAAAAACCCGGCAGCTATGGAGACCGCTGCACGTGTGAGCAGGCGCAATGTTTAAAGACCAGACTTCCGCCATACATGTACGGCAGAGGTCCTAAAGGGGTTAATAAATTGGCTGGGCCAACTCTAAAGGTCCTTTTACATGGGACGACGATCTAGCAGATTGGTAGGAAGGAAGCGTTCCTTCCCAACAATCTGCTGATCACTAGCAGAGGAGACCGGAGCATTTACATGCAGCAATCTCCTCCAGAGTATAGGGAGGAGTGATCACTAATTCTATCGCTCTTCCCCATACTGTCTCGTTGTTTCCCGGGACCAGACAGTGTTTACACAGCGTGATCTGCCACTGGGAAATGATGATCTTTTGTGATCCAACTACCCGATGAACAAGTGCTTTGCCCGTTCATAAGGTAATCAACGGTACTTTCACACCGCAAGATCATCGCTAACAAGCGTTACTATAATATATATAATATATACTATAATCTGATCTATTGTCGGTCCGTGTAAAGGGCCCTTTAGGGTGTTGTAGAGATGTCTTTTTTTCGGAAATAGTGCTTTGGTCTACCCTGAATCTACTGATTGTGGCCATACCCCCTGCTGTTTTTTACAATGTGTCTGCTACATTCTTAAGATGCTCCTGACTATGGGCTGAATTTTCTGACCAATCTTTGGTCAGATGGCCTACTACACACACAAATCTTTTGTGATACACACCAACTATTGGTCTGATTGGACAGATATTGGTCAGATAATCTGTTAGTGTAATACAGCCTTTTTTTTGTCTGATGATGATGCTAGACAATGACACTAAAACTGGCCATACATATGAGATAACTGTTGGCCAAATGTCCTTTTAGACAACAGCTATCTTGCCTGATCCTCCCATACATTAGCATGCTCGGCTAAAGTCATTAAATAGAGAGAGAGGAGAAAGCCACTGCCAGACTTCTCTGGTAGCTTCTTGTTTCCCCGTTAATAAAAGGGTTCAGCAACAAAATCCAGAGTTCCCAAACCTGATCTCCCATGACATTAGCCTTTAGTAGATGGTCGAGAGTCTGAAGGCCACCATACACATTAGATGGGCGGCTGAACTTGCTGAAATTGGTGAGCATGGCCCACTTTAGGTTGCATTGGGCAACTACTACAACGGAGCATGCCCCCAAAGTATGCTCAGCTCGGTCAGGAGAAAGTAATTCACTACGAGACAAATGTGGCAAAAGCTCAACACCTTGAGAACCAAAGAATTAGGCATGTTGAAATCCACCTGCCCAATGCGTCTTTACCCTAAAATCTGTCATCCGAGAGAGTTGAGAGGCCCCCATAAACATTAGATGGTTGACCAGTCGTGATGAAATTGATGGATTCAGACAACCCTAATCTTATATGTATGCTCAGCTTTAATAACTTTGAAGTACCTAAGTCCTGGAGCCAGCAGAACAAGACGAAAATGTGCAATCTGGTTTAAATAGGTTGTCTCACGTCAGCAAATGGCATTTATCATATAGACAGAGGTAATACAAGGCACTTACTAATGTATTGTGATTCTTCATATTGCCTCCTTTGCTGGCTGGATTAATTTTTCCATCACATTATATAATACTCATATCCAGGAGTTATGACCACCCTGCAATCCAAGAGTAGAGGTCGTGCTTGAACACTATAGGTAAAAGGGCCAGCCTCTCGGGTGGCTGGGACAGTGGGAGTGAATGTAAGCACGCATGCACAGCAGCTCCCATTCCTGGCACCTTGTATCTGCGCTGCAGCGGAAGCCGTAACCCCTAGAAATGAGCCGTGTATAATGTGATGGAAAAAATCAAGCCAGGAAAGGAGGCAATATGGACAGTCACAGTATCTTTCATTTTCAGTACCATGGTCTCTATGCACTAAATGCTTCCCAGCCCTCCCCTTTGGCCCTGAGTGGCAGCGCAGGCGTCCAATCAGGATGCAATGCCCGGACACCCTAGGGGTGTTGTGTGAGTGTACTAGTGATGATGTGCTGAGTAGGTGTAGTAGTACTCACGATTAAGTTGTCCCCTGGGCCAACATGCAGTGAATGGGAAGACAGCCCAAAAACTTCCGGGGCACTCTCTATTGCAGGGAACACCAGCCAGATGTTGGTTGAGGTGCCCTTGATTGTAATTGGGTGACACTTAGGGTGCTTTGGCGGCTGGGCCCCTGTGTTTGTGATGCCAGCACCGTGAGGTGCAATGAGGAGATGCAATGGAAAGATGAGAGAGGCAGTAGTTGAATCAAACAGGAACTTTACTTGTCAGTTGCAGTCTTGCAATAAATAACATTTGATAGCAGCACTTTGTATTACATGAAGTTGGCAAAGATGATAAAGCTGCAAATTCTGATAATAGCAGGCTCGGTGAGGTGCTGTATGTAGGTTCCAGCTCAACTTATGCAGGACTGGTGAATATACTCTACTTGGTTCCTGATCTCGCTCAGCCTTCTAGTCTTGCAATAATATAAATCCTCCGGTACTAATAGTATACAACCCAAGGGCGGTCTCCCTCATGGCAGACAAACTCTCTGCTCCATTCTTTGAAAAGGTTGCCTGAACTATAGTCCATAAAAGTAATGGTAACACACAACTTTGTACTTAGTTGTCAGGCTATGTCCAGGTGCTGGAAGCTTTTCCCGGTCACTTGGTGCTATGGAGTCCATAAGCTGAGACTGCACTAATCTCCACAAGTTCAAGTAGGTTGACTCCTGGGGCAAGGCCCAGGAAAACAGAGACAAATCTGTCTCCTAGACTCCACACTCCTCTCCTATCTAACTTCCTGTGGCTGACCTATTTAAATGATTTTATAGTGACCTCTAGTGTTGGTAGTGTGTAATGCATGTTGACAGCCTGTAGTAGGAATTTAGCAGCATAAAAGAAGTAAAATACAGTAATTTGTGCAAAATCACATAAAGGGCATATAGCAATTTAGAGTGGCCCATACACACATAAGTGGGACACTACAAGGAGACTACTAGAGCTGTCAGTGAGAGCACAAGGGAGGGGCTGGAAAACATGCAGTGCAAAGATCCCGGTACACTGACCATAAAAAGGACTACATCCTTTTCACTGGCAGTTGTGGCGTTGCACTACAAAGCTCATCTGCCTATATGGATGAGATACTGTCCCTGCCAATCAGATATTGAAGTCCTATCCTAATGTCCCAGAATGACAGGTCTCACTCTATTTGTGTATGGGGAGTGACCTGTCAATCATACTTTTTGGCCATGACCCAGTATTAAAGCTTTGCTTTTCCATGGAAATATGAAACACTATATGAATATCTGATCATTTTCATGAGTAAAAAACAATAAATATATATATATATATAGTTCTAATGGTAATATTGTACATAGTGTTTACTTTTATATCGCCATACTCTTCCCAAGTTCTACTTAACAATTCAAACTATTTTTAACAGGTGACCTGATTTTCCATCTATTATATTGCTATGATGTCTACATCGTATCGCCTCCTTGCCCACAGAGTCCCAAACAAAATGGAATAGACACCTATCTCAATGAGAGCATTGTCAAGCCTCTTGAAGACAAAGGATATTATTGCTACCATGGATCCAGAAACATAACTGGGGGTGACTATATTATTAATGCTATGAGTTACCCTATTACCATAATCCCAACAACCATTGTACCAGTATTCAAAGATAAAAAGTTCTCAAACCTACGAAATTTACTCCTGAGACCAGATTATTTGGAACGGACTGTGTTTCTCTTATTTGATGCCTCACAAGCTTATCCCGATGCAATATCAAAGAACAGCTACTCATTGTCTGTACATGATCCCTATCTGCTACCAAAACTGATCGAAACGATTGAACAAAATAGGAAAGAGACTCCTCTGCTGCAAAGGAAAATAAAGTTTGAAATGGGACCATATCCCGGTGAGTATAGCAAGACTGTGTACAGAATTCCCAGAAAGTTAAAGGGGTTATCCAAGTTCCTTAGAAATGTGACCTTAAAAGGAGTTCTCCAGCCTTTACTAAGTGATGGTCTATGCTCAGGATAGGGTATCACTAGCTGATTAGTGGAAGTCTGGCACCCCACACTCCCATAGATTAGCTGTTCGGGTGTACCTCTGTCAACAGAAGGTGGTGCTGGAAATATCATATGACATTCTGATCACTTTTTGTTAAAACAATTTGGGGGGGGCAATGTGACCAAAGAACAACAAATTCGCAATTTTTTTTTTATGTTATAGTATTCACCGTGCATTATAAATATTTTTTATTTATTATTACTTTGGAAATTTCTGGACAAGGCGATACCAATGAGGTCTAATTTTTATTGTTTATTTTTATTTGCTAAATTGGGAAGGGGAGCTGATTTAAATTTTTAATACTTAGGAATTTTTATATATATTTTTTGCATTATTCACTGTACTTTATGTTTTCCTTAGGGGACTTGTGCATGCGATCTTCTGATCGCTTGCACCATAGAGTGCAATTGAATACTATGCAGTCTTTGGGATTTTAACAGGCTGCCTGTCAGGCCATGCCTCAAGCACAGCTTTTCTGGCAGCTTGCTATCAGAGACCTGGGAGCCTTCACAATCAGAGCCCCAAGTTTTTACCGCAGGGGCTTCGATCAGATGACAGAGTAAGCACTCTTCCTCTGTCTATCCTCAAAGATGCCATTGACACTGACATCTAAGGAGTTAAGTGTCTGGGATCAGAGTCATTTCTGAACCTGGTCACTGCTGGTGTGTGCCTGCTGTATTTTACAGCCAGAACCTGCTGCATATGGAACAAGCTGAGCTTGCGAGCCTGCTCCATAAAACCCCTTAACCCATATGACATACAGGAACGTTGTATGTTGCTAGGGCGTTAAAATAGGGCACAATGCTTGGAGGTTAAAAGAATTTGAAATTAGACTTAAAGTCCTTTGAACAGGTCTTTGAACAGGTAAGCGAAAATTAATTCCATATTATTTCCTTTTTGTAACCATGACCAGCATCTTCCCATGTAAACAGGGATAATCTGCCAAGAAACAGAGTACTCTATGAGATGAGAGGATTCAATGAGCAATGTTCATTCATTCAAACCCACCAGATGTTTTCCTACATCAGGGGTACTCAAGAACTTTTTTGTAAAGGTCCACGTACCTGGGTTTTCTGTTGGACGCAGGTCTGAGCCACAAAAACCGAGGAACAACTCTAGAGGCATGTAGTGTGAGGCGGCAATTAGATTTTTTTTTAACAATAAGCCATGCTTCTAATCCTCCCCAATCCCACATATACTCTCCACACAGTAAGGATTCTCCCGTAATGCCTCCCCACACAGTAATGATACCCCTTAGTGCCGCCCTAGACAGTAATCTTGCCACTTAGTGCCCCTCGAACAATATGATGCCTTTTTAGTGCCCCTCATCGGGTATGATGCCCTCTTTGGGGCTCCCCATGTAGTATGATGCCCCCTTAGTGCCCCCCTATGCAGTATGATGCCACTAAGTGATCTTTTCAGGCCCCCACACAGTATGATACTCCTTTAGTGTCCCCCCTCACATCAGGATGACCCCTTATGTGCCCATACACAGAATGATTCCTCTAAAGAGCCCCCATACAAAGTGATGCCCTTTAAATGCTCCTCACACAGTATGCTTTCCCCTCCTTAAGTGGCCCCACATAGTGGTGCCCCCTCACAGAATAATGCCCCCTTAAGTGCCCACTACAGAGTGATACGCATATTCCATCCAATCTAAATACTCACCTACCCCGCGGTGAACAGATCAGAGCAGGTCTGCTCCATGCTGTGCTTGTGCTGAGCCACCGATGGCAGACGAATGGTGAAGCATGGAGTGGATGGCCCCACCATTGTATTGAACTGTATCTGTGCCCCAAGGGGTCAAATACTGATGAAAACGGGACATGCAAGGTTCCAGACAGCTGACAACCACAGTCCGTATTTGGACTAGGGTCCGCCAGGTGCCTACTCTTGTTTTAGATCATCCATTGGTATGTGTTATGGGCAATGTGTTATCCTAAGAAATCTTAGGATAGCAATACACATTATATTATTGTGAGCCAAAATCGCAAATTTACACACGACCAACCTACCATCTAATGTGGGTGATCTGATCTTTCCCCTAATGGCAGTTATCAGAAGAAAAAAGGATTGCGCTGTTGGAAATCATTACTGATAAAATCAGTGTTTTTTTATTATTTGTTTCAGCTTCGACAGTATCCTCCATTCCATCGGAAATGTGCATAGAGAGTGAGTATGTTATTCTTATAATAATTGTAAAATAATGTTATTGCAGTAATAAATGAAAGAGCTCATTTTTATTTCACGCTTTAAAGAGTTTTTTATGAGTTGAAAGAAATAGCTGCTTTCTTCCCAACAAGTACCGCTCTTGTTCATGGGGCCTGCAGAAATCTATGTGCTTGCTGCCTCATTCAAGTGAATGGAACTGATTTTCAGTCGCAGAATTTTCTGCCACAAAAATCTGCCGTGTGTGAAGGCACCCTTACAGTTTATCACAGGAGGAGACTAAAATAACTTTATCCTCGAGGAGAAAGAGTTAGCTAGCTACACATGAAACAAAGAATCAAATACAGCTACAGCAAGCATTCCTCATCTAAACTGGGACTAACATGCTATCTGTAGAGGTCATTTTCAGGTTGTGTACTTACAGCAGCATCTGCACTCATTCAAGCAGACAATCTCTCTGCAATGTAAAAGGCGAAGATAAAGAAGGGTAGAGTGTTGAGAGGTAGAAGGATTGTAGACAGAGTGACCAAGACCGGACTGCAGCTCTACTGTATGTGTGACATGATGGCGGATGAAAAATTTCCTGTTAGTGAGTTAGGAAAAAGGAGAGATCAACAGTGCAAACATCTGAGCTTTGACCCTGGGAACACACCTGAGCGTTTTTCAGCGCGTTCAAACGCGCTGAAAAACGCACAACAAGTGAAAACCCATGTATTCCAATAGACATGGTTCACACTTGAGCGTTTTACAGCGCGTTTGAACGCGCTGAAAAACGCCAAACGCTAACGCTTGTGCATGAGCTTCTTTGGGGCGTTTGCCCAAGCGTTTGCACCCATTGAAAAGCATGGGAACGCACATATAAGAAAATATGCGCGTTTTCCGCTTCAAAAACGCGCATATGAACGCGCGTTTTTGTAGTAAAACCCAGCAGAAAGGCAGAATCTCCACCCACCTTTGCTGGGTGGGGATTCTTTTTTTCTGCAAACTGTAAGCTGTCAATCAAAAAACGCCCCAAATACGCGCGTTGCAAAAATACAAAAACGCCTAAAAAAAGCGCGTTTTCCACGGAAAAAACGCTCAAAAAAAACGCCTGATCCAAAAACGCCTAGGTGTGTTCCCAGCCTGAAAGAAGACTATACAGAAGCATATAAGAGCACTGTCGAATTTTCTTCTTAATTCTGGGGTGTGAATTAGACCATGGGCAGGAGTACCACTGTTTCTGTCAATCTCATTCAACCCTTTAAACACCTGCAGAATATCTAGAGGTAGTCAGCAAATGGCTGAAAATTATCCTACAAAATTGATTCTGTTTTGCTACGTGATTTTCTTATAAAAAGCTTTTAGTACATGCTGAACAATTCGGCTTTGTTCATATTTGCTGACTGGTAAAAAAACAGCCTCTTCACTAAATGGTGTAAGAAGGGAAAGTACAGCTCAGCTGTGCAGCATGATTTATGTGTTCTTTTTTTACTGCAGGAAATTCCAGGTCATCTC
This sequence comes from Bufotes viridis, assembly GCA_033119425.1. Classification (NCBI taxonomy): domain Eukaryota; kingdom Metazoa; phylum Chordata; class Amphibia; order Anura; family Bufonidae; genus Bufotes; species Bufotes viridis. The sequence goes on along the minus strand of CM065594.1, from coordinate 76,071,597 downwards.
TCCTTAACATTTTCAAAATAGGTAATTGACTTGCTGATTTTTTATTTAGAACATATAGAAATCAATCTATCTATCTATCTATCTATCTATCTATCTATCTATCTCATATCTATTTATCTATCTATCTATCTCATATCTATCTATCTATCTATCTATCTATCTATCTATCTATCTATCTATCTATATCTATCTCATATCTATATCTATATAGTTCATATCTATATCTATATAGTTCATATCTATATCTATCTATCTAGCTCATATCTATATCTGTCTATCTATCTGTCTGTCTGTCTATCTATCTATCTATCTAAACATATACATAGAGAGAAAATGTGCCTTTACCTAGTGTTGAGCACGAATATTCGAATTTCGAATTTTTATCGTGAATATCGTCCCTTTGAAAATTCGCAAGTATTTTGAATATAGTAATATATATTTGTAAAAACGAATATTCGTTTTTTTGTTTTTTTTTCATATGAACCCATTACCTAGTATACCTACCTGCTTCTTGCTTGTGGGCCAATGTGAGAAAGCTGCAATATTGTAGTCTGTAGTGAATTAGAATATTCTTCATTATTTAATTTTTTTTTCTCTTATGCAAAAAATTGGCAATGTAATATTCGCGTAATGCGAATATTCTAACACATGAATATATAGCACTGGAATATAGTGCTATATTTTTGTTTTTTAGAATATTCGTTATTTTTTTCCATCTGAAGTCATGATCCCTCCCTGCTTAAGTTGCTTTTGGGCCAATGACGGTTTACATTAAATTGGAAAAAATGGCGAATATTCTAAAAAAAGAATATATAGCCCTATATTCTATAGTGCTATATATTCATGTTTCAGAATATTCGCATTATGTGAACATTACATTGCCGATTTTTCGCAATCAATAGAATAATCTCGAATACGAATATTCGCGAATATATGACGAATATTCTGATGAATATTTGTGAAATATTGCGAATTCGAATATTGCCCCTGCTGCTTATCACTACCTGTACCTTGTGCGATAAGGCTTTGGGATCTAAATGCCAAGCTGCACTTGTACAGGAGCAATGTGGCAAGTACAGGTGCGGCCAGCAATTAGCGATAATCCGCTTGCAGATCCCGCAGCAGAACTGCACTGTGTATGGGCACCGTAAGGCCTAGTTCTCACTTCAGTGATTTGGTCAGTGATTTCCATCAGTGATTGTGGACCAAAACCAGAAGTGGAGGCTACACAGAGATAAAGTAAGGAAAAGATCTGCACTTGTTCTGAGTTTTCGACCTGCACCTAGTTGTGGCTCACAATCACTGATGGAAATCACTGACCAAACCACTGATGTGTGAACTAAGCCTAAGGCCTCATGCACACGAACGTATTTTGGGTCCGCGTCCGAGCCGCATTTACTTCAGTGGGGCCGCAAAAGATGCGGACAGCACACGTTCCGTGGCCCCGCAAAAAAAAAAATATATATAAAATTTTATAAAAAATAGCAAATTGCGGAACGGAACTCGGAACAGCTTCCGTGTTTTGCGGATTGCGGACCGCAAAACACCTACGGTCGTGTGCATGAGGCCTAAGAGAGATCTTTAATTTATGTGTTTTTTATTTTTTTTATAAGGGCGCTTCTTTCATGGTAAAGACAGAATGGATAGTCATGCTTTGCATGAGGAAGGTATGTTTTATCCACCATCTATCTATCTATCTATCTGTCTGTCTGTCTGTCTGTCTGTCTATCTATCTTATATAGCTATTTATTTTGTGCTTGCTTCCTACCCTCAGAATCATTTCACACAGGCTGATGAGCGGCTATAATGTGCACCAGTCAACAATATAATACGTAGATTGCAGTTTGTTTGTAGAGGTTTACACTTCCTGAAGCAAACTGTATTAAGACAAACAAGACAGTTTTGTCCTCATATAGTTTGGATATTGTCGACAGGATATCCCCTGTTTACATGGAGGTGTGTGTTGATGACAGCAATGATTTTTAGGCTAGCATAAAAGATGCAATCAGTTGGCAATGAGCCTGTTTGCTTGTTTGTTAGCTGATGGCCGCCATGTTTACACACTGTAATAATCGGAAACCAACATTCAGCGAGCACTTATTTGGCAGATTTTTGGCTCTTATAAAAGGGCCAAGTATTCAAAGTGATTTTTTAGGCTGAATGCACACGATCAGGATTGCGTGCGGATTTTCCGCGCGGATTTGCGTGCGGAAAATCCGCACCGTACATCTTGTACATTGTATTGTATGAGAATTTGAAATTCTCAATGCACACGATGCGGATTTTTTCAGCGCGGATTTTGACCTGCGGTGCGGATTTTAAAATCCGCAGCATGTCAATTCTTTTTTTTTTTCCTGTCCGGATATCTTGCGGATTTTCTCAATTCACTTCAATGGGGAGGATAAAATCCGGATGGTGCACGCACACAGTGCGGATTTTGATGCGGATCCGCATGCGGAAAATCCGCATGCAAATCCGCATGCAAATCCGCATGTAAATCCGCACGCAAATCCGCACCTATTGATGCGGATTTACCGCACGGATTTGCCTGCGAACACCAACGGATTTCAGTGCGGATTCTCCGCACATGAATCCTGAACGTGTGCATGTAGCCTTAGGGTTCCTTTAGACACAGCTTTTTTTTGCCATTATCAAGGTGTTTTTGTCCATATAGTCAGTTTTACCACCTGGCACTCTTAGGCTGGGTTCAGACTTGCGCGTTTTACAGCGCGTTCAAACGCGCTGTAAAACGCTCAACAGGCGAAAGCCCATGTTTCCCTATAGGCATCGTTCTCACCTGAGCGTTTTACAGCGCGTACGAACTTTGGGGAGTTTTGTTGCGTGTATTGTGATTGACGCCAGAGTGGTCAATCACAGGAACGCGCGTACAACGGAACTGCGGACAAGAATAGGACATGCTCTATCTTTTGCTCTCCGCATTATGTCAGGCCCCTTTTACAATGAATGGGTCCGCATCTATTTCGCAGAATTGCGGAATAGATGCGGACTAAAATGCAGACGTGTGAATGGGGCCTTAAAGGGGTTGAACCTGGACATATCCCCTTCTAAGCAGAAGCATTTCATGCAGCGCAGGGCAAGCGAGAGCATCGGACCATGAAATGCTCCGACGCTGCACTCAGTGGGGCTTCCTGGGTGAAGAAGGGGATATGTCCGGGTTCAGCTCTGAACCTGGACAACCCCTTTAAGTGCGCCACGGGCAGTCCCGAACCACTCTGTGCACCCTTGGTCCTCTTGCTCTCTCTGTCAGCCCCTTCTTCTCCTTCTCGATTGACAGGGACAGGTGAGATGACTATACAGGAGCCTGGCCCTGGATGCCTAGCATTTTATTTAGATTCATGTATGTGCCTCCCCGTGATGTCACTTTCTTTTCTGTAGACCTCTATGACAAAAAGCATTGTTTTAAAAAAAGACTCCTGCAAAAAATGCCAACACACATTGCACATGAATTATTTTTTTATAAAAAAAAACAATGGCCGTCTATGGGGAAAAAAAAACAGAGGCCATAAGGGAAAAAACACCAGTGCATGTCACAATTAGAGAAAAACGCCATTGAAACAATTAATACATCTTAACCACTTCAGCCCCCCTAGCTTAAACACCCTTAATGACCAGGCCACTTTTTACAATTCCGCACTACACTACTTTCACCGTTTATTGCTCGGTCAATCAACTTACCACCCAAATGAATTTTACCTCCTTTTCTTCTCACTAATAGAGCTTTCATTTGGTGGTATTTCATTGTTGCTGACATTTTTACTTTTTTTGCCATTAATACAAATTTAACGATATTTTTGCAAAAAAATGACATTTTTCACTTTCTGTTGTAAAATTTTTCAAAAAAAACTACATTTCTATATAAATTTTTCTCTAAATTTATTGTTCTACATGTCTTTGATAAAAAAAGTCCAATAAGTGTATATTTATTGGTTTGGGTAAAAGTTATAGCGTTTACAAACTATGGTGCAAAAAAGTGAATTTCCTCATTTTGAAGCAGCTCTGACTTTCTGAGCACCTGTCATGTTTCTTCAGGTGCTAGTATGTCAGGAAAGTATAAATACCCCCAAATCACACCATTTTAGAAAGAAGACACCCCAAAGTATTCGCGGAGGGGCATGGTGAGTTCATGTATCATTTCATTTTTTTCACAAGTTAGCGGAAAATGACACTTTCTGAGAAAAAAAAAAAAAAAAGTTTCAATTTCTGCTAACTTCTGGCAAAAAAAAAAGAAATCTCAGACGGACTCACTATGCCCCTCAGTGAATACCTTGGGGTGTCTACTTTCCGAAAGGGGTCATTTGTGGGGTGTGTTTACTGTTCTGGCATTTTGGGCGGGGCTAATTGTGAGCCGCCATGTAAAACCTAAAGGTACTCGTTGGAATTTGGGCCCTTTGCACTCAGGCTGCAAAAAGTGTCACTTATGTGGTATCGCCGTACTCAGGAGAAGTAGGGCAATGTGTTTTGGGGTGTATTTTTACATATACCCATGTTGGGTGAGAGAAATATCTCTGTAAACTGACAACTTTGTATAAAAATTTTTAAAAGTTGTCGTTTACAGAGATATTTTTCACACACAGTATAGGTATATATAAAAATACACACCAAAGCACATTGCCCTACTTCTCCTGAGTACGGCGATACCACATGTGTGACACTTTTTTGCAGCCTGGGTGCGCAAAGGCCCAAATTCCAATGAGTACCTTTAGGATTTCACAGGGCATTTTTACGCATTTGGATTCCAGCCCCTAAAATGCCAGGACAGTATAAATACCCCACATGTGACCCCATTTTAGAAAGAAGACACCCCAAGGTATTCCGTGAGGGGTATGGTGAGTTCATGTAAAATTTTATTTTTGTCACAAGTTAGTGGAATATGAGACTTTGTAAAAACAAAATAAAAAATAAAAATATATCAATTTCCGCTAACTTGTGCCAAAAATAAAAATTCTGTGAACTCGCCATGCCCCTCACGGAATACCTTGGGTGTCTTCTTTCCAAAATGGGGTCACATGTGGGGTATTTATACTCACCTGGCATTTAGGGGCCTAAAGCGTGAGAATCCAAATGCGTAAAAATGGCCTGTGAAATCCTAAAGGTACTCATTGGTTTAGGGCTCTTTGCATCTTGGCTGCAAAAGTGTCACTCATGTGGTATCGCCGTACTCAGGAGAGTAGGCAATGTGTTTGGGGTGTATTTTACATATACCCATGCTGCGTTTGAGAAATATTGCTGTAAACGACAACTTTTTACATTTTTTATTCAAAGTTGTCAATTTACAGAGATATTTCTCACACGCAGCATGGGTATATGTAAAAATACACCCTAAAACACATTGCCCTACTTCTCCTGAGTACGGCGATACCACATGAGTGACACTTTTTGCAGCCAAGATGCGCAAAGGGCCCTAAAACCAATGAGTACCTTTTAGGAGGGCATTTTTACGCATTTTTCTTCTCACGCTTTAGGGCCCCTAAAATGCCAGGGCAGTATAAATACCTCACGTGTGACCCCATTTTGGAAAGAAGACACCCCAAGGTATTCTGTGAGGGGCATGGCGAGTTCATAGAAGATTTTTTTGGCACAAGTTAGCGGAAATTGATTTTTTATTGTTTTTCTCATAAAGTCTACCTTTCTGCTAACTTTTGACAAAAGTAAAATTTTCATGGACTCACTATGCCCCTCAGCGAATACCTTGGGGTGTCTTCTTTCCAAAATGGGGTCATTTGTGGGGTGTTTGTACTGTTCTGGCATTTTGGGCGGGGCTAAATTGTAAGCAGCCATGTAAATCCTAAAGGTACTCGTTGGAATTTGGGCCCCTTTGCGCACCCAGGCTGTAAAAAGTGTCACTCATGTGGTATCGCCGTACTCAGGAGAGTAGGGCAATGTGTTTTGGGGTGTATTTTTACATATACCCATGTTGGATGAGAGAAATATCTCTGTAAATTGACAACTTTGAATAAAAAATTTAAAAAGTTGTCGTTTACAGTGATATTTCTCACACACAGTATGGGTATATGTAAAAATACACCCCAAAACACATTGCCCTACTTCTCCTGAGTTCGACGATACCACATGTGTGCCACTTTTTGCAGCCAAGATGCGCAAAGGGGCCCTAAAACCAATGAGTACCTTTAGGATTTCACAGGCCATTTTTACGCATTTGGATTCTCACGCTTTAGGACCCCTAAAATGCCAGGGCAGTATAAATACCCCACATGTGACCCCATTGTGGAAAGAAGACACCCCAAGGTATTCCGTGAGGGGTATGGCGAGTTCACAGAAAAAAAATTTGGCACAAGTTAGCGGAAATTGATTTTTTTTTTTTTACAGTCTCATATTCCACTAACTTGTGACAAAAATAATATTTTACATGAACTCCCCATACCCCTCACGGAATACCTTGGGGAGTCTTCTTTCTAAAATGGGGTCACATGTGGGGTATTTATACTGCCCTGGCATTTGAGGTCTCCGCAATCATTACACGTATGGCCAGCATTAGGAGTTTCTGCGATTCTCCGTATATTGAGCATACGGGTAATGAGATTTTTTCCCGTTCAGCCTCTGGGCTGAAAAGAAAAAATGAACGGCACAGATTTTTTCATTCGCATCAATCAATGTGGATGAAAAATCTCTGCCAAAAATGTGCAAAAAACAAAACGGCACAGATTTTTTCATTCGCATCGATCAATGTGGATGAATAAATCTCTGCCAAAAATGTGCAAAAAAAAGTAGTAAGGCCCCATTCACACGTCCGCAAAAATTCTGCGGAATAGATGCCGACCCATTCAGTGTGAATGGGGCTGGCGGTGATGCGGAGAGCACACTATGCGCTCGCCGCATCAGCATTTGCGGAGCTGCGGCCGCAAACTTCTGGGTTTCGGCCCCCAAGCATCCGGCCGCAGCTCCGCAAAAGATAGAGCATGTCCTATTCTTGTCCGCAATTGCGGACAAGAAAAGGCATTTTCTATATAGTTCTGGCAATGTGCGGATCCGCAAAATGCGGAAAGCACATTGCTGGTGTCCGTGTTTTGCGGATCCGTGGATCCATGGATCCGCAAAACACATACGGACGTCTGAATGAGTCTTACAGGGGGTAATTAGTGTCAGGGGGTGACAGGGGGTGACATGGGGTGATCGGGGTTAATCAGGGGTTAATCAGTAACGGGGTGGGGGGTGGGGTGGATGGGTGGGGGGTCTGTGTGGTGTTTTGGTGCACTTACAAAAGTTTCTTTGGTGGTCCCAAGCAAAAGGGACCACCAAAGGAACGATCAGCAAGCATATCAGACGCTGTTAACAAAACAGCGTCTGATATGCCATTTTTGACTTCTACAGCCTGCCAGCGCACGATCAGCGCTGGCAGGCTGTAGCTACCTTCTCCCGACGTGATCCTGTGAACGCGCGCACGCGCAGCGCGTTCACAGGAAATCTCGCCTCTCGCGAGATGACGCGCGGGCGCGTCAACGAGGAACAGACCGACCGCCCGCAGGACGCAATCCTGCGTGAGGCGGTCGGCAAGAAGTTAAAGGGGTTGTGTCACTTCAGCAAATAGCATTTATTATATAGAGAAAGTTAATACAAGGCACTTACTAATGTATTGTGATTGTCCATGTTGCTTCCTTTGCTGGCTGGATTCATTTTTCTATCATATTATACACTGCTCGTTTCCATGGCTACGACCACCCTGCAATCCTTCAGCGGTGGCCGTGCACACTATAGGAAAAAGCACCAGCCTATGTTCCGGTCACCAGAGAGGCTAACATTTTTTCCTATATTGTGCAAGCACGGCCACGGCTGATGGACTGCAGGGTGGACGTAACCATGGAAACGAGCAGCGTATAATGTGATGGAAAAATGAATCAAGCCAGCAAGGGAGGCAATATGGAGAATCACAATACATTAGTAAGTGCCTTGTGTTAACTTTCTCTACATGATAAATGCCACTTACTGAAGTGAGATAGCCCTTTAAGGGTGAAAATACACCACTACGGAAAAAAAGCCTGTCTATCCTCTGACTATTTCCCATAAACTTCTATGTGACATCTGGAGCTGGTGTTTTATCCTTAAATAACACAGCAAAAAGATGTCTTCCAAGAAAGCACTATAAATAAAAAAGCCATAAAAACTACAAAACAATGCGAGAACCCAACCTTATGCTCTTTTCTGACTATTAACCATCTAGAGGGAGGATGAGGTAGATCTTGATTTTGTTTGTTTCTCTCTAAGGACGACTTTTTCATGGTGGAGGCAGAATGGACTGTCCTGACTCCAGAACTTTGGATGAAGAAGGTAAGTTTTCTCTCCTCAACTGGTAGTGGAAAGTCATGGAGAATCATTATTATTACTAGAGCGACTGCTTTGGCCCCCAGGGGCATGTAGGCCGCGGGGCCGATTGCTATGGTACGGCCCAAGCATATTTTTATGCTACAAAACTAACTTACACTTAACGACCAAATCATGGGGTGCATTAAAGGGGTCTCCCGGTGTGCACCTACATGCTTTAAAATAATCATTTATGAAGCTGTAAAGTATTTCTTTTACCTTTATTGCCCCTATCTTCTGTCCTGGGTTGTGGTCACATGACCATGTCCATGCAGCTCTTATTTAGGCCTCTTTCACATAACCGTATGTATTTTGCGGATCCGCAAAAAATACAGATGACATCCGTGTAACATCTGTGCTGCATCCCTTTTTTTTTGCGGATTCATTGTAACCATGCCTATCCTTGTCTGTGAACCGGACGTGTTCTATATTTTTTTGCGGAGCTACGGAATGGACATACGGATTTGGACAGCACACAATGTGCTGTCCGCATTTTTTACGGACCCATTGAAATGAATGTTTCCGTATCCTATCCACACAAATTGTGCAACAGATGCGAACCAAAAATATAGTCGGGTGAATGCACCCTTAGGGCTCATGCACATGAACATATATTTTGTCTGTGTCCATTGCATTTTTTCTGCCGTCCGTATGTGGAACCATTGAATTTGATGGGACCGCAGAAAAACGTAAATGACTGTGTGCTTTCCATGTCCTTATTTCCACATGCCCGTTCCGCATTATGGACAAGGATAGGAGTGTTCTATTATGGGTTGGCAGATCCATGTTTAGCGGATCTGCAATTTGCGGACTGGCAAACAACAACGGTTGTGCGCATGAGCACTGTAATGTTATGTACATCGGTGTGGCAAAGCAGCAACAGGGGCAGTGATAGGGGAGTGTCCATGTAACTAGCTGGTGGGAGGAGCTATAAACTAGCTGGGTGTTGTTAGGGGCGGGGATAGGGGAGTGTCCATGTAACTAGCTGGTGGGAGGAGCTATAAACTAGCTGGGTGATGTTAGGGGCAGTGATAGGGGAGTGTCCATGTAACTAGTTGGGTGGGAGGAGCTATAAACCAGCTGGTGCTGTTAGGGGCAGTGATAGGGGAGGGTTTTTGTAACTAGCTGGGTGGGAGGAGCTATAAACTAGCTGGGGGTTTTTAAGGGCGGTGCTGGAGATGTGGCAGAGAAAAGGAGAAGTGCATCATGGGTTTGGTTGGATGCAGCAACAGGAAGTGCTACATACAGGGTGTAAAGAAAACAGGGCGATTTGTTCAAATGCTAGAAATGGGTCACAAGAGTCCAAATTGGAAAACAAAACATGGAGAAGATAAGATAGGCAACTACATGAGTATATCTGTTACAAATCCTAGTGATCCCAGAAAACCACATGATTATATTGATCTTTCATGATTCACACCTACAACCAGTGTTGGACTGGGGTACCTAGGGCCCACCAGTAAAATTTATTTTGGGGGCCCATCGTACTGATACATTCAAATATAATAAATAATCTAACAAGTTTTTTATATGACTATCGGCTGGTTGAGGTGCTGCACATTGAATATATGTATCTAATGAGTTATGTGCAGGGGGTGGGGGACTAGGGGCCCACCTTGCCCAGTGGCCCACCGGGGGATTCCCCTGTACCCCTGTGGGCCACTCTGAGCCTGCCTACAACAGCTGGGTATGGAACAGTGTTTATCCAGATAATATTTTTATATCCGTCTTTCTTTTTTCATTCAACAGAAGAACAGGAAACTGTATTATCACCACAAATACAAGTGCAACAATCAAGATGTTTTTCAACTGCCTTTAAGATGGGTTTGTAATGTAACTTTCATTTCATTAGAAATAGCTATCATGCATATGAGAAGCCATATCTACAAATGAAGGAGGCATCTACAAGTTTTGGCTCTAAAGTGATTCCGATTTTTTAGATGATTTGGGAAACATTAAAGAGATTTCTAATAAACCAATTAATTTGAGGTGCCCAGGTATTGGGAGCCCCACTTATAAATAGAAAATGCCTACATATGTAGGTAACTGCATTTGGCAATTTCTTTATAAAGGTAAAAAAACAAAGGAAATGTGCATGGTTGATGGGGTTCAAACAGTAGGATGGACCAATAAGATGACATATCTGCTATATAGAACCATACATTACCTCCAAATGCCTTAGATTTGAAAAAAGCCTTGTTACATTGGGTGCCATATTGCTTCTTGGGAAAGATATCATAGAGCACTCTGTACTGTGGATCCTTAGAACACAGCTGGAGGCCCTCCATGTACCTCCATATAGGCTCTGTGCAGTAGACAGAGTCTGGGGGGAAAGTCCAAGAGTCCTGGAACTTTCAGCCAAAATTTGTGATAGAAGAAGGGCCGTCCTTTTGGTGTCCAAACACCTTATCTGAGAACAAAGGGATCAGATATGTAAAATTCAACATGCCTGACCTTAAGTTAGAGGAGAATTGAGAAACCATCATACACCCACGCACTTCCGATTATGGCAGGAGAGGCTGACTGTATGTCAGCACCCACCCATAATCTGCGAGTTCATTAGAAAAAAAAAATATAGCACAATACTCTGCAGCAAGATGCAACAAAAATAGGTTCTTTATTGTGATAATGAAGTTCGCATTAGGTTTCAGAAAGTGTAATATCTCCAATTGTACATGGAGTAATTATGTCAAAAGTGTACTCCATAAAAAATGTAACCTATTGCGTGCAATTTCGGTCACAGAAATTATTAAGTGCTGCTGAGCATGCTGGATATAAAGTGCTCCCCAGTGCCAGTGAGGGAAACCAGTGGATTCAGCCAACGTTATCTAATGCATATGGGCACCTGTAGTGGTGTGTGACCCATGCAATTGGCTTTGAGAACCTAGGCACCCATAACATGCACACCCAATAATACACTTGGTGATCAGATCTATGGAAAGACAGCTACATGGATTTTAACTACATTCCCTAGTTTATTGATTGGACATTGTTATTAAGGAGTTGGCCCCTCAGCCAGTATACGGAGGAGCATGTGAGCAGACGTGCATGCTGTAGGCTTTCTTTCATGGATGGTACTCTCCTTACCATGCAAGCTGGCAGCGTGATATAGTGCTCAGTGAGGACTAAGGCCTCTTTCACACAAGCGAGTTTTCCGCACGGGTGCAATGCGTGACGTCAGTGCATAGCACCCACACTGAATCCTGACCCATTCATTTCAGTGGGTCTATGTACATGAGTGTTTTTTTTCACGCATCATATTCTGCGTTTTTCATGCAGCCCTGGCCCCATAGAAGTGAATGGGGCTTCAGTGATGGTTGCCAAGAGATATTGTTTGTAAACCTTCAGTTTTTTATCACACATGTGAAAAACGCATCAAAACGCATTGCACCTGCACGGAAAAAACTGAACAACTGAACGCAGTCACAGACAAAACTGACTGAACTTGCTTGCAAAATGGTGCAAGTTTCCCTGAACGCACCCTGAGCCAATCTGTATCGTTCGTGTGAAAGAGGCCTAAGGATGTGGGCTATGCTTGTATCCTCTGCCTTCTCATAGAACTGGGAGCATTTGGAATCTGCTTTTCTGTGCTGTCTGTGATTCCCCCCAGTTAGTGTTGAGTGAATGGAAGAAAAAGTTAACGAACTGGACTTCGATCCAAATTTCATGAAAAATTTTATTTGTCACAAAGCCGAATTTTCTTGCGCTTCGTGGCAATGATTTAATTTTTTCTGAAATGGTAAAAAAACAAAAAAAAAGGGACTTACCTCATCCATTTGCTTCTGGAGAGGCAGCCACAGCCATCTTGATTAAAGAAAACGTGCCAAATTGCGCGTGCTGGCACGTAACGTCACCATGTCATCACGCGGGCTGGGCATGGTGATGTCATCAGTGATGACATCACCGCGCCTGGTCAGCGTGATGATGTGATGCTGTCAACACGTGTGAGATTTGGTGCGTTCTCTTCAATCAAGATGGCCGCGACCACTGGCGTAACTATAGGGGTCTCAGCGGTC